>RCWM02000443.1:0-600000 GCA_003667255.2 Euschistus heros
CAGAAGGGAGTAGTCTACTACGAGCTTCTCAAACCCGGCGCGAAACAGTCAATACCGAGCGCTACCGACAACAAATGATCAATTTGAGTCACGCATTGATCGAAAAACGCCCAGAATGGGCTCACAGGCACGCCAAAGTCATTCTTCAGCATGATAACGCTCCTGCACATTCAGCCAGATTGACTAAGGAAACGATTTCTTCGCTTGGTTGGGAACTCCTACCCCACCCGCCGTATTCACCTGACCTGGCGCCTTCTGATTATCACCTCTTCTCATCGATGGGACACTCATTGGCGGAGCAACACTTCAACCATTTGCGAAATAAAGTACGAAAATGGCCCGATGAATGGATTTTTCCAAAAGTAAGATGAAGCATTCTTTTGGAATGGTATTCAATATATTGCCCGAGAGATGGACAAAAATGTGTTTAGAAAGCGAAGGGTCTCCCCCGTACTTTGAATATAATATTTTAGTTAGACTTTTTTTTTTTAAAATTACTGTGATAGTATATTTTAGAGGAGAAAATAAAAACCGAACATTGTTAAACTTTGCCATAACTGGTATGGTAATACTAAAACATATTTTTTAAAAACACCCCCAATGTGCTTTTTTTTTAAAAAAATTTAATAGTTAATGTAAGATATATTACTGCGCATGGTAAATTATAAAATCTCCCTAATTACAGAGGATAAAAATAAGGATATGAATACTGATAAATATGAATCAATTCGTACAGATATGTAAAACAAAAAATTATATAAAAAAGGACAACATAAAGGAAAAAAAAAAAGGAAGAAACCTATTATTAAAGGATAGAGGGGACCAAATGCGTTTTTTTTTTGTTGAAACTTTGATTATAATTTAAATCGATGTGCCGGTTCGACAGGATATATAAGTTTCCCATGTGAGTGGAATGCCGAAATGCAGGGGTTTTTGTAGAGTTAGTAGTGCCACTGGAATATGATATGCGGTTAATTTTGTGAACTAACAGTTTTGTTAGGAATAGGTAGGTTTAGAAGGTAAACATTTTAATTAAAAGCTCCCCGCCACCTGGGAGGGGGAAGGCTGAGCCAGAGAGAGAAGTTTGGGGGTCCCATTTTCCCATTTTTGGTCGGTTTTTTGTTCTATGATATCTCGGGAAAAACGGATTTGGTGAACTCTCTCTAGGGAAAAAATATGTGCTTAGAAATAAAAATTGATGCAAGCGTAAATTAAATTTCCTATATTAAAAAATTTGATTATAGCATAAAATTTTGTCCGAAAAATATCACCGGTTTTTTAAGATATGGCTTTACTTTTTTAACAAATGAATAATTTTTCGCACAACAAAATCATTCTTTTTTTATACGCACTTTTATGCCCCAACCATTTGGACCCCTTCTAGCTTGAGCATTTCATATAATCTATCAGGGTTCTCAGGAAAATTATGACTCTAAATCAAAGTTTTTTCTACGAAACATTTTAAATTTACTTTGATATCATGGGATTTACATGTTTGATTGGACTCTGAAGCCAAAGTAGTTTTGATTAATAAATTTAAAAATATGATAAAGTATTTCTTTGAAGGGAAAAGTATAGATTTTCATTAAACGTAATATCTCGTAAAAAAACCGTTGGAACGGAAGTTCGACAAATATGTATATTTTACTACATTTATATAGGAAATTTAATTAGCCTTACATTTTTAATTAGTATAGGCAATATTGTTTCGAGAGTTCACCGCTTTCAAGATTATAACCGAAAAAAAAAAATCACCAAATGTTGACTCTCCTCTCTTTCTCCACCGTTAGCTACCCCCCTAGCGGGCCGCGAGATCTCTTTTAGTTTATGTTCTTTACCTTCTAGGAGAATCCTGAGATAAAAAAAATAATCGTATTATATTTATTCATGCAATTCTTTCCCAATAGGTTTTATTTACTGGACCCATGTACAGCAGTTGGTTCGGAAGATTCGTTGGCCCAACAAATGGTTTATTTTTTTTTTTTTCTCGGCCGCTGACAGGAGGACTTCATTTTTTTAGGAACCTTATGTTGTTTGAGGTCATCTTGTACTATATTGTACACACAATTCTTACGAGGTTTTTTTTTTTTTTTTTTTTTTTTTTTTTATTATGAAATTTTTTCAAAAAAAAAAAAAAAAATAAAAACAAAAAAAGAAAAAAAAAAAAAAGGCCTCGCTAAAAACCAAATATTTCTGCCCTTTGTAACTTTTTTTTTAAATCTTTTTAACATAGCCTTAGGGACACCCATTTTTTTCTGCCTGTCTGCTGTGGTTACTAACCCACATTGTCCGTTGATAAAATGAAAAAAAAAGATTTGAATTGCAAAAAAAAAACAAATCCAAAACAAAAAAAAAAAAAAGGAGCGTTGGGGTAAAATCTTGTTAAAGGCCCAACAACAAATATAAGAATCTTGTACACAGTGTCAGGTTTAGTGTGTTTAGTTTTTTAATAGATTTCGGGATTTTGTGGTTGCTAGGCTGCTACTGATGCCTAGGCTATCTTTTTTTTTTTTTTTGGTTTTTACACTAAATTTTGAAGTTTTTTCAGTTTTTTTTTGGTTGGTTTTTTGCCCTTTAACAAAAATTTAACGAATCTCCACCTTTTTTATTCTTGTTTTTTGTTTTTGGTTATTGAAAAGCTTTATTATTTGTACATGGGGAAAAACGTAATTATCGTAAGTTACAGGACAAGGGGGGGGGGGGGGGAAAAAAAAAAAAAAAAAAAAAAAAAAAAAAGGTGGGGGGGCGAAAGGGTTGTTATTTAACTATTGGTATTGACTATATCACCGGTGTGGTTTACGGGCCATTTGTCTTTTCAAAAGGAAAAAGAAAGGAAGCATATATTTATTTTAAAAAAAAAAAAATCAGTTGTGTTTAAGACTCTGTATATAGGTTAAGTGACCGTAAAATTTAGTTTTCAACACTGAAACCTCACTGCCCGAGATTACCTCTTTGAGCCCAACGCGCCCGCTCTCGATTACTTCCTGAAACTACATGTAAAGATTTGAGTGCAACTTATCAACGAGCGTTTGAAAAACAATTGCTAAATTATTTTTCCCCCCCCCCCCCCCCCCAAAAAAACATGTTAAAAATAACAGCATATTGGTGGCAAATATGAATATAAATGAGACAATATGAAACGCCTCAGATGGTCCACAAATCGATAACGGACGTCTCTTAAAAAAACGGAATTCATCGTCCATCTTGAATGCTCATTTGTTCTCACAGTAAACAAATGAGTATCACTAGGCATATAAATAGACTATTCATTATCGGCATCGATTAATACCATTAGTTATTTCTACAGCTGCATATTGATGAATTTCCCCTCGTTAGTTTGATCGTAAAGTATTATGCAGGGAAAATAGCCGGCATCAAGTGTCTGAAGAAACAGGTGACGGGCGTAAGTGGAAAACAAACAAGCCTCTCCCAGTACCGACCTTGGGGGGCACAGATTTTTATTCGGGTTACTCAGAGGATCAGGCGGATTTTTCTTCCTTCGCCCTAATCGTAACCCCTCCGGATCGCGTGGTTGTAAAAATCTTCGTCACAGGATCTCTAGGTCTCGCGATAACAAAACCGCGTTTCGCCGTTAGCATCCTTCCAAATTTATATGTAGTTATCCATCCGTCGAACATCGTCCTCATGAAGAGTGAAGCAGTCGCTATTCACTACACATATTCTTTTCTAAAAATAACTTTCTAGCAAAACGGGTGTTCCTGAATTATTCAAAGGTCAATTGTCCTTTAAAAAAAACAGTCCGAGATGCTGATACAGATTGCCGATACAGACTTGGGCTTGTTGTTCTAAATAATCCTGTAGTCCAGATCAATAAAAGAATATTGTAGATTGAATGAAATAATATGCGATAATTATTTATTTCATAGCTTCGTTTTGGATCAGTACTTAGAAGGTAAAATACTATACGTACCCCGCCCCTGCAAGGAAAAGATAGTCATAATTTGTGGGTTTTTTCTAGTTAAATCTCGCAAAACGATTTTTTTTTTGTTTAAAAATGAAAAAGAAAACATGTTTTAATATCCATAATAAAGACACTATATTTCTGCCCAAATGCACACCTCCAAATTCATATTGTAACGGAAATTAGAAAAAACAGGACGGAATCCGTTATTTCATCCCCCAGTACTAAAAAAAAATAATAAATTTTCAATTTAAAATCATTGGCCATCATTACCAGAAAATCGGCAAGGGTGGACCACACTGGCGTCCGTTACGTTCTGCCTCGACAAAGACTTTTAGATTTACATACCAATAAACCAGATTTTCATTATAACTGGGGCTCTCAATTATAACCTGGGTATCTCAAAAGTCCATTATTAAACAATTATTAGTATCTAATACTAACCAAAATTACATTATCTAATAAAAATAAACATAATAGAAAAAGCTCACTAATCATTTATTATCAAAAGACATTGATCGTACTTTAAATACAAGGCCTATAACCCATTATTTATGAAAAATTTCAAATTTTATAAACCCTCAGCCGGGAAGATTATTTAAATATAACATTAATATAACCAAAATAAGAAACCGTTAGCCAACTGAGAATAGCCAAATGTGACTACTTGAAAATATTTTTTTAAAAATAACAGTATTTTTACAAAATTAAAGCTAATGAAACATGTGTAGATTGTAGCTTATTCATCATAAATAGCTGTAAAACATCTGTTGTTAGAGTGCCAAAGACACGACAATTATCTTTAAAAAAAAAAAAAAAATACCTTCTTTAAACTAAAAGACTATATAGTTCCAAACAGATGATTCGATAGTCAATATTTTTGGGGTAAAATTTATCCCCTTTTATCCTATCCCAATAGCCATTGAAAAGATAAATAACGGTCTTCCTATTTATTTTAAATGTTTTAAACGCTAGCAAAAAGTAATTGATTTATTTCTTTTGAATTACCCAAATAAAATATTGGATTCTATTGCAATTGCTGCTACAACTTCTGTCACCCTAGGCTATAATCAATATCGATTATTATAAATTGTAAAAATGTATGATTTTATTTTTATTTTTTTTTCTTTGTTCGTATCATTATAGCTTGTAAGAAACAAAAAAAAAAAAAAAAAATCTCTTTGTTCGTATAAATCATTATAATTTGAAGAAATACTTTTTTCTGTTAGTACTAACTATATAAAATGTAAAACTTTTTTCTATTTTTTGTATTTATTGTTTATTTACTATTATGTAATTATTATTGTTATTGGCTAACTCAATTGCCATAAAGTTTATACTTAAAGCAATCAATAAAAAAAAAAAAAATAAAATAAATAAAAAAAAAAAAAAAAAATATCCATAATAAAGAAAAAGAAACTGTTAAAAAAAAATTAAATTAAATTTTCTACAAGTTATTTCCAATAGACTTTTTTTTTTTTTTTTTTTAATATGAAAACCAACTATTTCAAACAGCTTGTGCGCACTAAAAATAAGTACATACATTCAATCTTAATACAGTAGGAGGGTGAATATGGTTGAATTTTAGTTTTGAAGACTTTTTTTCTTTTTATTGTGATACGATTTTTTTTCATTTGGAAGTAAAAAAACAAAAAAAAAAAAATGTTTTTTCTTTAGGCTTTTCACCAGAACGGTCCACTATTTTCGATTATTTTAAATTTGGACTCAGCAATGTATAAAAAACCAATTATTTTCCCTATCGAATAGCTAATAGTCCAGTCAATTAGTGCTGGAATGAGGGTGTGGTAGAGTGCATGAAATATGCTAGTAGTAAGAAGGTAAACATACTAAAAATTCCCACCCTTTTTATTTTTATTGTTTTCGATTATATCTCCAAAATGGAGAACTCTAGAAAAATATATGTTTCGAGTAAAATTAAAGCTGAATAAATTTCCTATAAAATCGATAATTTTCGAAAAAAATTTACCTTACTTTTTGTCAAACGTTGCTTCTAGTGCCTTCCGCGATCGTTTCACAGAAAGAATGTTACAATGAAAGTTATGGTGCATTCTTACTTTAATTTCATATATACATTTTAGGTAGGTACTTGAAACAAAGAACAAGAAAATGAACTTCAGGAAGAACAAGCAGCCTTCAGACCTGGTCGACAAACCCAAGATAATATTTTCATAATTCGAAGTATAATTGAGAAGTTTATTGAAAGGGACAAAAGGATTCACCTAGCCTTCTTAGATCTCTCTGGGGCATTTGATAATGTACCACGAGTGGAACTCAAACGGGGGGGGCGCTTGAGGACAAGGGCGTGCCTAGTACCTTAATACAGGCAATCCTTAGCCTATACCAGAAAACATATGGGGACGGTCAGGCTCAATGGAAATAAATCGGACAGATTTCCAAATGGTAAAAGGGGTAAAGCAAGGGGATAGCTTAAGCCCATTGCTTTTCATAATATACATGGACAGGAATAATATGGGAAGCTAAACAAAGGAGCCCCAAATTCAAAGTAGGAAACTGGAGAATGCAGCCCATATACATCCAGAATTTGGTATTTGCCGATGACATTCTTTTAATTGCAGAGAGCAGAGTGGCCCTGCAGGAAGCGCTGGACGTGTGGGAAGAAGCACTGAGTCCGAAAAGGGATGACGATTAACCCCAACAAATCAAAGTATATGGTCGTGTCTAAAAGTGGTTGCTTGGAACAAGGAACTGTGGCTTGTGGAGGTTTGGACTTGGAACAGGTTAAAGTCTACCAATACCTTGGAGTTAAAAATTAGTAATGATGGCAGGCTTGATTCTGAAATAAATCAGCGCATAAGGAAAGCGACCAACATCTATTACCAGCTCCGCAATGTTATAATTGGAAAAAGGGAAGTAGAGATGGGAAAACCAAAATGGTAGTATATAAGCAAGTATTCATCCCTACGCTGACCTATGCTGAAAGCTGGCCTGGCATCAAGAAGTTTGAAAGCCGAATACAAAGCCCACACAAATGAAATTCCTGAGGAAGGCTCTTGGCAAGACAAGGTTGGACCGAATCCGAAACCAAAGAATAAGAGAGAATGCGGAGCAGTAGGAACCACTGATAGACTACCTATATCCACAGAAAAGAATTAAAGTGGTTTGGCCATGTACTAAGAATGCCAATCAATAGGTTGCCAAAAAAAATATGGGAAGCAAAAGCAGTGGGGGAAAACGACCTAGAGGACGACCGAGAAAGTAAATGGGAGGACCTCATATCGGATCTGGCGAGAAGGAGGGGACTCACTATGGGAGAGATTAGAGGTGAGGAGGTTGACTGCGGATAGAGAGGGTGTTTTAGAGCATGGTTGCTGGCTGCCCCGACACCGGGTTGAGGTATAAGGGTTAGATGAAGAAGAAGAAGACTTGAAACAAAATTTTTGACAAAAAGGTGATGTAAAAATGATTATTTTTTTTTTTTTTACATAATTACCGATATTTAATAACATATGTCCCATAACCGTTGAAAGTTGGACATATATATATTCAGACAATTTTATAGGAAATTTAATTAGCTTTTTAATTTTGATTTGTAGCATATTTTTTTAGAGTCCACCGTATTTTCGAGATATAATCGACGAAGCTATTATGGTCAAAAAATTATCGCATATTCCATACCCCCTACACCCCATTTCAGCTCTCATTGACTGGACTACTATAACACCATATCTGTCAGAAAACACAAAATTAGTCTCTTGGCAGAATTACAGTAATATTAATTTTGGTCAAGTTAGCTCTAAGAAAACTAAAAGGTAATTTTGTGGCTATAGCGCTCACACTCAGCCTCCACTGGATATTGCCATTGATGTAGCTAAAAGAGCAGCGCTGGGATCTCTTCAGGCCTTGATTCCCAATAAGTGGGGGAATAGGCTCGGATTGTATCATAATTTTAATATGGAACATGTTTTACCAGTGACCTAGTTGGTCAAAAGTCATACGTGTTTGGGGAACGCGTAGTTTGATATCAGGAGAGAAAGAGCAGTTAATAGCTCGTTTTACTGTTTCTCCTAATACCCAATTTTGAAAAATTAAGCCCTAGATTTGACCGAACTTGCTCGATTCCTCACGGCTGTTCAAAATTTTGGTTTGAATAATATAGCGTTATTGCACATATTATCAGGTCAATTAAAAAAAATCTTGATTGTTTTTTTCTTCTTTTTTTTTCTAACCGTAACCAGTCCCTTTCTAACCAAGTACCTCAATTCAACGCCTATTTATATCCAGCTACTTAACCATATTTTTTTTATTGTTATAAAAATTATATATTAATTATTATTCCATATCCTTTATTTAGCTATACTCCTCACATTTACAATTACTATCCAGTTACATGTTTCGGGACTATGGTCCCATCTTCAGACTCTGTTTCCTTTCTTCCCTCTCCAACTTTTTTCACTACCATTTTTCCAGTGGTCTCTTATTATGCCATCCACTTTTTCGTTAATTTTTTTTCAATAAAGGAGCATTAGTGTTAATTATTCTATATTCTTTATTTAATGCTCCTTTATTGAAAAAAAAATTAATGAAAAAGTGGATAGCTTAATGAGAGACTTCTGGAAAAAAATGGTAGTGGAAACGTTTTGAGAGAGAAGAAAAGGAAACAAAACAGAGGAGAGTCTGAAGATGGGACCATAGTCCCGACGGAAAACATGTAAACTGACAGTAATTGTAAATGTGAGGAGTGTATCTAAAAATAAAAAGAATATGGAATAACTAACATTAATGCTCCTTTATTGAAAAAAATGATATTAATTACATTTCTGCCCCCATTTTCAACACTAAGTAGGGTTTGTAGAAGTGTTTGAAAGTGGAATTAATATCACAAAATCCAAAAAAACGGGATTATAAACGCGTTTTGTGGATAATGGCGAGATGGCTATAGCAGCTTCTGCTAGCCTAAATGAATGGGGATTACATCACTGAGTCAATTAAATGTGGGCAGGATCAAATAGACAATTGTAGGGCATCAAAATGCCGGTGACGTCGTCGTGACAAAAAAACCTGTTTTCGTCTTTCTTGCCGTCTTCTCGAGTCTTTCTGAATACTGAGCGGGTTTGTTTGTGCAACCGGCCCTTTTCCCCATTCCATACCCCCTACACCCCATTTCAGCTCTCATTGACTGGACTACTATAACACCATATCTGTCAGAAAACAAAATTAGTCTCTTGGCAGAATTACAGTAATATTAATTTTGGTCAAGTTAGCTCTAAGAAACTAAAAGGTAATTTTGTGGCTATAGCGCTCACACTCAGCCTCCACTGGATATTGCCATGATGTAGCTAAAAGAGCAGCGCTGGGATCTCTTCAGGCCTTGATTCCCAATAAGTGGGGGGAATAGGCTCGGATTGTATCATAATGTTTTTAATATGGAAACATGTTTTAACCAGTGACCTAGTTGGTCAAAAGTCATACGTGTTTGGGGAACGCGTAGTTTTGATATCAGGAGGAGAAAGAGCAGTTAATAGCTCGTTTTTACTGTTTCTCCTAATACCAATTTTGAAAAATTAAGCTAGATTTGATTGAACTTGCTCGATTCCTCACGGCTGCTCAAAATTTTGGTTTGAATAATATAGCGCTATTGCACATATTTATCAGGTCAATTAAAAAAAAAATCTAGATTGTTTTTTTCTTCTTTTTTTTTCTAACCGTAACCAATTCCTTTCTAACCAAGTACCTCAATTCAACGCCTATTTATATCCAGCTACTTACTTAAACCATATTTTTTTATTGTTATAAAAAATTATATATTAATTATTATTCCATATCCTTTATTTAGCTATACTCCTCACATTTACAATTACTATCCAGTTACATGTTTCGGGACTATGGTCCCATCTTCAGACTCTGTTTCCTTTCTTCCCTCTCCAACTTTTTCACTACCATTTTTCCAGTGGTCTCTTATTTTATGCCATCCACTTTTTCGTTAATTTTTTTTCAATAAAGGAGCATTAGTGTTAATTATTCTATATTCTTTATTTAATGCTCCTTTATTGAAAAAAAAATTAATGAAAAAGTGGATAGCTTAATGAGAGACTTCTGGAAAAATGGTAGTGAAAAAGTTTGAGAGAGAAGAAAGGAAACAGAGGAGAGTCTGAAGATGGGACCATAGTCCCGAAACATTTAACTGGACAGTAATTGTAAATGTGAGGAGTGTATCTAAATAAAGAATATGGAAAATAACTAACATTAATGCTCCTTTATTGAAAAAAAATGATATTAATTACATTTCTGCCCCCTTTTCAACACTAAGTAGGGTTGTGTGTAGAAGTGTTTGAAAGTGGAATTAATATCACAAAATCCAAACGGGATTATAAACGGGCGTTTGTGGATAATGGCGAGATGGCTATAGCAGCTTCTGCTAGCCTAAATGAATGGGGATTACATCACTGAGTCAATTAAATGTGGGCAGGATCAAATAGACAATTGTAGGGCATCAAAATGCGTGGGTGGGGTGACGTCGTGACAACCTGTTTCGTCTTTCTTGCCGTTCTTCTCGAGTCTTTCTGAAATACTGAGCGGGGTTTGTGCAACCGGCCCTTTTCCTCTCTCTCTCACTCTCTCTTCCCCTCTCTCTCTCTCTCTCTCTCTCTCTCTCTCTCTCTCTCTCTCTCTCTCTCTCTCTCTCTCTCTCTCTCTCTCTCTCTCTCTCTCTCTCTCTCTCTCTCTCTCTCTCTCTCTCTCTCTCTCTCTCTCTCTCTCTCTCTCTCTCTCTCTCTCTCTCTCTCTCTCTCTCTCTCTCTCTCTCTCTCTCTCTCTCTCGCTCTCTCTCTCTCTCTCTCTCCCTCTCCTCTCTCTCTCCCTCTCTCTCTCTCTCCTCTCTCTCTTCTCTCTCTCTCTCTCTCCTCTCTCTCTCTCTCTCTTCTCTCTCTCTCTCTCTCCTCTCTCTCTCTCTCCCTCTCCTCTCTCTCTCCTCTCTCTCTCTCTCTCTCTATCTCTCTCTCTCTTCTCTCTCTCTCTCTCTCTCTACTCTCTCTCCTCTCTCTCTCTCTAAACTCTCTCTCTCTCTCTCTCTCTCTCTCTCTCTCTCTCTCTCTCTCTCTCTCTCTCTCTCTCTCTCTCTCTCTCTTCCTCTCTTACTCTTTCCTTCTTGCTCTGTCTCTCTCTCTCTCTCTCTCTCTCTCTCTCTCTCTCTCTCTCTCTCTCTCTCTCTCTCTCTATCTCTCTCCTCTCTCTCTCTCTCTCTCTCTCTCTCTCTCTCTCTCTCTCTCTCTCTCTCTCTCTCTCTCTCTCTCTCTCTCTCTCTCTCTCTCTCTCTCTCTCTCTCTCTCTCTCTCTCTCTCTCTCCTCTCTCTCTCTCTCTCTCTCTCTCTCTCTCTCTCTCTCTCTCTCTCTCTCTCTCTCTCTCTCTCTCTCTTTACAAACAAAACAAACCCATTGAATCTCATTATGGTCCTGCTTTCGCATCACAGCTGCTTTGTTTACCCACTGAATACGCCGTATGACCTCGATTTGCATCTGGATTATATCTCCTACAGTTATCTATTTTTAGCCAGCATGTTAGTTTGAAAATATCCAATAATCGTTATATTTTTTTTATTATACATATGTTAAAATGTACAACTTTAAAAAAATATATACGTCTAGTAAATGTGATTATAACGATAATAATAACATGTCAATTTCTTGTAAAGCAACTGTCTACTGGTAGCTCTTCTATAAAAGTTCTATACGAGAAGATCCTGAGACCATTTTTTTTTCAGACGTCTCTGTGGGTTGTCGGGAATAGAATGGAAGCGAATTGAGAGAGCAAGGATACAGGTACCTATCCCTGCTTTCTCAATTAGGGCTAAATCAGCAACACCTGGAACATTAAGATAATTATATAAGTTTACTAACTGAAAGTACCCCACTCCGCTACGGTTTAATATCATTAGGATGAAGACAACTTAAATTAGTAAAAGTTAAGCTTAACGTTGATAATTATTATTACTTAAATAAACCTGAACAATTCTATTCTTAGAATAATTTCAATAAGTAAATTTGACAATTTGCAAAAGTTAATTTTATATTATTTTGATAGCCCTCCAGTGAAGCTTCACAGTGAAGGCAACACTACCATCTTACCCAGCTCTGATACCAGACCATCAGCTTTTCTTATGGCATACTTTAAGTGAATATAGTCTCAACTTTTTTGAAGAAAGTTAGTCTTTCTGTTTCTATTTTTGCGTACATATCAAGCATAAATTGGTTGAGGAGATTACGAAATTAAAGTAAATAAGGTTCTTCATCTCCTCGCTCCACTAACATTTAGGCGTAAAAATCAGCTGCAGTCACAGTTTTCTTAAGTGATGTATTGGAGTTTGGGTCACGCTGAGGGATGTTAATACTGTACCTTTCTTCACCATGGTAGAACATGATACGATACTAAAGAGAATCATACACTTGGTAGAACTATTGATTCTTATCTGTTTTTTGTCCCTACATCGAACTGGCCTACATGTCATCACCAGAGAACATAAGTCTTTTAACCTCCTCTTTAACATAAGTCTTTTAATAGCTTCTCTTCACGAAACAACTCAAACTTATAAGTTGTAAGTAGCCTCTGCAGGTACCATGAGTTCACAGAAAGTACCAATATTATATGGTTCGACATCGATCGTATTTTTGTTTGTTTACAAACTATTAGGAACTTAAACGATGGTCAAAGTTTGCGGCTTAAAGATCTAACCTATTTTTTAACTTAGCTTATATCCAAATACCATATGATAATTAATCTTTAATTATTCACCCAATAAAAATTGAAATCGCATTTTTCGCAAATTAGCCGCGATCCAGGCTGATTTTTTTAAAATTCCTTTCTTAGCGAGCACCTACGGCCCTAGAGGAATCTACATATCGAATTTCATTCCAATCCGTTCGGTGGTTTCTGAGATTCGTGTTAAGTGAGTGAGTGGTATTTGACAAATATATAATAGATTTGTAAGAAAGGAAGGAGCATAATAGTCCAGTCAATGAGGGGGTGTAGAGTGAATGAAATATGCGATAATTTTTGACTTCATAGCTTCGTTAGGAATATTTAAAAGGTAAACATACTAAAAGTACCCGCCCCTAATTAAAATTAAAAACCACATACAAGACTAAAAATACAAGAAACTACTCGTCGTTTTCGACTTATTTAAAGTCTACTTGACAAACGCTCTAAAAAGCCTAATAATTATAATTAAATCATTTACATGACAGTAATTAGACCTATTTGGACAAAGGTAGATGTGATGTGGGACTCCACCAAACCTTCTAATTCATCTCGTATCCAATCCTTACAATCCGAAATACTTATAGTCCATTCAATAAACACATTGTAGAGTGCATGAAATATGCGATTATTTTTGACTTCATAGCTTCGTTAGGAATAGTTAGAAGGTGAACATACTAAAAATCCCTGCCCCTGGGGGATGAGCTAACGGTGGAGAGAGGGGAGAAGGTACCATTTTTCGGTTCTTCGATTATATCTCAGAAAAAGTAGGATCTAGAAAAATATGTTTTAAATCAAAATTAAAGCTTATTAAATTTCCAATAAAATTGACTTTATTTAAATTTCTCTAAATTCCAACGGTTTTCGAGATATACCTTATTGAAAATCGATAATTTTTGAAATTAAAAATGTGTTTACTCCACTTTTTGTTTAACATTTGCTTCAAATTCCAGAAACGTATATATGAATACAACTTTGATTCGGACATTATTTCTGAGCAACAATCGTGGGAGGTACTAGAAACAAAAGTTTGACAAAAAGTGAGGTAACATTTGTTTTTCCCGAAAATGACTGATTTTCAATAACGTATATGTTGAAAACCGTTGATATTTCGACAAATTTATATAAAGTCAATTTTATTGGAAATTTAATATGCTTTAATTTTGATTTAAAACATATTTTTCTAGATCCTACTTTTTCTGAGATATAATCGAAGAACCGAAAAATGGTACCTTCTCCCCTCCTTCCACCGTTAGCTCACCCCCAGGGGCGGGGACTTTTAGTATGTATACCTTCTAACTATTCCTAACGAAGCTGTGAAGTCAAAAATTATCGCATATTTCATGCACTCTACAATGTGTTTATTGATTGGACTATAAGTATTTCGGATTGTAAGGATTGGATACGAGATGATTAGATGGGATAGTGGAGTCCCACATCTCAACTGGCTATGTCTAAATTACTGTCATGTAAATGATTTATTGTAATTATTCGGTATTTCAGAGCGATTTGTCTAGTAAATCTTGAAGAAGTCGAAAACGACGAGTAGTTTCTTGTCGTTTTAGTCTTGTGTGTGGATTTTAATTTAAATTTAACAATTAAGACCTTAATGTCCCATATGCTGCTGATTTAGCCCAAACCAGATACCTATCCTTTAATAGTAAGCTCCATAACAACTTAAATCCGTTAGTTTCTCAACTTACTTCCCACTCCATTCTCGATAATCCTCCGGGGCATCTGAAAAGAAGATGGCTTAGAAATTTTCATTGAAGTGCTTCTGATGAGTAATTTTCAAGTTTTGGCACGTTATTGTAATAGTTATCAACACATTTACTTGGTTTATATATTTGCACATTTGTAAATTTCAATAAATTTATATAAAATAAAAAATAAATGAAACAATTAAAGGTATTTAGTGTAAAAGTTAAACGTTTGCCCAGTAAGCTTTGTTTTTTTTTTTGGAATACCTATCATGGACATGTTTAGGTCCGTCGGCTACTTAACTATCAGTTATTATAATGTCTTCATGCAAATAGAGCTATATTAATTTTAAAAATTAGTTCCTTTTTTTTACTTCAATATTTTTGATCAGATGCATAAATAAATAAAAAATGCATTTTTGTTTTTATAGTTATAGATATGTATTTTTATCTGCAGTCATTCATCATGTTTTCTGTACTTCGGAATGGCCATATAGAATTATACTCGGTGCAAGAATCGATTCAAAATGGATGCTCCAACTCCTAGAGATGATGGAGATGATGGAAACAGTAACAAAGGCAATCGGTCACAGTCAATGATTCAGAAAGTCGCCTCAGATCGGCGGGCTTCGAGTACAAATTCAATGACGTATTTTTTTAAGGCAACACAGGGTCAATGCCGTAACAGATTGAGCTTAGTTCTCCACAGGGATCGTAGCTTCTTCTACAACAGTTGCATCAAAATAACATATATTTTATTTATAAATCGATAAATTCAAGATCACATTTTAACCCGGCGTTGGTGGCTAGCCGATCTAGAACACCGGTAGTCGGTAGGTGAGTATATTGCCTAAATGTAGTTATAAATAGTAAATAAATGTCATCAAAATGTATCGATAATTGTAGTACACAGCAAAAGGATTAAAAAATATATATTTTACAAAATTTACAAAGATTTATTGTTAAACAACAAAAAAAACCAAAACAAAAATTAAATATAATTTATAAAATAATGTGTTTCTGATCAGCTACACCATTTCTTCTATTTCTGTACAATTATTACAAGTATATTTAGTATGTTCATTGTAAATTGGAACATTACACTTTTTAAATTCTTTTTCGTTTTTTTTTTTTATTTCTTCGGCATACCTATACCAGATATATTTTGCATTGCCTTGAGCAGCCATGAACATGAATAAGGAATAGTAAAAATTTCAGATTCCTAGAAAATGATTGAAAAATAATATAAATACAATTCACGACGATTTATCAACTAACTACTTACAATTTATCTTCTCAATTGGTCTTTATCCGACAAATCAAGCATGTTAGATCCACGACTCTTTTAGAACCCAAATAATCACTAATCAATCTAAACAAATTATAAAACTCGCTCAGTAAAATGTCACGAATAAACTGCAAGAGAGATAATGCAATACAGAGGAGTGTGGACATGGCAATTTTCAGTAAAAATCTCCAAATATCCTTGCCACCTGCACCAGTTTTACTTATAAACCGAATATTCTTATTCGCAAATGTCCTAAACTCAGCTATAATGATATTCAGCGTAGAAGTTTGTTTTTTTTTTTTTTTTTTTAATTTATTTACAACTGTATATACAATATATTATACATGAAGTAAATACGATGATAATGATAAAAATGACTTGTCACTTGTTTTTAAAGCAACTACCCATTAGTAGCACTTCTAAAGGTTTTATATAATGAAGCATTATACTAGAAGGTCTCGAGGCCATCTTCTTTTCAGACGCCTCGGAGGGTTATCTGGAATGGAGTGAGAGCAAGCTGTGATACTAATGGGTTTGAATGATTGTGGAGTTTGCTATGAAAGGATAGATATCTGGTATGAGCTAAGTCAGAAACGTAAGGTATATTAAGATCTTTGTGGATAAGTTTGTTTGTGACGAAGTAAGGAGCATTTAGGATTTTTCTAAGGATTTTGGATTGTAAGGATTGGATACGAGATGAATTGGATGGTTTAGTGGAGCCCCAAAGCTCAACTCCGTACGTCCAGATAGGTCTAATCACAGTTATGTATATTAGTCTTTTGTAATTAATTGAGAGCTTTGAACGTTTGTCGAGTAAATGCTGAAGTAGTCGAAAACGACGGGCAGTTTCTTGTCTTTTTAGTCTTGTGTGTGGATTCCAAGTAAGACGTTTGTCCAGATGGAGTCCTAGGTAGCGGATCTGTTCAACGGGGATTAATGGGACATCATTAAAGGATACTGTAGGACAGGAAGTCATAGGTTTACGACGAAGGGTAAAGGTTATTTGATGGGATTTATTTTGATTCTCCATTTTCGACACCATTCTTGAAGGTTTATGATATGGGATTGGATTGTCTAGGAGGCAATACATGGATCATTGTTTACTGATAACACACAAGTGTCATCAGCATACGTGGTGAGGATGGTGCTAGGATGCGTAGGGATGTCAACTGTATACACCGTGTAGAGGATTGGACCTAGGATACTTCCTTGAGGGACACCTGCTGCTTGGTTAAAGAGAGAGGAATAGGAAAAGTTATGATTAACTTTAAAAGTTCTATCACTGAGATAGGAGCGGATAATAAGGAAATATGTAGAAGGTAAGAATTTACGGAGTTTGTAAAGCAGTCCTGGGTGCCAGACTCGGTCAAATGCTTGTTCTACATCGAGGAAGGCTCCCGTGCAGTACATTCCGCGCTCCAATGCGGAGGAGACAACGTCCACCACACGATGACATTGCTGGATTGTGGAATGAGATGTTCGGAATCCAAACTGGTGATCTGGGATTATGTGATTGGAATCTAGGATAGGATACAATCGTTTTAAGATGAGTTTTTCTAGGATTTTACCCATAATTGGCAAGAGGGAAATAGGACGATATGAGGAAGGGTGTTCCGGTGGCTTTTTGGGTTTGGGTATCATTTTGACTATGGATAATTTCCAAGGATCAGGAAAATATGTTGTTCGGAGTACAGCGTTATATATAAATGTTAGGAACAGGATGGCTTTCCAAGGAAGGTGTTTTAGGATATAGGATGTGATAAGGTCATGTCCAGGGGCTTTCTTGGTGGGCAATCTTTGGATGATACTTGATATTTCTGAGGGATGGAATGCTTTAGGAGGAGGGGACATTTGAAGTGGGATATTTAATTCTGTTTCAATTCTTTCAAGGTGATTTGGGTAAAGGATATCAGGATGGGGTTTAAAGGTATTGAAAAGGTGCTGACCGAAAATCTGAGATTTTTCATCGTCAGATCTTGACCACGTTTTAGATTCAGTTAGAAGAGGGTGATTACAATTTTTGTAGTTCAGGAGTTTTTTGGTGGCCATCCATAAAGATTTGTCAGTCGTGTTGAGGTTTTCAGTATATTTATTTAAATTTTGAATTTGAATTTTTTATTTCTGTTTTTAGTTTGTTAGTCAATTTGGTGTAGTTATTTTTGTCTGACGGATATCTGGTTCTGTGCCACCTAGCTCTTGCTTTCCGCTTTTCTTTCAATAGTATGCGAAGATATTGTGGCAAATGACTCTGGAAAGAATTGTATTTTTTTCTTTTTGAGGTATTATCTATTATGCTATTGCGTATTGTTGTCGTTAGTATTCCTATGGCAGTATCAATGTCTTGTTTTGTCTTAAGAGAAATTTTTAAATCTATTTTCATTTCCAAATCAAATCGAAAGCTGTCCCAGTCTACTCGGCCAGTAATCAACGAAGGATGGGTGGGTTTAGGAACAGAAGTTGAATGCAGGGAAAGTAGTACCGGACTATGATCGGATGAAAGGTCATTTAGGGATTTTATTGTGAGCTGGGATGATGATACCTGGGAAGTGATGAATATGTCGAGGATATCGGGTCGTTTTTTGAGGGATGTTGGCCAATATGTAGGGTTCATAGGTGGAATGATGGAATAGGTATTGGATGTAGAGACTCGGGATAGGATGCTGCCACGGGAGTTGGATGATCGACAACCCCACCGTTGGTGTTTAGCGTTGTAGTCTCCTCCTGCTATGAAGCGAGGTCCTAGGGATCGGAATAAGGATTCAAGATGATTATAGGAAAGGGGAATATTTGGAGGGCAGTATACAGCTGAGAAAGTTAAATTGTAAGGACTTGTTGATATGATCACCGAGGTTGATTGTATTTCTACAGTTGGAGTGGAAGGAATAAGGGAATGGGGTAAGGATCTATGGATAAGGATACAAGAACCAGCATGTGCTGTGTTGTCTGGATGGTCTGATCTATAGGTGATGTAGTCACGTATGTAGAAATGTGATCGGTTTGTGAAGTGGGTCTCCGTAAGTAAAGCAATATCAATGTTGTTGTCATGAAGAAATATGTCAAGTTCGTCTCGGTGGTTATGTAGTCCATTCGCATTCCATAAAATGATGGTCAGGGGCTTGTGCTCATTGTGGAATATTGAATGGGACTTGATAAAGGAATCTGGTGAGGAGTGAAATGAGAGGTGCGATTGTTTCTTTTAGCTCGGATAGGAAGGATGAAAGGATGTTATTGATATCAGCTGGATTAGCGTAGAAGTTAAATTCTGACGAACTTATTATAAATATTTTTTAGAAGGGTGAGGGAAATACTCACCTAGCGACCAACCCCGGGTTAAAGAATTCCAGAATTAGAAGTAATATTCTCCATCGCATTGAAACGCTTCACAAATATTCAGGAATAGTGGTCAATGTGTTTATACCTCCATGTCTTCTTCAACAAATCCCTTGGGTTTAACCCTATCTAAATTCATTCGGTCTTTTACATCCCTTTAAAAATATATATATATATATATATATACATATATATATATAATAATATATATATATATATATACATAATAGTAGGCCTTTCGTAAATTATAACCGCTAATAATTTTTCAATGGATGAAAATTCCTAAATGTGTTGGAATCTACAGAAAAATTCGCAAGTTTATATTGGGTTGGCAAATATGTCCTTTCAGTTTTTCTGTTTATTTATTTATTTATTATTTTTATTTATTTTTTTTTTTTATATCACAAAACTAAAACGACAAGAAACTGCCCGTCGTTACAGACTACTTCAACATTTACTAGACAAACGTTCAAAGCTCCCAATTAATTACAAAAGACTCATTTACATGACTGTGATTAGACCTATTTGGACGTACGGAGTAGAGCTTTGGGGCTCTACTAAACCATCCAATTCATCTCGTATCCAATCCTTACAATCCTTACAATCCAAAATCCTTCGAAAAATCCTCAATGCTCCTTACTTTGTCAACAATAAACTTATCCATAAAGATCTTAATGTTCTATATGTTTCTGATTTAGCCCAAACCAGATACCTATCCTTCCATAGTAAGCTCCATAACCACTCCAATCCACTAGTCTCCCAACTTGCTTCCTCCTCCATCCCTGATAATCCTCCGAGGCGTCTGAAAAGAAGATGGCCTAGAGACCTTTTAGTGTAGATTTTATTGAAGTGCTACTAGTGAGTAGTTCTTCACAAGTTATTTGCATGTCATTGAATTCGCTGTCAACACATTTACTTGTTGTATATTATTTCTTATCTGATGAATTAATACCTAAGGTGGATTTTATACTCTGTAATATGTCAACAAACATTTCTGCGAATACTTGTTTACATTAGCAAACAAGGGGCCGTTTGCAGTTGTAACTCACAGATTTGAATGCCGATTTTTGTGTGGATGTAGGGACTTATAATAGTGCAAAACTAGAGTTATAGCCGCCAATGGGCATTAGGAGCCGTGAAAAAAAAAAAAAAATGATATGAGAATAAAAATAAAAATGTTGATGAAATCTCAACTTCAAAATTTTAACCTCCTAGAAAGGGGTAAAAAATCAATATTTTTGGATTTCGATAAAATTTCACATATAGGGGTTTTATGGTGCGTTAAATCGCGATTTGAGGTCAGTTGTTCATGAAAAAAAGTTTCCACTTATTTACAGCGGATTTCCTTGGAATTTTGTCATTTTTTTGGAGTTTTTGAGCACCCTGAAGCAGGGTAGTGTCTTGAGCATAACAAAAGTATTTTTATATCTAATAGCATACATAACTGCAATTAAATGTGAAAGAATCATTTCTCTATCTTGACTGAGAGCTGAGAAAAAAAAAAAAAACGTGATTTTCATATTTTTTTTTTTTCTCGGCTCCTAATGCCCAGTGGCGGCTATAACTCTAGTTTTGCTCTATTATAGGTCCCTACTACCCACACAAAAATTGGCATTCAAATCTGTGTGTTACAACTGCAAACTTCCCCTTGTAAGTATTGTGATTGCTATTGCACCGTGAACATGGAAAAATATCATTCATTATCGGCATATTTTGCTGTATTATTTTAAAAAAGGTAACCGTGCTGCAGAAGTCCATAAAAAAAATTGCAGTGTTTATATGGATGGAACCGAACGCACAAGTTGAAATTGGTTTTCCAAACTGTGTTAATGACACTCCACGGTCTGGTCGCCCACAAGAAATTGAATCGAGCTATTGTCATCAGGACAAACAATTGATTCAACTTTATACTGTTCGCAATTAACAAAGTTGGATCAAAAAATTAAAAAAAAGCGCCGAGAACTGGTAAATCGAAAGGGTGTTTTCCACCAATACAACGCAAGACACCACACCTTGTCACTCGCAATAAATTATTAAGCTTTGAGACCTTTCGCCCCATCCTCCGTATTCTCCAGACCTAGCTCCAAGTGACTACCACTTATTCTGGTCTCTGCAGAACTCCATGAATGGAATGCAATTCCAATACGAACAGGACATCAAAGAAACTTGGATCAACTTTTTTGACAATAAACCCCAGATGTTCTATGAACGTGGCATTATGCAATTGGTCGAAAAATGATAACAAGTTATACTGAATAATGGTGAATATTTTGTAGATTATAATAAATTTTGTCTATTATTAGTCAAGTCAATGAGTGCTGAGAGGGGTGTAGAATGCATGGGATTTGCGATTATCTTTTACTTCATAACTTCTTTAGGAATAGTTAGAAAAGCCCGCCCCTGGGGGGTGAGCTAACGGTGGTAAGGAGGGGAGAAGTTCAATTATTTTGGTTTTTCGATTATATCTCGAAAACGGTTGACTTTAGAAAAATATGTTCCCAATAAACATAAAAGTTAATTAAATTTTCTATCAAATTGATTCTATATACATTTGTCGTAATTCTAACCGTTTACGACATATTCGTTATTGAAAATCGGTGATTTTCGGGAAAAAAAAACAGATGTTATCTCACTTTTTCGTCAAACTTTTGCTTCTAGTACCTTCCACTATCTTTTCTCAGAAACAATGCCAGAGTCAAAATCGTAGAAAATTTAATTTACTCTCTTTTCATGTATACGTATTTGGCACTTAAAGGAAATATTTGAAATATACCTCAAAAAGTGAGGTAAAAATTATATTTTTGCGAAATCTAACGATTTTCAATAACGTATATCTCGAAAACGGTTTGAATTTCGACAAATATGTATATAAACAATTTCCTAGGAATTTTAATTGGCTTTAATTTTTGTTTGAAACATATTTTTCTTGAGTCTATTGTTTCCGATATATAATCGAAAAACCAAAAAAATTGAACTTCTTCCCTCCCCCCACCGTTAGCTCACCCCCCCAAGGGCGGGTACTTTTAGTATGTTTACCTTCTAACTATTCCTAACGAAGCTAAGAAATAAAAAAAATATCGCATATTCCATGCACTCTACAATTTGTTTATTGACTGCACTATATATAAAGAGTTTTAATTCACCCTCAGAAACCGAACGGACTTATTTACCTACCCCAATTCTTGGTCCATAAACTAGGAAACTGGTGATGCGATAGGGAAAATGATTTTAAATTGCTTAATCTGAATTTTAACTTAACCAAAAATAATTGGAGCGTTTCGATGTAATGCCGAATAGAATAATAAACATTTTAATTTCTTTACTTCAATGAAAAAATTATTATTATGATTACTAAAACGTTTTTCTTTTCATTTTTAAATAGAAAGCATGTTTCGGAAGTTTTACATTTTTTTAAAGAAAGATTTCCTTTTTTTTATTTTATTTTGTTTTTAAATATTTTTTGTTATTCATTGTACAAAACATTGGCTCAAGATAAAAATCATAAAAATACTCAATATCTGATACCATTACAAATCGACCTTAGAAGAGTATCGATTTTCCGGTACCGGCCATGATACAGAAATAAACTGCCTCCTAAAAACATCAATTATCTCACAAAATTATTCAAATTATGGAAGGTATTAGATCAGTTTTGAAATTGTTGAAGGCCGACACGGTGACTCAGGCGTTCCGTTACGTAAGTTTTGTACAACTTGAATCCCTTACACCTTTCCTTCTTTAGTAATAGGGCTCCGTACTAACATATAAAGTCAAATTTATATCCGATTGTTCGAGTAGTGATTAACTTCAGTTTCAAATAATTATTAACTTGGATATTTAATGTAATAAAAATTACCTCTTTGGCAGTCCCTATATCATTTTATAGTCCAGTCAATGAGCTCTGAAATGAGGGGCGTAGAGTGGATGAAATATTAATTATTTTTGACATCATGGCTTCGTTAGGAATAGTTAGAAGGTAAACATACTAAAAGTCCCCGCTCCTGGGGGGGGGGGGGGGGGGGGGGAAATGTCCCATTTTTGGGTTTTTTCGATCATATCTCAAAAACAGTGGACTCTAGGAAACTATGCTATAGATAAAAATTAAAGCTAATTAAATTTCCTGTCAAATATTCTTCGTTGCTGTCTATATTAAATAAAAATAGTTATATTGATCTAGACGGAAATAAACAAGCAAATGTAAATTATAGTAAACTTAATGCTCTAAAACTTTGGTTATAGCAATTGTTTCTGAGAAACGATCGAGGAAGGCACTAGAAGGAAATATTTGACAAAAAAGTGAGGTAAAAGCTATTGGTATTCGAAAATTATAGATTTTTAATAACGTATATCTCGAAAACGATTAGAAATTCGACAAATATGTTTGTAAACAAGTTTATTCAAGTTTGTATATGTAGGTTTAATATTGAAGTCGGTTTTGCTTTTTTTCTAAAAATTATTTTTATTGCTGTCCCAAAAATTTGTGATGCATAGGTCCATAAAGGTTTGTGTAAGTAAGTATAAGTATTTAATCCTAGTCTGATTTTTAGAGTCAATTGTTTGTGAAGAATACAGTATAGTAGTCTTAGTCTGTTGTTTAGGCAGAGGCGTTTCATTTTTACGTGAGGGACCAGGTCTTCCTTCTGTAGAAAGTAAGTCTGTGAACGTAGGGGGTCACCAAATTGTTGCTGTCTTTATATCTTCAGAGATTTTTAGAACATCTTTTTTATCCAAATAAATATAACTTCACTTTTTATATTTTTATTTCACACATTATTTTTTTACAATATATAACCTTCTGATTTTTATACATATGACTAAAATATCAATCGATATTTTTATATAATTATTAATACGATTTGATACCCTACAAGTCTATATAAAGGAGTCACCTGTGGTGTAGTGGTTAGCATAGCAACCTACTAAACCCTAATGAGCAAGATCGCGGGTTCGCAGCCCGGCAGATGACCTTAGGATTTTTTAAAGGGAGTAAAAAATCCTTAGCTATGCCGTCCTTCGGAAGGGACGTAAAATGGGGGTCCCGAGCCTGTGCGATGTCAGGTACTCGTTAAAGATCCCTATCCTAATTATACCTGGATAGGCAAAATTTAGGACTCCCACCGTAGCATCGTCCGATTAGCCAAAAGCAGCATAAAGTGACGTTAAACGAAATAAACAAACAAGTCTATATAAAAACTGAACTGTATTTGTTCATTGTTTTATATAGACTGCGGGGCAGGGGGTTGTGTCTAAGATTGAATGTGATATCCTGAGATTTGTCATTATTGAGTTTAATTCTCCATTGTTTGAACCAATCTTGTAATTGTTGTAAGTAATGTTGCAGAGTCAGTGAAGCCTGAGTGATGTCTGAATGTCTTGTCAGAATTGCTGTATCATCTGCTATGTTGCTATTATTGTGTTAGGGTTAGTTGGAATGTCATGTGGCTTAAAAAATTAAAGTGAAAAAAACATTTTAAGATTAAAAGGGTCAAATTACTTAAATTAAATTGACAATTTAACGAACCCACGAAGTGAATTTTGATCTTCCCCATCCTGGACAGAATAGTATGGTAACCTGTAGACTAACCCGTCTTTCCTACCCTAGTTGGGAGTATATAAGGACGTTTGTTTATTTGTTTATTTCGTTTAACATCACTTTATGCTGCTATATCTAATCGGACGATGCTACGGTTGGAGTCCTAAATTTTGCATATCCAGGTGTAATTAGGATAGGGATCTTTAACGAGTACCTGACATCGCACAGGCTCGGGACCCCCATTTTACGTCCCTTCCGAAGGACAGCATAGCTAAGGATTTTTTACTCCCTTTAGAAAATCCTAAGGTCATCTGCCGGGCTGCGAACCCGCGATCTTGGGTTTAGTAGGTTGCTATGTTAACCACTACACCACAGGTGACCCCTTTTTGTTATATATTTCAATGATAAAAAAAATGTCCGAAATGTCAAAAAACACTTCATTTTGCGACCTTAAACACAAATTTGACAAAAAATAATACCTGATTGAGATTTTTTAACAACATTTTTGTTGAAGAGAGTATTTTGATGTAGAACAGTGTAACAAGTGTGAATAAAAAAATTAAAAGAGAAGAAAAAAAATACTTTAATGTTGTAAATCAAATATAATAGGATTGACTTTAATAACAATAATACAAAATAAAATACAAAATGAATAATTTTCCGGTTGAATAGCCAGTCTTCAGATTCGCAAATAATTAGTTTTTGTTTCGCAGCTGATTTTCAATTAATAATCTGCCTTCGACATTATCTCGCCTCATTAATTCCATCAATAGTTAATAAATCATTTTGCCGATTTTATCTCGATTCCACATAACAGTTTCCTTCTCTTATTTATGTCAACTCTAATTTTCAAATAAGTATTTTCATATAACATTTTAGAAATATTAAAACCAATTTTTTGTAGTTGTTAGAGGGAATAAGGTACATTATTTAATGAAATTTCAGATGTTTTTTTTATTGGTTTCGAATACCATTTAGTCTTTACATTTGCCTAACTTACCTAATAGAACTAAGAATATGAAATTTGGATAGCAGTACCAAAAATGATTATAAATTTAAAGTTATCAACTTTGAAAGAAATAAGTTTTTTAATTTCAAGAATTTGAATCCCAACCCATCCTACCACTGTCCTCACCACTTAAGCTGATGACACATGTGTGTTATCAGTAAACAACGATTCCTTCATTGCCTCCCAAACACTCCAATCCCACATCCTAAACCTTCAAGAATAGGACGTTGTCTCCTCCGCATTTCAGCACGAAATGTACTGCACGAGGGCCTTTCTGGATGTAGAACAAGCTTTTCACCGAGTGTGCTTTACGAACTCCGTGAATTCCTACCTTATACATATTTCCTTCTTTTCCTCTTAAATCAGTGATTGAACATTTAAATTTAATCATAATTTTTCATATTCCTCTCTCTTTACCCAATCTGCAAGTGTTCTTCAAGGAAGTATCCTAGGTCCAATCCTCTACACGGTGTATACAGCTGACATCCCGACTCATCCTAGCACCTTCCTCACCGTGTATGCTGATGACATTTGTGTGTTATCAGTAAACAGTGATCCCTTTATGGCCTCCCTGACACTCCAATCCCATATCCCAACGCTTGTCAAAAACGAAGAATCAAAATAAATCCAAAAAATCTCTTTACCCTTTGTCGTAAACATACGACTTCCTGTCCTACATTATCCTTTAATGATATTCCACTAATCCCTGTTGAACAGATCTGCTACCTAGGAATCCACTTGTACAAAAGTCTAACTTGGAATCCACATACAAGCCTAAAACGACAAGAAACTGCTCGTCTTTACAGACTACTTCAACATTTACTAGACAAACGTTCAAAGCTTCCTATAAATTACAAAAGACTATGGTAATATACATGACTATGATTAGACCTATCTGGACGTACGGAGTTGAGCTTTGGGGCTCCACTAAACCATCCAATTCATCTCGTATCCAATCCCTACAATCCAAAATCCTTCGAAAAAAATCCTCAATGCCCCTTACTTTTTCACCAATAAAACATATCCATAAAGATCTTAATGTTCCATATGTTGCTGATTTAGACCAAAGCAGATACCTATCTTTTCATAGTAAGCTCCATAACCACTCAAATCCACTAGTTTCTCAACTTTCTTCCCTCTCAATTCCCGATAATCCTCCGAGGCGTCTGGAAAGAAGATGGCCTAGAGATCTTCTTGTGCAAATTTTTACGAAGGTGCTACTGATGAGCAGTTCTTTTCAAGTTTTTACCATGTTGTTGTAAGCGTTTTTAATATATTTACTTAATGTATATTTGTACAGTTGTAAATTTAATAAATTGTAAATATAAAAAAAAATTTAGATTTTGCTACCTAACACCTCTGCGCACAAATCCTTCATCCAATGAACTAGATTCTATATATATTTTTTAGTGTGACATAACCCCTTCATCCACCAAATTATATAATAAAATAAAAAATAGCTTAATATCTTAAAATTAATTATAGTACCTATTATAGTATTATAATATTATAATTATAATATTATAGTAATCTTAAAAACATTACTATGCCAGGAATCTCCAGAATAAGAATTACCTCGAATAAAAAGAATTGTGTATACTCACGAGTTACACATCGTTCTTATTAGGAAAGAGGACAGAGCTAAATAAGGTAGTTAATGGTAATCAGGGTAAGAACTAGTCCGGTGACCTGTATTCTCTCTCTCTCTGTCTAGGTCATGTAGACCTAATTCACTGAAGGGCGGGCTATGACATCTCCGCCATTGTTGTGATTCAGGTTTCCGCAATCAGGAGAAAAAAAAAGAATTACGTTTTGGGATGAAAATACCATGACTTGCGTAGCTTCAGGTAATCAAATATAATATTTTTACCGTATTGAAATTAAAATATACATTACTAGACTTCTTCAACATTTACAAACGTTCAAACACATCATTGTTTGAATTGGAAAAATCCAATGAGTCATGAAGGAAACCGCATTGTAAATCTAAAACTTAACCTACCTGCACCCCCCTCTTTTACTTCTCACGAATTCAGTGTTTTAGTTACCTCGAAGGTGAGTACCTATGCTTGATTTCTTGTCTTACCTTTTTAAAAACTTTAGTATATATAATCTACGTAACATAGTACTGATGTGTTGAAAACATTTTGTATGTTTTAGAACTGAAGATGAATGTTTTGCATTCGAAACTAGTTTTCTAATAAAATAATCACAATAGAAGTGGCAATTAATTCATCTATCCTAATTTGAAAATTCCTATCCCTTACCTTTTTTAAGAAATTTCCACAGTTTAGTTGTGTACTGTGAATTGTCATAATTTAGTAGTAGATACAAACAGCGCATCCGCCAGAACATTGTAAGTAGTTCATACTCCTCTATACTTAGTAATTATTTGTGGTTTAAATATTCTTACGCATGTTTTTTTATACATTTATATTGTTGCTAACTTTATGGTTTGAAATAACTTGTATAACTCATATAATTTTATTCAAACCTGTTTTTCACTGTAGGGCATGATTAAGAGAACAATATAGTCTATAAAACGTCGCCAAAATAAGTTGTTATTTACAATAAGTTGTACATAAGTTGTTAACATTTAACAGTATCAGTCAAGAAATATATCCATATTAATTATTTTATTTTATAATTTATTTGTAATTATTACATTGACACTAAAAGAGACGATGATATAACTCGTAAATCAAGATCAATGCTAGTGTGTCAGTTCCTTCTTGAAACTGCCAACGAAAGCAGAACTAAAAAGATTCAGGAAACGTCTGACCTTGCTCACGGTTCTTTGTCGAGCGTCCAGTTTCTTCGGCTTCCATTTTTTAGGTACACCAGTGGCGCAGTGATTCCATCTGGAACGAATATCCAACTTATCCAGAGGATATTAATATTATAAGCTCTGGAATCTGACACGTTCTCCATAAAGTTTAAACTACCCATTGCTTGTGATAACTTCAGCTGAATTAATAATTCTTAAACATGATTTATATTCTGACAGATTTTAAGTGTAAATCAGAACGTTCACTGCCGTCTAAATACACTTTTCTGCATCAAAATACTCCATTCAACAAAAATGGTCATTTTTTTATATTTTGAAGTGTGCTGAACACGAATCCGAAGTAAGAAAATCTCGATCAGGCACCATTTTTTTAGTTTTAGGTCGAAAAATGAGGTGTTTTTCGACATTTCAAGCATTTGTTTAATCATTGAAAGCGTTAAGAACAAATTAAAAAATATATTTATTTTAAAACCTTTATAATTTATTACAAAATCTTTAAATGTTTCATTTAAGGAGATTAATATCAGTTATTATATTAAAAAGGCATAACTCCCCATTTGCTTTATTCATTTAACTACATGTTTCAGAGCTTGTCATGTTGCTCCATCTTCTTCAGGTTTTAACACTGTGATATTCTCACTTGGTCATCTCTTCTACACGACACCAGTGGTACTATTATTTTATATATTAGTTACTATTTTTTTACCAAAAAAAAAATTGTTATAAAAATATATAAGGAAAAGTGCAACAACCTAAAACACATCCAATCTTTTTTGCTATTGATTCGAATGCAGCACACTTTTAATTATAAAATTCACAAAAAATGAAAGGAGTGAAAAATAGAAATATTTTTTTATTTTTTTTTTTTTTATTTATTGATATTTACAACTGTACAAAATAATATACAACAAGTAAATGTGTTGACAGTGAATTCAATAGCATACAAATAACTTGTGAAGAACTACTCACTAGTAGCACTGCATAAAATCTACACTAAAAGGTCTCTAGGCCATCTTCTTTCAGACGCCTCGGAGGATTATCAGGGATGGAGGAGGAAGCAAGTTGGGAGACTAGTGGATTGGAGGGGGTTATGGAGCTTACTATGGAAGGATAGGTATCTGGTTTGGGCTAAATCAGAAACATATGGAACGTTAAGATCTTTATGGATAAGTTTATTGGTGACAAAGTAAGGAGCATTGAGGATTTTTTTCGAAGGATTTTGGATTGTAAGGATTGGATACGAGATGAATTGGATGGTTTAGTAGAGCCCAAAGCTCAACTCCGTACGTCCAAATAGGTCTAATCACAGTCATGTAAATGAGTCTTTTGTAATTAATTGGGAGGTTTGATCGTTTGTCTAGTAAATGTTGAAGTAGTCTGTAACGACGGGCAGTTTCTTGTCGTTTTAGTCTTAGAAATAATTAAATTTAAAAAAAAAAAAAAAAAAATGAAAAAATACGCTATTGCAGGTTTTTTAGAAATATTTTTCGCCCCCCCCCCCTGTTCCCAGGCCACAAAAAACACCAGTACTATTCTTAACCACCCTGAGCAGGTTTCTCGAAGAGAACTTAATATTCTGATTACAGAAAACGTATTATTATTTTTTTCGAAAATCGATTTTCAATAACGTTTATCTCGAAAACCGTTGTAAGTTCGACATATATGTATATGAGAACTTTTAAAGGAAATTTAATTAGCTTCAATTTTTATTTGAAAAAATATTTTTCTAGAGTCCATGTTTTCGAAATATAATCGAAAAACCCAAAAAATTGGACCTTCTCTTCCCCCTACCGTTAGCTCACGCCCCAGGGCGTATACTCATAGTATGTTTACCATTTAACTACTCCTAACGAAAGTATGAAGAATGGGTTTTTCTGCCGTAATAGTTGAGTGTGTCTCAGAGAGGTCACCGAAACCAGATTAGTTTCACAAATAAAGTAACAGAAAATAAATTATATATCTATGGCTTTATTTAACTTTATGCAATCACGTTTCAAGTCATAAATTAATATTTTATTACTGGTGATTCCAGATGAATACTTCATTAAGAGACCATAAATAATATTTTATGTTATGCTAACGAAGTGTCAAAATTTGAGGAATAAGGTCAGATACGGCTAAGCAGAGATTACTCATGAGATTTAAGCCTTAAGGACCATATAAGTACAGCCCTACCAAACGAGCTCTGGGGTAAGCGGGACAAGGCTAGTGAGTGAGCCACGGTGGTGGCTTCGCTGTCAGGTGCGGTTGGCTCCGGTCGTCCATTGTCTTTCCAAGCAGACCCATCGCTCTTCTTAGGAATCTCAGTATGATCGGAAGCTATTTGCCGCGTTGATGTATTTTCTAAATATAAATGGGGAGCTTTTTGTTCATGAATGGTGAGAGTATAGTCCAGTCAATAAACATATTTTTCATAATTTGTGATTTCACAGCTTCGTTAGGAATAGTTAGAAGGTAAAACATGCTAAAAGTCCCCGCCCCTGGGGGGTGAGCTGCGGTAGGGGAGGAAAGCAGAATGTCCCATTGTTGGATTATTCTCTCGAAAACGGTGGACTCTAGAAAAATATGCTACGAATAAAAATTAAAGCAAATTAAATTTCCTATAAAATTGTTTATATACATATTAGTCGAACTTTCAACCGTTTTCGAGATATGCGTTATTGAAAATAGGTGATTTTCGAAAAAAAAAAAAACATTTTTTACTTTACTTTTTTTTGTTAAACATTTGTTTCAAGTACCATAAAAGTCTATATGAAATGAAAGCAAATTTAATGCTCTACTAGTTTGATTCTTTACAACTGTACAAATATATACATCTAGTAAATGTGTTGATAGCGTTTACAATAACATGTCAAAACTTGAAAAGAACTACTCATCAGTAGCACTTCAATAAAAATTCTATTCTAAAAGGTCTCTAGGCCGTCTCCTATTCAGACCCCTCGGAGGTTTATCTGGAGTGGAATGAGAAGCAAGTTGTGATACTAATGGATTTAAATGGTTGTGGAGTTTGCTATAAAAGGATAGATATCTGGTTCGGGCTAAATCAGCAACATATGGAACATTAAGATCTTTATGGATAAGTTTTCTTGTAAAAAGGAAAGGAGCATTAAGGATTTTTCAAAGTATTTTGGATTGTAAAGATTGGATACGGGAGGAATTAGAAGGTTTAGTTGAGCCACAAAGCTCAACTCCACATACACAAAAGTTAGAGTAGTTTTTTTTTAATGTGTTGTTAGAGTTGTGCATGTATACAAAAATTCAAGCTTTGGATAAGGAACCACCGCTCGCTAATTGATTTCGTCAAATAATCAAATATTTCGAACTTTTCCACGCATTCCTAAAATATCTGCGTCCCAGTTAGTTATATTCAAAACTAGACTGGACTAAATTTAATAAAATTCGAACAGAAAATAAGATCTGTTGCTTAAACGGAGACTAAGATACAGATTGTTGAGCAGAAATTATGTTTTATTTATTTTTTTAGTTTTCAGTTTTTGCACTATACTTCATTATGAACGAATTTAAAAATGAATTATTGTGCTATAAGCCAAACACAATGCAGTGACACTATGGTCCACTCAATAAACGCATTGTAGAGTGCATGAAATATGCGATAATATTTGACTTCAAAAATTCGTTGGTAGTTAGAATGTAAAGATACTAAAAGTCCCCGCCCCTGGGGTGTGAGCTAACGGTGGAGGGGAGAAGGTACCATTTTTGGGTTTTTCGATTATATCTCGAAAACAGTGGACTCTAGAAAAATATGTTTCAATTCAAAATTAAAGCTAATTAAATTTCCTATAAAGTTGTTTATATACATATACATGGAACGTACAACGGTTTTCGAGATATAAGTTAATAAAACTCGATAATTTTCGAGGAAAAAAAAAAATGTTTACCTCACTTTTTGTCAAACGTTTCCTTCAAGTGTCATAAAAATATAAATTTAAATTGAGCAAATTTAATGCTCTACAATTTTGATTTTAACATATTTTCTGAGAAACTATCCTGAAAGGCACTAGAAGCAAATGTTTGAAAAAAAGTGAGGTTAAGATTATTTTTTTTCGGAAATCGATTTTCAATAACTTTTATCTCGAAAACCGTTGGAATCTCAACAAATATGTATATAAACAATTTTATAAGAAATTTAATTAGCTTTATATTTTAATTGAAACATATTTTTCTAGAGTCCGCTATTTTCGAGATATAATCGAAAAACCCAAAAATGTGTCTTCTCCCCTCCTCCCACCGTTAGTCCACCCCCCCCCCCCCCCCAGGAGCGGGAACTTTTAGTATGTTTACTTTCTAACTACTAACGAAGCTGTGAAGTCAAAAATAATCACATATTGTATTGACTAGTACTAAAGAAACAATCTTCTGCCTACTACCATCCAGCTTAAATCCCTCGTTTCTTAGCTTATACATGTTAGCTCTTATACATATATATTTATTAGAGATGGGCCGACCAGTCGGTAAAGCCAGCTGTTATAAAATCAGCTGTTTTTGTAGTCGGCGAATAGTCGTCACAAAACACCTGATTAAGGTACTATAATACCATGATTCTCAATTGTTATCAAAAGGAGCAGGTTTCATATTAAAAAAAATGGTGACTTTTTCTTTTATTGAAATGTAAAAATACTGCTATCCACCTGAGATGTATTACATCATGATGCTTTGTCTTCCTTGATGTCTACCGATAACCAATTCACTATTACCACTATCTTTGATGATGAGTGCATATAGTGGAATTATGTTAATTATATGCGAATTACCGTTTAGAGATTCATGGATTATCTTCAGGAAACTACTTAGGATCGTCCGTGGAGAAAATGGCTTCTAGGATGTAGGAATGTATAAGTCTGCCTTTTTTTTTTTTTTTTTTTTTTTTTTTTTTTTTTTTTTTTTTTTTCCTTCTTTTCCTTATATGGTATCCCCATATTAGGACCGTTTATTTGTATATTAACATGTTCCATGCCTTACAGGCATACTACATGTTTTACAATGTTATTAAAAGTTAACATGATTAGTTTAGCATAACGTACATAACGTAGTAATATAACAAAAATATTTAAACAAAATCACAAAAAAAAAAAAAAAAAGAAAAGAAAAAGAAAAAAAAAAACAAAACAAAACAAAAGCCAACAAGAAAAACTACCTTCGCTGCCCATCATTTGTCAGTTTGTCAAAGTCGATCTTTCGTATAAACGTGAGTAAGTCAGTCTTAAATTTAGAGAACAAATTTTGTTCTGTCTCTGGCCATGTTCCATGTTTGAGAATAATATTTTTTACTAGATTAAACCTGTGTCTTTAAATGCTTTACATTCATAAAGTACATGTTTGAAATTTTGAGTCTGTCCGTCTTCATTACATATGTCAGATCGTATTATGTTAAATCGTTTGAGATATTGTTTAGAGTTTCCGTGTTCTGTCATTAGTTGTGTTAGTTTGTAGTTGTTACTTTGTATGTGTTTGTAATTGTTGTGTGTAATGTGAGGTATAAATCTGTGTAAGCTTGGTGACTTTGATGAGGTCACCCACAATTGGTCCCACTTTTAACCATATCAGAACTTATGTCCCGCTTTATATATGATAATGGAACTTTGTTATACGAAGGTAGCAAATTACTTTTAGCCGCCTCTTTGGCTAGGTAATCGGCCCTTTCGTTACCCTCAATTCCAAAGTGTGCTTTAACCCATTTTATAGAGACCATTTTCCCTTTGTTCTTAATGGTTATTAAATTTCGTCTGATTAGGTCAGTCAAATAGTCATGTATGGCTGTATTATTAATCGACTCTATTAAAATTTTACTGTCCGTATGTATTGTAATATGTGTGTTAGTCTTTTGAGGTTCGTTAATTATGTATTCCGTAACTTTCAAAACAGCAAATTTCTCGGCTTGGTTATTTGAACAGTACGATTCTAGTTTATACTGATGTTCTATGGTTCTGCCATCTTGAGCTTTAAATAACCACGCACATCCAACGTTCTCGCTGTCCTTACTACCGTCCGTATAGATTTCTGTTTTGTCGATATTCACTGAATAACATTTGGGTGTAGTCCACAAATTTGATGCAGGGTGTATCCAAAACTTACAGTTTGTGTTTTTTCTATTTTGTCTAATGTCAGGTCTTTATATCCTGTCTTTGTGTTTTTAATGTTAAACAATGTCGTTAATTCGTCAATTTTTAATTGAACTGGCAAAATACCCGCCAATAATGTCGCAGCATCAAATGACAACGTGCGGTATCCTTTGCATATTTTGATTGCAATGATCCTTTGTAGCCTTTGTAGTTTTATAACATTTTTTTTTACGAAGTACAGCTGGATGCCAAACATGTACAGCATAAAGCATTTTAGGGAGGATAGCTGCTTCATATATTACTTTTAAAACCTCTGATTTAAGGCCCCATGTTGCTCTAGCAGCTATTGACAGTCCGTTAATCATCCGTAGAGTGTCGTTATAAAGGTTGTCTAAGTGCCTGTTCCAATTTAGTTTTTACTATCGAAGAGTACACCTAAATACTTCATTGTGTCACATTGGGCTAGTCTAACTGTATTGAGTCGTATGTCTAAGTCTGGTACTCTCCTTTTTCTTGTAAAAATAATGAATTTAGTTTTTTCCAAATTAAAGTTAAGTTTATTACCTCTAGTCCAATGTCCTAGTCTTGATAGTGTCAGATTTGCTATTTCCTGGAGTTCATCAAAGTCTTTTCTTTTTATAAGTAACAGTAAGTCATCTGCGTAAGCTAGTAACGTTGTATTTTCATGTAAGTCTGTTTCGAAAACTGTATTAATTAATACATTCCATAATATTGGTGATAATGCTGATCCTTGAGGAGTTCCTAAAGTCAGTTTCTTTTCTATTGAGTGATAGTTTGTCTGAGCAGTAAGTTTTCGGTCAGTGAAATAATTCTGAATAATTGTGTATAAGTTTTTTGGGCAGTCATATTTTTTAAGATTATGTAGAACCGCAGGCCACCAAGCATTGTCAAAAGCTCCAGCAATGTCTAAAGAAACTACTAATAAGTTACTTTTTTTGGTGGAGCGTGTTATTGATTTGTTCAGTCAGTTCGTTGAGGGCTTGGTCAGTTCCAGATTGTGGTCTAAATCCAAATTGATGTCTGTCAAGTATTTCGTTAGTCGTTAGGTGGTACATTAGTCTATTTTTTAATATTTTTTCAAAAACCCTACCCATCACAGGAAGCATACTCAAAGGTCTAAGTGAATATGAATTTGATTTAGGAATTAGAACTAGTTTACCCACTTTCCAGTTCTTTGGAAATTCCTTTCTTTTAAATAGAATTTTATAAATAGCTGTAATCAATTTTGGAAAAGTTTCAGCAATTTTCTTAATTATTCGAGAGTCTATTTTGTCTATTCCACAGGCTTTTTTTATCATTTAATTGTTTAATTGTATCTAATATTTCGTAATCTCGGATGCCTTCGTCATCTTCGTTATTTGGTGGGGTAAGTACGTCTAGTCTCATTTGTCTATGTTCATTATTGTCATTATTTGTTGTGTCATCTTTAATTATTTTATCCAGTACGTGATATAATGTTTGCTGAGTGTCTGTTGTGAATGTTCCTGGTCGGGTCATTATTGTTGAGAGTAAACTGTGAGATTTAATTTTGTTTGTTGCAATAAGTCTGCCTTATTGTTGTGAATAGCGGTTTAATCGTTTCTTTGCTAATTTTTTGGGAACTTTTCAGTATTTCGGTGGAGGGTAGATTTACTTCAGGGACTTAAAATATCTTCTCACTTTAACTCCTTTTCGGTTGTTCTATTTATCCATCAGGAAGCCAGATGTCTCAAGGTCATTGGGTATCTGACATTGTACTATTCCGTTCCAAGAAAAATACAACGAGTAAAGAATTATACATTCTACAGGATAGAACAAGTAGTCGAGTGAATAGGGAAAAATGATAATCTAAAAAAAATACGTCACTAATTAGTAATATACTAAGTACTTACAAGGGGAGGACACACTCAGTCTCTCACGGATCTTGTTGGCAATTTTTTTGGAGGTTCCTGGTCAAAAAATATTAGACACGTATTTTGCCGTTCCGACCAATGGGCCCTAGAAGCCGAGAAAAAAAATAAAATAGCATTAAACTAATTTATTTTTTATCTCGAGTTTAAAAAATGATATCGACATGATTCTTGCACCAAGATTTTCAGTTTTGATTGCGAATAAAAGGAAAACTACAGTCGCTCCTGTAATTAACCTAATTTTGTCTTTAGACACCGATTGAATCGGTGAAGAGAAAAGATTTCCCTGGTTCGGATACGAGCTCGGTGGCCTAGTGGATAAGGCACCAAGCTAGAGAAGTGGAGACTTGGGTTCGAATCCCAACCGGGGTCAAATCATTTCTCTTCAAAAATAAAAAAAATATATTTAAAAAATATTTATTAACCAAGAATTATTTCAAAAAATAAATTAGTTTAATGCTATTTTATTTTTTTTTCTCGGCTTCTAGGGCCCATTGGTCGGAACGGCAAAATATGTGTCTAATATTTTTTGACCAGGAATCTCCAAAAAAATTGCCAACAAGATCCGTGAGAGACTCAGTGTGTCCTCCCCTTGTTAGTATGTTTTTTTTTTGTAAGTTAATATTGATTTTTTGGAATGCTGAATCCAAATTTTTAAGTTTACCAACTCGAAAAAGTGGAGCATTCCAAAAAATACAAAAATATTTTAAAAGATCTTATTTTCAGATTTTTAGCTTCCAAAAGGAAAAAAAAGAAGTGTCTATCCTCATATACATGAACCCTCTTAGCAAAATAAACTAAATTATCTTTAAGATTCTTTTTTTTTTAAAAAAAGAATTAAAGGTTTTTTAAAATTGTTTTATATATTTTATAAACTCGTATGGTTTTTGATTCCGTTTAAAAATAATATGTGCATTAAATAATAGTAAAAAAAAAAAAAAAAATGAAATATATTAAATTTCTCACAATTTATTTTTTGTAAGTTTATTTGTTTAAATTTAATTTGATTTATAAATAAACCCAAGCAAATCCCGTCAAATAACATTTACCCTTCGTCGTAAACCTCCTACTATCCCACTGATCCCTGTTGAACAGATCCGCTACCTAGGAACCCAAGTAGACAAACGTTCAACTTTATTTAGATACAAGACTAAAACGACAGGAAACTGCTCTTCGTTTCAATATTTACAAAAGAAAAAAACGTTCAAAGCTGCCGATTTACTACAAAAGACTCATTTACATAAAAGTTATTAGACCTATTTAAACATATGGAGTTGAGCTTTGGGGTTCAACTAAACCTTCTAATTCTTCCCGTATCCAATCCTTACAATCCAAAATCCTTCGAAAAATCCTCAAAGTTCCTTATTTTATTAAAAACAAACTTATCCATAAAGATCTTAATGTCCCATATGTTGCTGATTTAGCCAAAACCAGATACCTATCCTTTCATAGTAAAATCCTTAACCACATTAATCAACTAGTCTCTCAATATATTTCTCACACTCCCAATAACCCTGAAAAGAAGATGGCCTAGAGATCTTTAATTTTAGAATTTTTATTGGAGTGCTACTGATGAGTAGTTCTTTTCAATTTTTGACATGTTATTGTAATCACTATCAACACATTTACCTGATGTTTATATTTTATAGTATTTATTTTCTAGTGACCTTTGAACTTAAATAATGGAACGAGAATAGACAATTTCTTTCGGTAAAAACCAACAAAGCTCAGTAAATCTTAAATCAATAAATGATTTGCAGATATCGAAATTTGGATATCTTTATTTAAGTAACAACACATGGAATCCTGGGGGTCACCTGTGGTGTAGTGGTTAGCATAGCAACCTACTAAACCCAAGATCGCGGGTTCGCAGCCCGGCAGATGACCTTAGGATTTTTTAAAGGGAGTAAAAAATTCTTAGCTATGCCGTCCTTCGGAAGGGACGTAAAATTGGGGTCCCGAGCCTGTGCGATGTCAGGTACTCGTTAAAGATCCCTATCCTAATTATACCTGGATAGGCAAAATTTAGGACTCCCACTGTAGCATCGTCCGATTAGCCATAGCAGCATAATGTGACGTTAAAAGAAATAAACAAACAAACACATGGAATCCGTTTCTAAAAACGTTGCGTACTTAAGATACCTCCGTATATACGTCAGTATCCAAATCTCTGGACGAAAACATATATTTTAAATATAATAGTACATCTTACATAACTATGTAAGTACACTCTTTCAGCTTGATGATTATATGTACGAAAATATATAACTGGTCTATGTAATTTCAGAGGTTGGCAGAACAGAACGATGTTTCTCCAGTAGGCGTCTCTGAACCTTTGGCAGGACGGTGTAGGAAGCAGAAAGAACAGTTATATCTTGCGTCGCATTATTATTAGAATACACTATAATAATGTATTATACATATATTAACATATAATAAACATATTATTGTCTATGTAATGTTTGACAAATTAACCACACGTTAAAGAGAATTTTGCCTGGATTCGACAGGGCCTTTTATCTTCGGCACAAAATGGAACATTAATCACAGCCTTCTCTTCTAGGAAACAAATTCCGTAGGTTGACGTCTTAGATGGTATGATTACTGTTTTCATTTTAAGTATCTCGTACTAATATGGTCGTTGCCTATTTTCCTAGAAAGAATGCAGTTTTGTTGTACGGGGTTCTCCTTTTAGATTATTTTGATTGACAGTATTATTTGTACCTTGTTATCTCTTCTGAAAAAAAAAAAAAAATTACTAAGAACGGGTATTACTATCGAAGAAGTTGATTGCTCCTTTTAGCAGTTAATTTTTGGTACTCATATACATGTAATTAGACCAATTTGGACATACGGAGTTGAGCTTTGGGGCTCCACTAAACCATCCAATTCATCTCGCATCCAATCATTACAATCCAAATTCCTTAGAAAAATCCTAAATTCTCCTTACTTCGTCTCAAACAAACTCATCCATAAAGATCTTAATATACCTTACGTTTCTGACTTAGCTCAAACCAGATATCTATCCTTTCATAGCAAACTACACAACCATTCAAACCCATTAGTGTCAAAACTTGCTTCTCAATCCATTCCAGATAACCCTCCGAGGCGCCTGAAAAGAAGATGGCCTCGGGACCTTCTAATATAGTAACTCATTATATAGAACCTTATATAGGGTAGTGACGTATCAAAACAAGTGACGTATCATTTTTATCATTATCATCATATTTGAATTAATTGTCACTTCTATTGAGATTATTTTATTTGAAAACTAGTTCCGAATGCTAAACATTCATCTTCAGTTCTAAAACATACAAAAATTTTTTCAACACATCAGTACTATGTTACATAGATAATATATATTAAAGTTTTTAAAAAGGTAAGACAAGAAATCAAGCATAGGCACTCAACTTCGAGGTAACTGAATTCAGTGTTTTAGTTACCTCGAAGGTGAGTGCCTATGCTTGATTTCTTGTCTTATCTTTTTAAAAACCTTAGTATATTTAATCTATGTAACATAGTACTGATGTGTTGAAAAAATTTTTGTATGTTTTAGAACTGAAGATGAATGTTTAGCATTCGGAACTAGTTTTCAAATAAAATAATCTCAATAGAAGTGGCATTTAATTCATCAATCCTAATTGTACAGATTTTTAATTAAGTATATCTCAAAAACCATAAGAAGTTCGACAAATTTGTATAGAATTAATTTTATAGGAAATCTGGATCGGTTTTAAACGATTTTATTATTTCTAGTGATTCAAAAGTATTTAATTTGAGGCTATTTTCTACTTGATGTAATATTTTTACTCCCGAGTCTTTATTAAATTTGTGGTTATTTTCATTTAGATAGATAGCGACTTTGGAATTTTGGGTCTTATTAGTGTATGCTCTTATATGTTCATTTACTCTTTGATTTACCGATCGTCCGGTTTTTCCCGGGTACTTTGCTTCACAGTCATTACATTTTAATTCGTATACGCCGCTTTCTGGAAAGGGTCTATTTTGTCTTTCGGTGAAGGGAAGTATGACGACAATGGTTTATCTATTTTAAATGCAGGGTTTAAACCTAATTTTTTTAACTCTTTCCCGACTTTAGCGGATATTGGGCCGTAGCATGGTATCAAAATATATTTTTTAGGGGTAGCTTTATCCTCTGGGGGTGTTTTGTATATATTATTCATAGTTTTTTATGTATTTGTTTTCTTAAAATATTATCGATTGTGGTTTTACTGTATCCGTTATTGTTAGCTATAGTGTGAATTGTTTGTTAACATTTTTCAGTTATCCATTTCTGTTTTAGTTACCTCGAAGGTGAGTGCCCAAGTTTGATTTCTTGTCTTATCTTTTTTAAAACTTTAGTATATATAATCTATGTAACATAGTACTCATGTGTTGAAAAATGTTTGTATGTTTTGGAACTGAAGATGAATGTTTAGCATTCGAAACTAGTTTTCAAATAAAATAATCTCAATAGAAGTGGCATTTAATTTATCAATCCTAATTGTACTGATTTTTAATTAAGTATATCTCAAAAACCATAAGAAGTTCGACAAATTTGTATACAAATAATTTTATAGGAAATTTAATTAGCTTTAATTTTGATCTGTAGCATATTTTCCTAGAGTCCACCGTGGTTTCCCTTATGACTCATTGGATTTTTCCGTTCCAATGGGAAACAAATTTAAAATGGGGCTATTGGATATGTTAATCTGATCATTTAAACAAAAATCTGGATCGGTTTTAAACGATTTTATTATTTCTAATGATTCAAAAGTATTTAATTTTAGGCTATTTTCTACGTTATGTAATATTTTTACTCCCAAGTCTTTATTCAAAATCTAAAATTTAACCTACCTGCTCCTCCTTTTACTTCTCACGAATTCAGAGAGAAGTCCATTTCTGTTTTAGTTACCTCGAAGGTGAGTGCCCATGTTTGATTTCTTGTCTTACCTTTTTAAAAACTTTAATATATATAATCTAAAGTTGTGATAGTACTGATGTGTTGAAAAAATGTTTTGTATGTTTTAGAACTGAAGATGAATGTTTAGCATTCGAAACTAGTTTCTAAATAAAATAATCTCAATAGAAGTGGCAATTAATTCATCAATCCTAATTGTATTGATCCTTCTATACCATCATGCGTACCTCAAGTCATTTTTAGAACATAAAAATGAAAAAAATTATATCCATTAGAATTAATCAGAAAAAAAAATTATCAGATGATCCAGAATCAACACTTTATTAATTTATTTATGAATCAGATCGTCATTCATTTGTTTTATTTATTATTTAAACATATTAATTCAAACAACTGACGATGTGTGGTTCTTTTCAAACATTTTTTTTTTCTACTTATGTTAGATTTTATTTATCTCTAATTGATACATAATCCACTGATTCTATTCTTACAATAATATAATAGAAAATCACCTTTTATAAACAGGTTAGTAGTTCAGTCAAAATAGGAAAATCAGAGGAACTAAAAATACTAGTTCCAATTTTTTTCCGTAATGTGTATGTGATGCTCCCCTGAACAATAACAAAGGAAATCCCTCAAAATCCCGGTGCCGCTGAGGGAGATGCGGGGCTTTAAATGTTTCACTTCAACGATTTTCACTTATAACTTGGAAACGGTATGTTGCATTAAAAAGATTTTTTGTACAAAATTAAAGCTTAATAAATTTGCTACAGGTTTGGTTCTATACATTTTTACGAAAAACTGGACCATTTTCGTGCTACCGGCTCCGGAAAAGTTGTAATTTTCGAGAGAAAAAAAAAACGTATGTTTTTTTGTATATTTTTCTCATTTATAAGGTGTAGTTGACTTTTAAGTATTTAGAGAAGTGGATTGTAGGGGTATGCAGTCATAATAGATACACAGCAATTTAAAAATAAGTTTTTTAATTTGTAATGCAAACGTTTCAAATTGCATTGCAAGCCTTCACCAGGGCTAGAAGAAAAATAAAACAAACAAAAATGTATGACTAAATTGTAGAGAGTATAAAAAACAAAGCTATGAAAAGAATAAATGTATAAGAGTAAAGACAATAACATAAAGGCAATATCTAAAGGTAAAGAAGGCAATACATAAAGGCTATTGAAATAAGATTAAAATTAAAAGATATTTCAATGAGTGATAGTTAATTAAAAAAATTAATGAGTAAATTCAACAATATGATTGGTAAACTTAATAACTGAGAACAAACTACTTTTCTATATTTTTTTCTTCAAGATCCTCACTTGTTAATTTTATGATAAAACTTGTACATCATTAAATTCCCTATAAGAATATATATATATATATATATATATATATATATATATATATATATATATATATATATATTGGGAGTTGGAATAAATTTTAAAGGATTTTTTTTTCGATTTTTGAGCATTTATTTAGAAAAAATGGTACAATGTATATTATTCAAAGTATTGTCCATCGCTAGCGACTACTTTTTCCCCTCTTTCTGGCAATTTACAGAGACCAGCTCGGAAGAAGGTTTCGTCTTTTGAGGCTATCCATGAATCCGCCCATTTTTTGCAATCTTCATAAGAAGTGAACCGCTGGTCAGTCAGGTCGTGTGTCATGCTTCGAAACAAGTAGTAGTCAGAAGGAGCAATGTCTGGAGAATACGGCGGGTGGGTTAGGACCTCCCATTTCAGCGTTTCCAGGTATGTTTTGACCGGTTTAGCAACATGCGGCCGAGCGTTGTCATGTTGCAAGATTACCTTGTCGTGCCTTTCCCCAAATAGCGGCCGTTTTTCCTTCAGTGCACGGCTCAAACGCATCAACTAAGCTCGGTAGAGGCCTCCCGTGATCGTTTCATTCGGTTTCAGCAGCTCATAATAGACCACGCCCATCACCTCCGAAACCATTACTCACAAGTGGAAATCGATGGAGCATAGTCCCCATAAGCCTCGCAAACTAACCGATGGGCTTCAGCTGCTTTTTTCTTCAAATGAAAGCAGAAATGCAAAGCTTCCCGCAAATTCGTCTTACTTGGCACCAAAGTGACATGTTTAGAGAGCGAAAAAATAATGTTGTTCACACTTCAGAGAAATGACACCTACTGAAAATCAAAGCTAAATGATGACGCTTCAACATGAATATAGCAACAAGTTGGCCCGATGGGATTAGAGACTAGTAATACCATATCTTATCAATCCTTTAAAATTAATTTATATTATATATATATATATATATATATATATATATATATATATATATATATCCTCCCAATATATATATATATATATATATATATATATATATAATATATATATATATATATATATATATATATATATCATATGTTAATTTATATTGAAGAAGTCGCTGTAAGTTTTTTTTTAAATTTCTTCATGCTCCATTTAAATTATCTCGTTATATATTTAAAAAAATAATTACTGCACATTTGAGGTATTTAATTGAATAGCATTAGTGATACTATTCAGTGGTACAAGGCCTTCCAGTCGGAGAGGAAGTTGAATAATAAGATAAAAAAAAAAAAGAAAAAGAAAACTATAATGGTAGCAGAGGACGGAAGACTGGAGAAAGGTCGGCGTGGGTTGGGGAGGGTCAGTGCTCGGGATAATTTATCGCCGTCTCATTGGTCCCTGTAGGAGGAACAGCCCTCCGCCATATTGCAGAAATATATACCCCAATCCATGTATTTTTAAATATTTATTTTATTATCTAGTTGCGGAATAAGCATATGAACCTGCAGTAAATTCTTTTTTTTTTTTTTAACATAGAACATGTTTTACCGATGACCTAGTTGGTTTGATTTTGAAGTTTTTGTGGAATGCTGGGGTGTTAAGTAGAAGCAGCAAGTGAAGAGTAGGAGCAGTTAAGAGCTCAGCTTTTCTTATACTAAATAACTGTAATAATCTTGACTAGGAGGCAAGTTATAATTACTATGCTCTTTTTGACTCTGTTTCTCCAAACACCAAATAAAAAAATTAACCTAGATGTGACCGATCATTCTCGATCCCTCTCGACTTTCAAAATTTTTGTTTAAATAAAAAATATCACGTTTCGAACCTCCATTTTTATAGCCCAGGAAAAAAAAAGGCTCCAAAAGGCCGTTTTCAAGAAAAAAAACTGCGGAACTTTTATTCTCAACGGACCTTTATGTTTTTTGGGGTGCTGAATCCGAATCTGAAGTTTCCTACCACGGCAACCATCGGCTTCATATTCAAAATCGCAAAAAAAAACGCCAAAAAATACTTTCGGAGTTATAATAATAAATATGCCGAAAACAATAGATTTAACAACAGTACGGGTTAGGCGCCTGGGACATTATATTATGTGGCATATTATAGGTGGCATATTATATTTATGAAAGGTGGTTAAATTTACAATTTGTTCCTATACATGAAATCTTTATCAAAATTCTTGAAATACACAAGCTATCACGCTAAAAATCACTTACTTTTGTAAAATACATGTTTTTTTTTGGCAAATTGTTCACTATAAGTCCAAAACCATTTGTCCGATCCAAAATTTAATATTTTTATCTAAAATTTACTATTAGATCCTATATATGTAACTTCTAATTAACACCATTAAATACCCACACCAGTCTACTGAACATGTCATAGTTTACATATTTTGCCATATCATACACATTTAGCGTACTAGCTTGGGTGGTTTACAGGATTTGATATAATTTAAATGTATAGAATCTGATAGCGAATTTGATCAGCTTTGAGATAGAAAAAAGAAATTTGGGATCGAACAAATATTTGAGGTATTAGAGCGACAGATGTGCCTAAAAAACGCTTGGATTTTACAACAGTACGTTTTTATTAGCAGGCTGGAATGTACACTTTACGGGGTTTGATTAAAACTCCATTTCTAGATTCTTATAGTAAATTTAATCAGCTTTAAGATGAAAAAAAGTAATGTTGTATCGGACAAATAGTTTCAGAGCTATAGCCAAAAGAGTACGACAAAACGTGTTTTCGCGGAGCTGTTGTGACTGACGGCAGGTTGGCCAATTTCTCCATTTTTTCACAATAACGTAACTTTGCCAAAAAATGGTCCGGTTTTGGATTCCTTTTTTTCATCATGTAGGTACTAGTTCCAGCTACAATTAATATTTGTAGACTTTCTTCGAAAAAAGGTTTGTTATCGTTTTATAGATAAAAAAACAAAAAAACATTTTTTTTTTTTTTTTTTTTTTGCGATTTTGTATATGAAGCCGATGGTTGCCGTGGTAGCAAACTTCAGATTCGGATTCAGCACACCAAAAAACATGAACGTTCGTTGAGAATAAAAGTTCCGCAGTTTTTTCTTCGGTAAACGCTGATGGCAAAGACAGATGTTTTACTCGACTAACTATGGAAGTTTTTGGACACATTCTAGCTCAGTATTTGTACATTAAATTTCAATTTAATTCAAGTTCTTTACTTACGAGAGCGGGCAAAACCGCGACGGGTCATTTTGGGTATTAATAAATTACATCAAAGTAAATACAGTAACATGTGATCGCGACGGGTCATTTAATAAATTACACGAGTGTATCTCAAACCTCTTCTCCCCAGAAGTTTTTATCTCGTACGTTCTTAGGATGTCATTTTTTAGTTGCAAATACGCAGCATGCACAGCATACAAAGCATTCCCCCACGCTTCCAAAGAAATAAGAACCCTCCCACCAGAAACGTCATGATGTCTACAACTCCTTATTATTCATTCAAGCAAAGCGTGGACTACGATCTGTAAAGGTGTGAACACAATCAGCAAAGAACAGAATGTACAAATTGAAAGATAAGCTAAAAGGAAAAACAAATAGTGGTGAATCAGCAAGGGCGTTCCTGGAGGATATGTGCCAAGGCGAACCAAGCGACATTCCTTCAGGGCGACAATCACTTTTCCCTTATTCTTCTTCCGATCCAGTTGGAGTTACCCTTCGCAGCATATGGTGCAGCTACCAAGCCTTATAGGGAACTTGCAATGAAATTATCCTGAAAGACACTTGAAAAAAAAAAAAAGGGGGGAGTTATGATATGACTAATTAAAAAGAAAATTTCAGATCTAAAAAATCCATTTAAAAAACATTCCCCGCGATCGTATTTTAAATAGTAAAATTAAAAGAAGAATAACATTTAATTTGATACTGAATGGCCGTCGAAAACAGCGTTTTTGCATAGATTAGAGAAGGAGCTAACCTACTGTTATATACATGGATAGAAAACAGAGTGCATTCTTATGACATTACATTTTAGCCGGTTGAACACAGCAAATGTTATGGCTGTTAGAAGTTAATAAAATCTTGACTTCAAAAATGTTAACGTCCTCGAAAGGGTTAACAATGTTTTATATACATATATATATATATATATATATATATATATATATATATATATATATTTATAAATTTTACATATAAGGGTTTTTTCGTGCGTTGAATCAAAATTTGAGGTCAGTTTTCCATGAAAAAATAATTCCCACTGATTTACAGCAGATTACATAGGATTTTTGTCATTTTTTGTTCATCATTTTTTGAGCACTCTGAAGCCGGGTCATGTTTTGAGCATAACGAAAGTATTTTTCACTTGAGGTAGACCATGATAGTATAGAAGGATCAATACAATTAGGATTGATGAATTAAATGCCACTTCTATTGAGATTATTTTATAAGAAAACAAGTTTCGAATGCTAAACATTCATCTTCAGTTCTAAAACATATGGTACAACTGTTTTTCAGTACGTCAGTACTAAGTTACATAGATTATATACCTATACCAAAGTTTTTTAAAAAGATAAGACAAGAAATCAAACATTGGGCACTCACCTTAGAGGTAACTAAAACAGAAATGGACTTCTCACTGAATTCGTGATTAAAGGTTAAATTTTTGGTTTCCCTTATGACTCAAATCAAAAATTTAACCTACCTGCCCCCTTCTACTTCTCACGAATTCATTCATTCAGTGTGCTATGAGGACACTGTTTTACAGATCTGCCAGGATCTTACGATTTTTTCGAGGCCGAAGGACATCCTTGGCCACTCTCTCCATCCACAATTAGAATTAGCTTTTTCGTCCTTAAGGATTGCTCTTTTAACGGTTTTTTTTAAGTTATCCGAAGGATAACTTCCGCCATTGTTGTCCTCCAGGATACTGTTTTAAAATATTTAACGGTTTTAAGATGGCGGACATTAAAAGGACACTGTTTTAAAAATATTCGACTATTTAACAGTTTTATGATGGCGGAAGGATATTAATTCGTTGTTAACTCATTCTACGGGAGGCTGGAGATCGACTCCTTCCCGTTTACTCTTTTTGCTAAAAAGGTACGATATAGAAGAGTGGCGGTGGGGGTTCGGGGCGGGATTAAGAGATGGCTTCTGTTTTTAAGGACACTGTTTTACAGATCTGCCAGGATCTGACGTTTTTTTTTGAGGCCGAAGGACATCCTTGTCCACTCTCTCCATCCACAATTAGAAATAGCTTTTTCGTCCTTAAAGCCGCGGTCACACTAGGCTGTTTAGCAGCCGCTTCTAACTAGCCGGTGGTAATATTGCTAGTAAGCAGCCTTGTCTGACAGGGAACCAGCGCCTGGAGAATGCCAGCAGGCTAGTGTTTACAAGCCGCAATCAAAAGTTGAACATGTTTAACTTTTTAGCGCTGCCTACCCTCCGCTGGCAGTCACGTGGTCTCCTCGCTAGCGCCAACCAGCCTGTGTGAACCCCAAGTAGCTCACAGGCAGCTGGTGAATTAAGACGTGTTGATTTTATTTAGTGTTATTTGAAATAATAATGAATATGGTTGACAGCAAGAAGTGGTCGGAAAAGACACTATAACATTTCTAGATTTATTCCGAAATTATCCTTACCTGTGGGACGCTTCGTCTGCAAACTACATTAACAGAAATGCCAAAGACGCAGCTTATAATGAGTTATTGCAAAGACTTGAAGAACGAGGACTAAAATCAGGTTTGGCCTCATCGAAGAGAAAAATAAAAAGTCTTCGTGATACATATAGGAATGTACACGCATACACACAATGTTTTCAAGTCATCAACAGGAACTGTACTATAATGTCAACCCTTCAGATGAGCTTGTCGATGGAAATATTTACCAGCGGCTGAATAGTAGTGGCTGCTAAACAGCCTAATGTGACCGCGGCTTGATGGCGGCTGCTAAACAGCCTAATGTGACCGCGGCTTGATGGCGATATTTACCAGCGGCTAGTTAGTAGCGGCTGTTAAACAGCCTAGTCTGACCGCGGCTTAAGGATTGCTGTAGCGGCTTTTAACGGTTGTGTGTAACTGATGTGTTGAAAAAAATGTCTGTTTTAGAACTGAAGATGAATTTTTAACATTCGTAACTAGTTTTCTAATAAAATAATCTCAATAGAAGTGGCAATTAATTAATCAATCCTAATTGAAAGCATTTTTATTTCAAAAAGCTTACAAAATTACATTTTTTTGTGCAAAAATTATTTCTCTATCTTCACTGAGAGCTGAAAAAAAATTTTTCGGCTCCTAATGCTCATTGGCGGCTATAACTCTAGTTTTGCACTATTATAGGTCCCTACAACCCACACAAAAATCGGCATTTAAATCTGTCAGTTACAAGTCAAAACGTCTTGTAACTTCTTGACTTATGAGAGCTGCGACTGGGGTTTGTAGATCCATATAAAATTCTAAATTAACTCGGATTTAAGGGCTTTATTAAACAATACCAATTAAATTTCCATAAATTGAAAATAATTTTGCAGATAAGTATTCGGTTTCTTTTTTTTTAATTTAACTGAATACTGCTGAAAAATTAAATAGAAGTTATTTAAAGGGAGAACTATTCAGAAGGCTGTAAGATTTAAATAGGTTATAAATTCCAGAAGGAATAGTCTTGTGGAGTGGGAATACAAGTCTGGTGGGTTGGGTGTTCGTGTTCAACAAGCTGATAGAACACACTCTGTTAAAAATAGTTTTTTGTTTCTTGATCGGGAGGAAAAACATCTGAGAAGCATTGCCATTGGAAACCAATATCATAGAGTGACTAAGGTGAATAAATTACATATATTAGTTACACGGGAAACTAACCAACCAGTCTTCGTAGTTAGCTCGTGGCTGATAACTTCATAATATTGGGTTGTTTCACATGAAATGTCCGTTTTCAAGGTAAAGGGATTTTAGTAAAAAATACAATATGAAAACAATATAATTTTATTCGAAGTATTTACCTTGTTTTTCTACACATTTTTCCCAACGTGACAGCAACTTTTTTATCCCGGATTTGAAAAACTCTGAGCTTTGAAGTGAAACAAAATCTGAAAACGCACTTTTGATTTCAGCATCATTTGCAAAAATTTTTCCTCTGCAGAAGTTGTCTAAATTCCTGAAAAGGTGATAATCTGTTGGAGACAAGTCGGAGAATATGGTGGGTGCGGAAGAACTTCGTACCCCAGCTCTTTCAATTTATGCATGGTAAGTTTTGAAACGTGGGGTCTAGCGTTGTCGTGTAGGAGTATAGGGCCCTTCCGATTTACCAATCCAGGTTGTTTTTTCAATAATTTTTCGTGCATTTGGCCAATTTCATTGCAGTAGGTTGTAGAGGTAATGGTCTCACCTCTAGGCAAAAAGGAATAATGTATGATGGACCACCATACTTCCAGCCATGGACTGGGCTTTCGTCATACTGTGACCGAACCATCAATCCATTTTTTTTTTCGGGTGCAAATTCGGTTTTTTGGCATTTGCAAGCAACCTGGGCTTTCGTCGTACCCATGTATCGAGCTTTTTTTATCCCTAAGTCTAACCACTTGCCTGACTGTTTGGTAGGGACTACAGTATGTTTGAGGACATCGCTGATTGTCATAAGTCGAAAACTTAGCAAACCAACGGCGAATGGTTCACTCCCTTCCCCAAACGCCTTACAGATGTTTTCTAGCAGTCTCCGAACGAACGACCTAGTTTAAACTCATAAAAAAATATTACACGAAAATCGCGTGTTTCCATGTTCATATTTGAAGGTATACTAAACAGTGTGTAATTGATTGGGAAGCTAATGTTTATAAAAGAAAAGTAGAGGATTAGTAACTGCTTGATTATGATATGTGAACTTTGGAAGTAAACAACAGAGACTCGCAAAATCCTCTATGTATTTCAAATATTATAAAATCGGACATTTCATGTGAAACAACCCAATAATATAATTATTAAGATAATGTTATGTAAATAATTATGTTAATTAATAATGTCGATAATAATCGATCAACAATAACCCAGTTGGGAATACAAACCCTTTCGAAACAGTGATCAGTGATGTGTCGGTAACAAAACTTTTCGATTTTCGGTACCGATACCTCGGTTTAAAAATAAGTTTATATTTCCAAAATCCAACTCATCCTAATACTATCCTCACAACCTTTGCTGATGACACCAGCGTGTTATCAGTCAATGATGATCCATTTTCTGCATCCCAGACACTCCAGTCACATATTACTTCCCTTGAAGAATGGTGTCATAACTGGAGAGTCAAGATAAATCCTAGCAAATCCCAGCAACCTTTATTTATGTCCCAGTAACCTTTACCCTTCGTCGAAAACATACCTCATCCTATCCTCCAGTATCCTTTAATGGTGTACCGCTAATAATAAGGAACAAATACGATACCTTGGATTTCATCTGGACAAGAGACTTACCTGGAACCCTCATACAAGATTGAAAAGGCAAGAAGCTGCACGTAGATTTCGACTGCTACAACATTTACTTGACAAACGTTCAAATCTCCCGATCCACTATAAGAAACTTGTATATATGACGATTATCAGACCTATTTGGACTTACGGTATAGAACTGAGGGGATCCACTAAACCGTCGAAATCTTCCCGCATCCTATCACTCCAATCTAAAATCAAATCACTCCACTCAAATCCTATCCTTCATACTCCTTACTTTGTCACAAATGAATTAATCCATAATGACCTTAATATCCCATATGTCGCCGACTCAGCACGAACCAGTTACCTCTCCTTTCATAATAAACTTAACACTCATCCAGATCCACTTGTTGTACAACTTGCTTCCCATTCCATTCCTGGCAATCCTCCGAGGCGTCAGAAAAGAAGATGGCCTCGCGATCTTCTTTTGTAAATATTCATTAGAGTACTAGCAATGGGTAGTTCCTCTACAAGTTTTATTCATGTCATTAATCTCATATATACCGCACATTTACTAGATGTGTTTTCTAATATATTTGTGAATTACTATTAATAAATGAAGAAAAATTTTTAAGCTGGAAAATATTTCCAAAAAATACTAAAGTGACAAGAAACTGCTCGTCGTTACAGACTACTTCAACATTTACTAGACAAACGATCAAAGCTCCCAATTCATTACACAAGACTTATTTACATGACTGTGATCAGACCAATTTGGACGTACGTAATTGAGCTTTGGGGCTCTACTAAACCATCCAATTCATCTCGTATCTAATCCTTACAATCCAAAATCCTTCGAAAAATTCTCAATGCTCCTTACTTTGTGACCAATACACTTATCCATAAAGAATTTAATGTTCCATATGTTGCTGAGTTAATCCAAACTAAGGTTGGCGATAGTCGATAGTTACTATCGATATGTCGATAGGTCATGCCTATCGATAGTGTCGACTATCGATAGATCTTTTTTACTCTCAAGTTTTGAAACTCTTGGAATTATGCTTATCTGTATCTGTCCAGTGTCGAGTTTTTTTTTTTTTTAAATTGAATTCGGAAATCCTAGCTCAAGGGTTCTCTCAAAGATAAAGCCGAAGGAAAGCAGAAATGTTAGTTTTTCTTTCGGGAAATATGTGCCTGAAGGAGCACACTTGACTCTTGAAACTAAATATTTTGTTATTTTTCTTTTCTGAGGATTAGATTTGTTCAGAAATTATTGTAACCATGTAAATTGTAAATACTTTTTTAAAATTCAAATAAATGTTTTTTTTTTCTCTCATCTTTATGATATAATCTTATAGTTTATAATCCTGCAAACTTTAAATAGTATGCAGATAACTGAATTTGATTAAATTAGTTGAAATTCTTTATTGAATAGCTTTGGAAAAAAAGGAAGTAACTATCGAAAAACTATCGATAGCAATCGATAGTTCTCAACCGATAGTATCGGCCTATCGATAGTGCTAATTATCGACTATCGCCCAACCCTAGCCTAAACCAGATACCTATCCTTTCATCGTAAGCTGCATAACAACTCAAATCCATTAGTTTCTCAACTTGCTTCCCACTCCATTCTCGATAATCCTCCGAGGTGTCTAAAAAAAGATGGCCTACAGATCTTCTAGTGTAGAATTTTTATCGCAGTGCTGCTGATGAGTAGCTCTTTTTAAGTTTTGACATGTACATATAATCGTTATCAGCTCATTTACTTAATGTATATATTTATACAGTTGTAAATTTTAATAAATTGATATATAGAAGAAGAAAAATTTCCAAAAATAAACTAAAAAAGCAGAACAAATCAATTAAATAGTCCAGTCAATAAACGCATCGAAGATTGAATGGAATTTGCGACAACTTTTGACACTCGCAGCTTAGTTATGAGTAGTTAGAAGGTAAAGATACTAAAAGTCCCCGCCCCAGGAGGGTGAGCTAACGGTGGAGGGACGGGAGAAGGTCCCATTTTTGGGTTTTTTGATTATATGTCGAAAACAGTAGACTCTAGGAAAATATGCGACAGATAAAAATTAAAGCTTATTAAATTTCCTATAAAATTGTTTATATAAATATTTGTCCAATTTTAAACAGTTTTAGAGATATGTGTTATTTCATTGCTTTATCGCAAAAAAAATAATTTTTACCTCACTTTTTGTCAAACATTTGCCAGAAAAATATATATGAAATTAAAGTAAATTTAATTCTCTGCAACTTTGATTCTGACATTTTTTCTGAGAAACGATTGTGAAACGCACTAGAAGATAATGTTAGACAAAAAGTGATGTAAAAACGTATATCTCCAAAATCGATGGAAGTTCGGCAAATATCAGTCAGCGGTATCGATCGGTTCCTATGAATCGACTTTGGATAATCGATTCGCGATACCAATTCTTATCTCCAGAATCGATTCAATCGAGAATCGACACATCCCTAATTATGATAATTAAAAAAAAAAAACTGATATGAACTACTTAATCGATATACATTGATAGAAACTGAATAAATGTTCCTGTTATAGAACAAAAGAATGTTAAGCTTTAACAAAACAATAAAGAATGTTAGTTAGCATTTGAAGTCTGTTAATTATATTTCACTTTTTTTTTTTTTTAATTTTTTATTGAAATTATCAACTGTATATACAAAAAATAAAATACATCAAGTAAATATGATGATAATCATAAAAATGACACGTTACTTGTTTTTAAAGCAACTACCCATTGGTAGCACTCACTAAGGTTCTACACGATAAAGCACTATATTAGAAGATCCCGAGGCCATCTTCTTTTCAGAAGCCTCGGAGGGTTACCTGGAATGGAATGAGATGCAAGTTGTGATCTTAATGGATTTGAATGGTTGTGGAGTTTGCTGTGAAAGGATTGATATCTGGTTTGAGCTAAGTCAGAAACGTAAGGTATATTAAGATCTTTGTGAATAAGTTTATTTGTGACGAAGTAAGAAGCATTTAGGATTTTTCTAAGGATTTTGGATTGTAAGGATAGGTTACGCGACGAATTTGATGGTTAAGTGGAGCCCCAAATCTCAACTCCGTATGTTCAAATCGGTCTAATTATTGTAATGTAAATGAGTCTTTTGTAATTAATTGGAAGGTTGGAGCGTTTGTCAAGTAAATGTTGAAGTAGTCGAAAATGACAGGCAGTTGCTTGTCGTTTTAGTCTTGTATGTGGATTCCAAGTAAGACGTTTGTCCAGATGGAGTCCTAGGTAGCGGATCTGTTCAACGGGAAATAGCGGAACATCGTTAAAGGATATTGTAGGACAGGAAGTCGTGGGTTTACGACGGAGGGTGAAGGTTATTTGAAGGGATTTATTTGGATTTATTTTGATTCTCCATTTTTGACACCATTCTTGAAGTTTTATGATATGGGATTGGAGTGTCTGGGATATTTCACTTAAAATTAAAATTCTTGTACAAAAGTAAACAATCTTATCAAAAACCCTTCCTAGCTTCTTTTTTAAACATTCATTTAAATAAACGAGTCTAAAAATATTCTCACGCAGATAAGAATTAGATTACTCGTAGTTTTATCTTCCGACAAGAAATGGTTTGAATTTTGATTATCAGTGTCTAAGATTTGTAGAGGTAAATACTATTGTCACTATAGGATACCCTTAGTATTTTCATTTATATATTCCTTTTATTTATTAAAAAATAATTATTTATCTATTTTGTAAATATGCTAGGTATGTTTCTAGTTTCAATGAATGACTGAAAAATTTGTATTCTTCAATAACTAAAAAAAAAAATTATAACTTAAAAATAATTAAAATAATACTGTTAGAAATTGACTCATTCTAATCCAAAAAATACATTTATATGAATATTTTTCATTGGAGTTACATATTTGATGGTGAAAAAAAAACCTTGCAACGTGAATTTTTTCATTCGAATCAATTTAGCTCCTAAACGGTTGGTCCAAGCGACAAATGTTATAGAACAAAAACGATTCTCTATCATATTTCTGACAAGATAACTAATGTGAAAGTTTCGATCTGAGCAACACCAAGAGAGCTAGAGCCTGTCAAAATTTTACAATTTTGAATGTAAAAAAAAGTTACACCAATTATTGTTCTGCAGCTAAAAGACATATATATGTCAAAATTAATTAAACCAATACTGTTACAAGTTGGACAACAAGGCTCAAAAATATTAACCTACAAAAACAAAAAGGTAATGATAATATTCATTTATAAAGAGTACAAAATATATTCCGTTGATTTTTTTTTTTTTGTTTGTTTATTTCGTTTAACGTCACTTTATGCTGCTATGGCTAATCAGATGATGCTACGGTGGGAGTCCTAATAAAAATTATTGCCTATTAAATGTCCCATAAATTTGTATATATACAATTTTGTCAAACTTCAAGCCGTTTTCGAAATATACATTCTTGAAAATCGATAATTTACGTATTTTAAAAAAGTTTCAAAATCAAATAGGTTTTTAATTTTTTCTTTGTTTATTTCGTTTAACATCACTTTATGCTGCTATATCTAATCGGACGATGCTACGGTTGGAGTCCTAAATTTTGCCTATCCAGGTATAATTAGGATAGGGTTCTTTAACGAGTACCTGACATCGCACAGGCTCGGGACCCCCATTTTACGTCCCTTTCGTAGGACGGCATAGCTAAGGATTTTTTACTCCCTTTAAAAAATCCTAAGGTCATATGCCGAGCTGCTAACCCGCGATCTGGGATTTAGTAGGTTGCTATGCTAACCACCACACCACAGGTGACCCCAATTTTGATTTTTCATAAATTGCTGTGATAATTTAATCGATGAAAATGTTTCAAATTTTTTCATATAATTTCTCCAAATTTTCATATAATTAAACAATTGTTTCTACTCTGTTATAACATACAATTATATTCGTTGTCGTGCAAAAAATATCTAGTTTCCATACCGTTTGGGCTTGGGAAAATTTAGAATTTAATGTGAACTTACGCTGATGGTATTTTTTTGTGACTTTCGTTGTTACAATGTAGCACTCACCGGTTCAATTATAGGCTATGCTTTATTAATCGACTATAGAAATGTCTAGGAAATCAATTTAAAAAAAAAAAAAAATTAACTTTATTAATAATTTTTGTTATTATCACAAAACTACAACCCGCAAATGTTCAGGCTTTTCAGAATATTCAACTTGAAATCAGTAGTGCATTAAATATGCGATTATTTTTTACCTCTGGGCTTCGAATTAGAAGTTAACCAAATTAAAAGTCCCCGCCCCTAGGGGTGAGCTAGCAGTGGGAGGAGGTGAGAAGGTCCCATTTTGGGGTTTTTCTTTTATATCTCGAAAAACGGTGTACTCTAGAAAAATATATTTCAGATTAATATTAAAGCTAGTTAAATTTCCTATAAAATTTTTTATATACATATTTGTCGAACTTTCAACGGTTTTCGAGATATACGTTATTTAATATCGATTATTTTCAACAAAAAAATAATTTTTACCTCACTTTTTGTCAAACATTTCCTTCAAATGCCAGAAAAGCACGTGTGAAATTAAAGTAAATTTAATGCTCTACAACTTTGATTATATTAAATTTTTTTTCTGAGAAACGATCGTGGAATGCAATGTAAGCAAATGTGAGGTAAAAGTTTTCTGCAAATATTTTCAATAACGTATATCTCGAAAACCGTTTGGAAGGTCGACAAATATGTGCATTAACAATCTTATAGGAAATTTAATTATCTTTAATTTTTATTTGAAACATATTTTTCTACATGTCACCGTTTTCGAGATATAATCGAAAAACCAAAAAATTGTACCTTCTCTATTCTCTCATCATTAGCTCATCCCCCAGGAGCGGGGACTTATAGTATGTTTACCTTGTAACTCAGCACTCATTGACTGGATTACAGGAATTGAAACAATGTTATTGAAAGTTGTAACTCGAACAATTCGAGGTAGCTAGGAGACATTTGCATGGTGCTAACCCTACATACTATTCCACAATCATGTTCATTCACATTGTCAAAGTCCATTTACCATCAATCGTACACCAAAAGCTTTCAACCGCAGGTTGTTGTAGTCGTGTTCCACCGACATAAATCATCAAGCTTCAAATAAGCTTATTTATTTTGTCATGTTTGGGCAGAACCAAAAGAGGACTGCACACCGCGAATAAAGACATGCTAGCGTGGGTAGATAATAAATTTACCTGCTTTCTCCTCTTACCATATCGATTGTCCTTTGTCCGTTGTCAATCCTTCAAGATGTGAATCGACATTCAAACAAATTCAGTCGATCCGAGAAAAGCAAAATAATCGTTTTCTCTTGAGAAAACAACGTATTTCGTCACTTGAGGTACGCATGATGATATAGAAGGATCAATACAATTAGGATTGATGAATTAAATGCCACTTCTATTGAGATTATTTTATTTGAAAACTAGTTTCGAATGCTAAACATTCATCTTCAGTTCTAAAACATACAATAAAATTTTCAACACATCAGTACTATGTTACATAGATTAAATATACTAAGGTTTTTAAAAAGATAAGACAAGAAATCAAGCATAGGCACACACCTTCGAGGTAACTAAAACACTGAATTTGTGAGAAGTAAAAGGGGGGGCAGGTAGGTTAAGTTTTAGATTTACAACGGGGTTTCCCTTATGACTCATTGGGTGTTTTTTCGTTCCTATGGGAGATAAATTTATAATGGGGCTATTGGATATGTTAATCTGATCATTTAAACAAAAATCTGGATCGGTTTTAAACGATTTTATCAAAAGTATTTAATTTTAGGCTATTTTCTACTTGAGGTAATATTTTTACTCCCGAGTCTTTATTAAATTTGTGGTTATTTTCATTTAGATGGATAGCGAAATTGGAATTTTGGGTCTTATTAGTGTATGCTCTTATATGTTCATTTACTCTTTGATTTACTGATCGTCCGGTTTTTTCCCGTGTATTTTGCTTCACAGTCATTACATTTTAATTCGTATACGCCGCTTTTTTGGAAAGGGTCTATTTTGTCCTTCGTAAGCGGCGTATACGAACTAAAATGTAATGACTGTGAAGCAAAATCAAAGAGTAAATGAACATATAAGAGCATACACTAATAAGACCCAAAATTCCAATTTCGCTATCCATCTAAATGAAAATAACCACAAATTTAATAAAGACTCGGGAGTAAAAATATTACATCAAGTAGAAAATAGCCTAAAATTAAATACTTTTGAATCACTAGAAATAATAAAATCGTTTAAAACCGATCCAGATTTTTGTTTAAATGATCAGATTAACATATCCAATAGCCCCATTTTAAATTTATTTCCCATAGGAACGAAAAAAACCCAATGAGTCATAAGGGAAACCCCGTTGTAAATCTAAAACTTAACCTACCTGCCCCCCCTTTTACTTCTCACAAATTCAGTGTTTTAGTTACCTCGAAGGTGAGTGCCTGTGCTTGATTTCTTGTCTTATCTTTTTAAAAACCTTAGTATATTTAATCTATGTAACATAGTACTGATGTGTTGAAAATTTTATTGTATGTTTTAGAACTGAAGATGAATGTTTAGCATTCGAAACTAGTTTTCAAATAAAATGATCTCAATAGAAGTGGCACTTAATTCATCAATCCTAAGCGTATTTCGTGATCCTTTATAGTCTATTTAACCCGAAGAACTCAATAAAACTACAATAAACTTATCGTTTGAGTTCTAATACAGTCCAGTCAATGCATGCTGAAATGAGGGGTGTAGAGTGCATGAAATATTCTATTATTTTTGACTTCATAGCTTCGTTAGGAATAGTTAGAAGGTAAACATACTAAAAGTCCCCGCCCCTGGGGAATAAGCTGACGGTAGGGAGCCGTTTTGGGGTTTTTGGATTATATCTCGAAAACAGTGGACGCTCGTAAAACATATTTTAAATCCAAATTAAAAATGAATTATGCCCGGTTTCTAGACAAAAAGTTATCGGTTTGTTAGCTATAGGTTCGCTAAGTAGATTCTGCATAAATTCAACAGACAGAGCTAGTGTAGTTGTTTTAATTTATGGAAATTTTTCGGTTAAAATCGTATATTATTTTATCGTCTAATGGTTCTCGTAACGATATTTAAAAATTCAAGCTTCAGTGTTGGGATTTATCATTATTTTAACATTTTTTAAAAAGTCAGGTATCTTATCAATATCTCTAACCTAAGAAAAGTGTTACCTGATACTAGTTAACTTATTCGTTTGCTAACTTAGCTGCTTGTTAACTTGCGGTTTGCTGACTATTGGTTTGTTAAAATTACAGGATCGAATTTGATAAGATTTCTCCTGCTGTGTAGGATAACTTATTTATAACATATTTTCTCTTCTTTTCTAATTTCATTTCTTCTTTATATAATAGACCCTAGATATTGCTCAACGTGTTAAAACTTTATCCCGGAAATATCTATATCACTAAAATGTCCACCGTTTCTACTACTAACCATATATTTCGTTTTATCGGTATTAATTACTAGACCAATTCCGTTATCGGTTTTCATGAGCGTAGTTAATTTAATAGTTTCCTCGTTTTCACCCAAAAGTACTAAACCATCAGCACAACCAAGAACCGGACATTAACCTCCCATCTCTAATCCTTTTCCCGTAAGCATTACCTTCCTAATGACGTATTCTAGTGCTAAGTTAAATAATACCGGAGAAAGAGAATATCGCTGTTTTAAATCAGAACGTGCCTCAAACTTTTCGGTATAAAAATTACCGATTCGGACTCTATTAAATGTTTCGGACATGGACATCTTTGGTATCCCCAGTTCAATCAAAATATCAAATAGTTTTTGGCGGTTAATTGAATCGTAAGCCTTTTAGAAATCAACTAGATCTGATGCACTACGCCCTTAAATTCTAATTTTTTCTCTAAAATTTGACGAAGGGAAAATATTTGATCGATAATTGAACGACTCCGCCTAAAACCACATTGATGGTCTCCAATTATTTCCTCCGCTTAATCAGTAATTCGGTTCGTTAGAATTGATTTAAATATTTTATAACACTTCGGAACGAGTGAAATACCACGGTAGTTGCTACAATCTGTTCTAGGACCTTCTTTTTGTGAATCGGAACAAGTATAGATTCTTTCCATTCTTCGGGCGTTCTTTTTACCAAATCACTGTCACTAATTGACGAATTTTAGAAACTCCAGCTTCGCCACACGCTTAGACTAATTCGGCAGATATTTATAAGATTTTAATTTTATGATCGCTGTTTCAACTTCCTCCATACTCGGTTCTTCTACAAAAAAAAATAATGAAATGCGGCATTATATAAACAAAAATCATATATCATACTCTTTTAAGTTCGAAAATGGATATAATCTTAACCTTCCCCCCAATCAGCAACATATGATTTTGACAAAAATTTACAAGTTCATAACTCAGTAGTTCAACGTCACAAACACATTCATCATAAAAGACTTTTTAGGACGAAATTCGATAATCCGCTGCAATCAGGCCGAAAATGACACGAACAGGAGAGAAAGTGTTCTATCGGATTCGAGAATTCTCACGCTCGATGTCGATAAGGAGTTGACTGCTGTCGAATAAGGTTGGCACTCGTAGAAGGCGTTGTTCCTCAGTGTATACATCTCCAGATAGGCGTCAAGACCACAGGCCGGTAGCCATCAGCAGAAATAGACGGAGTAAGTTTATTTGACTAAATATTCATTTAAGTTTGATTTAATATGATTCTACTTTTTTAGTTATGGATATTCTTAACAATTCACCGAGGTATCATCTTGATAGCTCTCTTAATACGATTCTTTGAGCCTTATGTTGTCAGCATTAAATTCAATGAAGTACGCACGGTTTTCATTATTTAAAATTTTAAAAAAAATTATTAGAAACTAATTAGATAAATCTAACAAGGGGAGGTTTGCAGTTGTAACTCACAGAATGCCGATTTGTGTGTGGGTAGTAGGGACCTATAATATTGCGAAAATAGAGTTATAGCCGCCAATGGGCATTAGGAGCCGAGAAAAAAAAAAATATGAAAATCAAGATAGAGAAATGATTCTTTCACGTTTAATTGCAGTTGTGTATGCTATTTTTAATAAAAATACTTTTTTTTATGCTCAAGACACTACCCGGCTTTAGATTTCTCAAAAACTCCCCAAAAAATGACAAAATTCCAAGGAAATCCGCTGTAAATCAGTGAAAACTTTTTTTCATGAGGAACTGACCTCACATTTCGATTAAACGCACCACAAAACTCTTATATGTGAAATTTTATCAAAATCAAAAAATATTGATTTTTTACCCCTTTCGAGGAGGTTAAAATTTTGAAGTTGAGATTTCATCAACATTTTCTACCGGCCATAACAACTGCTGTGTTATCCATGCATATAACATTGGATTTACTCCCGATTTTAGTCGACAAAACTGATGTGAATGAAAAAATCCAAGGTCAGCTATAACTTGAGATATTTCACTAAGGGGAAATCCTGCGACCTTCGGATTTGGGCTAAACTATGCAGTTTTAAGGTTTCTAGATGACCTTAAAATTTGGTCTTAATCGGTGGCGAAATAGTTGAGATAGCGCAAATTATTTACATTTTTTCAGAAATTGACAGCCCCTTTGTAGAAAATCCTACAAAATTGTAAAGGTAAAAAAAAAATTATTTTTAATTTCGACAAAAATTACATATTTTTATTTCAAATTACATAGAAATCCTAAGATTGATGAATAATCCAAAATTAATATCAGGTTTTGGTTTAAAAATATGTATATTTTTTTTTAAATGGTCTTATTTGAAATTTATTGTGTAAAAACTAAAAATATAATAGAAATAGATCACTTTAAAAAGTCTTATGTATATAATACAGGTGAGAAAATGGTTTAAACTAAACACTCATAGTATTTTCAGATTCCTCATCTCAAAAAACATGTAGAAACTAAATTTTGTCGAAATAAAAAATTTTTTTTTTTTACCTTTAAAATTTTGTAGGATTTTAGAAGGCAGGAAGGAGGCTGTCAATTTTTATTTCAAATTGCATTGAGATCCTAAGATTTATGAATAATCTAAAATTAATATCAGGTTTTGGTTAAAAAATATGTATATTTTTTTTAAATGATCTTATTTGAAATTTATTGTGTAAAAATAAAAATAATAATAGAAATAGATCATTTTAAAACGTCTTATTTATATAATATAGTTAAGAAAAATTTTTAAACTAAAAACTGATATTAGTTTCAGATTCCACATCTCAATAAACATGTAGAATTTTGTCGTAATCAAAAAATTTTTTTTTTTACTTTTAAAATTTTGTAGGATTTTTAGAAGGCTGTCAATTTCTGAAGAAATGTAAATAATTTGCGCCATCTCACATATTTTGCCACTGATTAAGAATAAATTTTAAGGTCATTTAGAAGTCTTAAAACTGCATAGTTCAGTCCAAATCCGGAGATCGTAGGATTTTCCCCTTATTGAGATATCTCAAGTTATAGCTGACCTCGGATTTTTTCATTCACATCAATTTTTGTCCACTAAAATATGGAGTAAATCCAATGTTATACACATGGATAAAAAGCTGAATGTACGCTGATTCTTGTGATGCTATTACTATTGTAATCGGTTGAATACAGCAGGATGCTATGACAGTTAGAAGCTGTTGATGAAATCTCAACTTGATAATTTTAACGTCCTCGAAAGGTATAAAAAATTCAATATTGTTTGATTTTTATAAAATGTCATATATAACGGTTTTATGGTGCGTTTAATCGAAATGTGAGGTCAGTTGCTCATGAGAAAAAGTTTCCACTGATTTACAGCGGATTTCCTTGGAATTTTGTCATTTTTTTTTGGAGTTTTTGAGATTTGAAAATCGGCCTTCAAATCTGTGTGTTACAACTGCGAACGTCCCCTTGTAAGATTATTTACTTGTGGATACTCGAAACCTGTTTTATAATATGATTCACAATACATTCATTCTATGGCAACAGCTTTGTAATTTATCTATTTATAATTTAAAACAATCACGTGTCATTCAGAATATGTATCATCCGTTTTAAAAAATGAATTGTTGAACATTTTTATGGTAACTGTTGTTTTACTTTGAGCATTAGAAACTCATCACACACCCATACATACATTAAACTAAAATATTAATATGTATAAAATAAAATATGTTTAAATCATTCTCGAGCCGATTCATTAGTATCGGATTTAATTAAATCACTTCAAATTGTACAGAATTATTGCTAAACAATGCTCCTGTTAGCAACGCCTAGCTGGATTGTAATACATTTCAAATAAATATTTTTCATTTCAAATGTCTATATCTTTTAGACTACTTCAACATTTACTAGACAAACGTTCAAAACACCCAATGAATTACAAACGACTCATATACATGACTGTGATTATACCTATTTGGACGTACGGAGTTGAGCTTTGGGGCTCCACTAAACCATCCAATTCATTTTGTATTCAATCCTTACAATCCAAAATCCTTCGTAAAATCCTAAATGCTCCTTAGTTTGCCACCAATAAACTTATCCATAAAGATCTTAATGTTCCATATGTTGCTGATTTAGCCCACACCAGATACCTATCCTTTCATAGTAAGCTCCGTAATCAATCAAATCACCATTCCTGATAATCCTCCGAGGCGTCTGAAACGAAGATGACCTAGAAATATTATAGTGTAGAATTTTTAATGAAGTGCTACTGATGAGTAGTTCTTTTCAAGTTTTAACATGTTATTGAAGTCGTTGTCAATATATTTACTTGATGTATATATTTTTTACAGTTGTAAATTTCAATAAATGTATATAATTTTTTTTTTTTTTTTAAATGTCTATATCTATATCAATGCTATTATATAAAAGGACAATCTATTTTTATTTGTGATCACTGACCGGGAAAACTACGGAACTAATCTGTACCAAATTTTATCTTATTATTAATTAACAAATCAAACTTATATTATTAGTTCAAATTATGTAAGTTCATTTACTTTTAAGAGTGGGCGAAGGGAAGCTAATATTATTATATTTGTCTGGAATTAATGGAGCCAGACTATTGCACCATCTTACTGAACACTTATATTATTCTTAGAAGACAATACGTTAGCTATGTTGTTCAATATCTTGGGTGTTTATTGAATACTTCTCTAATATCAGCTATAGTCCATGATGACAGAATGGTCCCCATCTGTTGATATCTGATCTATTTTATTTATTGTATTCTTAATATTCTAACATGCGAATCGATTATCTATATAAATAAAAATGAATCGCCAAATGTGTTGCTATGCGTATAACTCGAGAACGGCTCGACCAATTCGGCTATTTCTTTTTTAACGTTTTTGTTAAGGCACAAGGAAGGTTCTTATCTATATAAATAAAAATGAATCGCTAAATGCGTTGCTAACTGTAAAACTCGAGAACGGCTCAACCAATTCGGTTATTTCTTTTTCATAACGTTTTTGATAAGGCACAAGGAAGGTTCTTATCTATGTAAATAAAAATGAATCGCCAAATGTGTTGCTATGCGTATAACTCGAGAACGGCTCGACCAATTCGGTTAATTCTTTTTATAAAGTTTTTGTTAAGGCACAAGGAAGGTTCTTATCTATATAAATAAAAATGAATCGCCAAATGTGTTGCTATGCGTATAACTCGAGAACGGCTCGACCAATTCGGCTAATTCTTTTTTAACGTTTTTGTTAAGGCACAAGGAAGGTTCTTATCTATATAAATAAAAATGAATCTTCAAATGTGTTGCTAAGCGTAAAACTCGAGAACGGCTCGACCAAATCGGCTAATTTTTTTTTTTAACGTTATGTTTAGGCACAAGGAAGGTTTTTATCTATCTATATAAATTAAAATGAATCGCCAAATGTGTTGCTAAACGTAAAACTCGAGAACGGCTCAACCAATTCGGCTAATTTTTTTTTTTTTAACGTTTTTGTTTAGGCACAGGGTCAGTCGTTGAGTGTTTGTGGCGTCAATCTGCAAAACCCATGCTTCTCTTATGGACAGTTGTATGTTGCCTGCTCTCGCGTCGGAAAACTTACAGCTTTATTTATTTATGCGCCAAGTAATCAAACAAAAAATATCGTGTACCATAAGGCATTACAATGAAATACCAGATTACACTACTAAAGTCTTGCAATGTACAAAGTAGAAAACATATTTGTAAGCAATCGTTGTTTATTATGGAGACATAAATCTATAAATAAAGTGATCACTCTGAAATGTTTTATTACTGCGAAGGGACAATAACTTTTGACAGAACAAAGTCTGTCGGGGAGGAACTATTTACATAAAAAATCAATGTTGTGTTGTTTTAGAGAAAATAGGGCAGAACTACGTCTGCCGGGGCAGCTAGTATTAAATATAATGACGGTTGGGTGGAAAATAATTATTAGTAGTAATGATTATACTTTATTTATCATTAAAATTATAGAAATATGAAATAAAAATGCTTTTACAGTTACAATACTTAAAGGTCAGGACGCATTTTACAATATCCACTTTAATTAAGATTGATTAATTAATTGCCACTTCTATTGAGATTATTTTATTAGAAAACTAGTTTCGAATGCTAAATATGCATCTTCAGTTCTTCGAGGTAACTAAAACAAGTTTTTTAACTAAAACAAGCCATTTTTAGCATTATCGTCATGTTTACTTGATGTATTATATTTTTTAATGAAATTAAAAAAATTCCTTACAGATAATTTTAAAACGAATATCATAAGAGGCACATAAGGGATACGAAGCGTAGAGAAGGCAGAGTATACTAAAGTAAATATAATTTTGAGCCATCGATGTTAATAATTATTAATTTAATCAGAATTATGTAAATGAAAATACTAAATACAGTGACATAAGTAAAATTGTAAGATTAGGATTGATGAATTAATTGCCACTTCTATTGAGATTATTTTATTAGAAAACTAGTTTCGAATGCTAAACATTCATCTTCAGTTCTTCGAGGTAACTAAAACACTATTCCATTCTATCCATTCTAAAACACTATTCAACTATATTATTCCATTTTCAATAAGTGTTTTAGTTACCTTGAAGAACTGAAGATGAATATTTAGCATTCGAAACTAGTTTTCTAATAAAATAATCTCAATAGAAGTGGCAATTAATTCAACAATACTAATTGTATTGAACCTTCTATACCATCATGCGTACCTCAAGTAATATCCACTTTTTTTTTTACAAGAAACGGCCTCAAAGACCACGCGAATATCATGACTATCAATTCTTCCTTCTGTTCTTTCTTTCTATCCATTCCTCCTTCATTATTTTTGATTGCCTTTGTTTCCTTTCCTCGGTCTAGGCAATCCCCCTCATAGGTTTCCTCCTGCCAACAAGAACTGTGACCTCATGCAACCTCTTTCTGTATCCTTCTTTGTCCAAACAATCTTGGTCGTTTATCCTCATTTTTCTTGTTGCTTCTTTCAACTGCTTGATGTATCCTTGCGAGCTCTGGTAGCCCCAGAGTTTCTGCAATATAGCTTTATTCAGCCTTTCCGGAGGCATCCTAACCATGTGCCCGTAGTATTTCAGCCTCCTGATCCTTATCTCAGTTCCCATGTCTTTGATTTCCTTCTTTATTTTCTTGTTTTCTCTTAACCTGTAACCTTCTTGTGTCTTCCTAGGACCATAGATCCTTCTTAGGATCTTTCTTTCGGCTTTCAGCAGCTTTTCTAGGTTGGGAAGGTTCATGGTTTCCGTCCCATACAGTATCACCGGTTTTAGCACAGTGTTGCAATGCCTAATTTTCGCTTTTATGGACAAATTCCTTTTGTTGTATATGTTGCTGGTTGCGAAACTCAGTCTTTCCAGCTTGGTAATCCTCTCCTTCATGCTCTCCCTCTCCAATCCTCTGCTGCAAATGGTTTCCCCAGGTATTTCAACTTTTTTAAACTTGAAGTTCGAATTTGTTCGCATAAGCCCTGTTTTTAAAATGAGATCTGTAGATAATTTTTTTCGGTCATTTCTTTAAGCGTGTTAATCTGATCAACTGCCTCCTCCTTTGATTCTGCCAGTAAAGCCAGATCATCAGCATAGGCGAGGCACCTGACTTTGACGTGGTTGTATTAGGTCCCTATTTTTGCGCCTGCATTATTGGATTTCCAGGGTAATATCCACTTATTACATGCTATTCATCTATTAAAGTTGTTCAGGATTTCATATCTGCCAGATCTTTATTATACGGCTCCTGTACCCTCTTCCTTCATCATCTCCACCAAAATAGAGGTTCTTATTTCCCAAAGTAATCTTAAATATGCCCCTCTTCCCTCCATATAACTTTTGCATTAATTCGTTTGAATATTTGATTCCTTTGTTTGAAAACTTTTACTCCAGGCATTGTCGGTCAGGGATCTGAGGGTCCTAACAGGATATTTTTCCATCAGCACCATAAACTGTCACTCATCACCCTTATCCTAATAATACTCTTAATAAAAATTAATAAATCACAGGGTGCTAAAAGGTGGGTGTTTTAGCTTACCATCTAATATAATAATTTTTTTTTCTAATCCTTCATTTATTTATTTTATTTACAAAGAAAATAATATAATAATTATTAATGTCATTTATTAATCATATGCCCATAACAAATTGCATGTACAAGAATAAAGATTAAATTTTCATTTCAAATTTTTTATCTTAGAATCTTATTGTTTTGTCATAGCGCTCTCACTTAGCCTCCACTGGTTTTTTTTTACACCAGTGACGCAGCTGAGAGAGAAGAGCTGGGATCTCTCTGTACCTGGCTTGTCCCTTCACAAGTGGAGGGACGGGTTTGGTGGGAGGATCCATAGGATGAGTGTAAATTGTAAATAGAGTATAATTGTATTTTACCTTTGGTTTATCTTTTAATTTTTTTTTCTTTTTAAATTTTTAGTATTTCATTTTGTATATAGTATATTTTATATTGTTTATGTATAGGATAAGTCTTTTCTTTTTCCTTTTTCTTACATTCATTATTTACTTTATTTCACTATTATTGTTTTTTTTTTCATTGTACATAATGTGTGAATGTGATCATACGTCATCTATATTAGTTATTGCCCACAGTTGTGGCAGATTGTAATTATTACTAAATAAAAGTTAAAAAAAAAAAAAAAAAAAAAAAAATCTTATTGTAAAAAATAAAATCCATGATAAAGGCATGGATGAATAATCAAAATACATCTTCAGTTATAAGTATAAATTCACATAATGCACTAATATTTAAACATAAACATTTAAGATATTTGCGAGTCTAGGCCATATTGTTTTTAAGCAAGCTTTGAAGTATAGTAACGAACAATACAAATTTTTTAGGAAACAAAAATCATGAGAAACATCATTAAAACGAGATTAGGTAAATCGTTTCATATAAGTGATGACAGAGAATTTTTTTTTTTTTTTTGTTTATTTCGTTTAACGTCATTTTATGGTGCTTTGGCTAATCGGACGATGCTACGGTGGGAGTCTTAAATTTTGCCTATCCAGGTATAATTAGGATAGGGATCTTTAACGAGTACCTGACATCGCACAGGCTCGGGACCCCCATTTTACGTCCCTTCCGAAGGACGGCATAGCTGAGGATTTTTTACTCCCTTTAAAAAATCCTGAGGTCATCTGCCGGGCTGCGAACCCGCGATCTTGGGTTTAGTAGGTTGCTATGCTAACCACTACACCACAGGTCGGATTTTTTTTTTTTTTTTAACCTTAAGTTAATAGAAACCAAAATTTACTGATAAAATATTACAAAACTCCTAGTGGAATAATTTTCGAGTTTATTTTCTAAGATCAATGATATATGGACTAGAAGAAATTAAAATCCTATTAAAAAATGTGTGAAGTCTAGACAAAATGTTCTACGTTTAAATACCTTATCACTCGTGTTTGACCTGTTATCTATAGTTTTCATTTAAGTTAAGTTATCGATACTTACAGACTTTTACTGCAGTTTTACGGACAGTTTACAGATTTTACTGCTGAAATCCTAATATTTTAGTGGATACGAGTAATATTTTATAGATTTGTCAAATCTTGAGGTAGATAACAGTTTGCACTCTCATTGCTCGATCAAGAGATAAATTTGGTCCTTTTTAGGACAGATTTAAACCTCGGCCTGTGAATAAGAAAACAAATCTTTGTTTCGAATCTCTTTAGCTTCCTCTATAAGGTACTCGACAATATTTTTGAATTAATTCTCTGGCAATAAATTTAATTTTAAGCACAAAATTATAATTCACCCAATTAGCAGAGTTGGGTAGGAATTGATTACTTTTTTTCAATTTTGAGTAAAAAAATTACATGAGTACCGAGTACAGAATTTAATCAAATATACGCAAAGACTAAAACGACAAGAAACCGCTCGTCGTTACAGACTACTTCAACATTTACTAGACAAACGTTCAAAGCCCTCAATTAATTACAAAAGACTCATTTACATGACTGTGATTATACCTATTTGGACGTACGGAGTTGAGCTTTGGGGCTCCACTAAACCATCCAATTCATCTCGTATCCAATCCTTACAAGCCAAAATCCTTCAAAAAATCCTCAATGCTCCTTACTTTTTCAACAACAAACTTATCCATAAAGATCTTAATGTTCCATATGTTGCTGATTTAGCCCACAACAGATACCTATGCTTTCATAGTTTTTTTTTTTTTTTTTTTTTTTTTTTTTTTTTTTTTTTTTTTTTTTTTTTTTTTTTTTTTTTTTTTATTATTATTATCCGAAAGTGTTTTACACTAAGTCATGTAAATTACACTTGTATAGATTTTGCACAATTATTTTGGGAGCAGTATAAAGATCTTCTTTTCTTGCTCCCATACAGCTCAAAAGATGTTCTGGTGAGGCTTCATCCCTGTTACAATGGGTGCAGCTAGGGAACACCTTTCGTCCATTCCGGAAGCAGATAACTCTTGTGTGTCCAGTCCGAAGTCGTGATATTCTTGTAGCATCTTGACGAGGTAGATTTATTTCTAGAATTTCCCCAGGTTTAGTTGCCCTATACCACTGGTGATTAATCATTTCAGAATTTCCTTTCTTGAGTGCTCTTTTTATCTTTGATTTATAGTAGTCAAAATTTATATCATCATTTGGTAGTGCAGCTGCTTTCGCTAAAGTATCTGCTATCTCATTACCCATCAGCCCTACATGAGATGGGATCCATTGGAAGAAAATTTTTGAATCTTCATGTAACTCATTTATGTTCATAGCGATATTTTTCAATATTTTGTTGCAGCTGGTGTAGCAATTTTTTAGCTTATGTAGAGCAGATGCAGAGTCTGCAAAAAATATTAGCCTATATGGTGTTGTTTTGTCCAGATTTTTTAGTGCTAAATTAATTGCAGAGAGTTCTGCATTTATAACAGAGCATCCTAATTGATTTGTACATCTTAATTTTATGTCAATATCTTCTCCCTGTATCAAGGCTCCGCTACCCGAGTTACCTTCATCATCTTTTGAGCCATCCGTATAAATTTTTATGTTGGTCCATATTGATTTATTCTTTGAAGTGCTAGTGATTTTAAATATGCAGGGTGTTCATTTTGTTTACAGATATTGGCTCCTATGTCAAAGTTAAATTCTTGCTTTCCAGCTCCATAACCACTCAAATCCGTTAGTTTCTCAACTTGCTCCCCACTCCATTCCTGATAATCCTCCGAGGCGTCAAAAACGAAGATGGCCTAGAGGCCTTCTAGTGTAGAAGTTTTAATAAAGTGCTACTGATGAGTAGTTCTTTTCAAGTTTTAACATGTTATTATAATCGTTGTCAATACATTTACTTGATTTATATATTCTATACAGTTGTAAATTTCAATAAATGGATATAAAAAAAAAAATTTAAAAAATGTCTGTATCTAAGGCAATACTATTATTTAAAAGGACAACCCATTTTTCGTTTGTGATCACTGACCGCGAAAACTACGGAACTAATCTGTACCAAATTTTATCTTATTATTAATTAAAAAATCAAACTTAAATTATTAGTTTAAATTATGTAAGTTCATTACTTATGAGAGTGGGCGAAGCCGCGAATGGGGATGCTAATATTATTATATTTGTCTGGAATTACTGGAGCCAGACTATTAATATATAACTTCCCACTCCAACCTCATAATCCTGAAAGAAGATGGCCTAGAGACCTTTTAGTGTAGATTTTTTAATAAAGTGCTACTGATAAGTAGTTCTTTCCAAGTTTTAACATGTTATTGTAATCGTTGTCAATATATTTACTTGATGTGTATATTTTGTACAGTTTTAAATTTCGATATATATATATATGTATATAAACACATATATATATGTGTTTAGTAAGGTTCTTGAGGTTCAGTCAATAAATAAAAACAACTATTTTGGCGACGTTTGGAGACTATATTGTTCTCATAATCATGCCCTACAGTGAAAAAACAGGTTACAATAAAATTATATAAGTTATACAAGTTATTTCAAAACATAAATTTGCTACAGTACAAGTATATAACAACATGTGTTAGAATACTAAAAATATATATAATTACAGAATATAGAGGAGTATAAAGCTACTTACAATGTTACTAGTGGATATGGAATAGACTAACAATTCTAGTACAAAACTAACCTAGGGGAGTTGAATTGTGGGTAAATCCCTATTTCTTAAAAATTAAGTTAAAAGGACTAGGTGGTATTCCCAATATAGTCTCGAATATAAAAATATATATATAATTATGAGGTATTCGCAATATAGTCTCGAAACGTCGCCAAAGTAGTTGTTTTTATTTATTGACTGAACCTCAAGAACCTTACTAAACATTTATTAGTAACAGTCAAGAAATTGATCCATATATATATAAATAAAGTATACACATATTCAACAATGTGTATACGGCAAATGAATTTTCTAATGTCTCAAATCTTTTAATTGAACGTTGTTTGCTTAGGTCCTAAATATTTGTTGATAGATATTTCTTATTATTTTGTTGCATTGCCCCTTTATCCACCAAACCTTTCAATTGTGAACTATAAGTTACATCCTGAGATAGAACGTGTGAAAATGTATGTTACTGTAATATGGGAAATATGTATGAGTTATATATTGAGACATCTTGTCCTCTCATGATGACGCAATATTTCTAGAATGATGATTGAATCTTCATGAATCGTCCTATTTTTATTTTTTTCCATCACATCACGTCCCACGTCTGGGTTCAGCGGTTTCATTAGACTTTATAAAATCTGCGTGGGACCTTTTTTTTTTTTTCTTTATCTAGCAGCCGGGAATGAGGCGTTTCCTTTTCATCGCGGCGCATCTGCGAAAACTGCTGGCGATTCCATTGAAGGCGACATATGCAAGGTTCTTCTCCTAGTCCATAAACCAGGTCGAGAACAGATTCAGCGAGGACTACCCTTTCGGAGAAGACAAGGCAGGATTAATAAAATAAGAAGAAAGGAGAGGAGTGTGGGGACGTGGGATGAGAGTGGGAGGGAGTTTTGCAGGGACGGCATTAGGTCCTCTACTCTTGGCAGGGCAACAAGTCCGGTACCGGCTAGGTACGAAAGTGTTCAGTTTATTATTGTGTTTAGGTTTTTTTTTTTTTTTTTTTTTTTAATTATTGTTATAATTTTTTATAATAAATATATTTGAGATTTTTAATTTAAATTTGTTTTGTGTGGATATATGGTTTTACTATTTTATATTGACTGTATTTTGCTATATTGACTTGTGACATCTGCAGACCGGTATGTACATTAATGTTCTATTTACTAATTTACACTTAGAATTTGGAAATATTTTAATACGAATGGTGAAAAATAAAATATAATTCCCCGTCAAACGTATTGCAACACCCATAATCTTAGAAATTTTCCTGATTTTTAACTTAATCCATAGTTGGTTTATATTCATGTCAATGTTTTTTTCCCTGTTAATAACAAACGATGGAATTTTAGATTTTTTTTTTTTTTAATTTCCTTCAGTCCATGTTTATCATTAGTTTCGTTATTTACAAGTATGCCAAGACTAGTGGAAGCAGTATTTCAAGACAGAAAGGGCAATATGTCTTATTAAATATAAATTTTTTAACATTTTTTTTGTTTATTGGAATAAATATTGTTATTTATTTTAATAAAACTAAGTTTAAAAACGATTATTATAGACTTCTTAGCCTTTCTTTATTATAAAAAAAAAATATATACGTTTTTATAAAATAATATTTCAAAGTGTTGCAATATTTTTGACGGGGAGTTTATTTTTTTCGAAAAAATTTTTTTTTTCAGAAGTCCTACTTAAAAAATCATTAATTTGTTATCAGTTCATAACTATAAATTTATTATAATGATTAAAAAAAAATAACAAATCCTAAAAAAGTGTTTCGTATTAGTTATCGCATATTCATTTCATTGAATGCATCTATCTCCAAGGGTCATTGACAGAGATTTTTTTTTTTTTTAATTTGTGTAAAAAAAAAGATTCAAGATTATTTATAATTTAAACATTAAAAAAATATATCAATATAAATAATTAATATTATAAAATTATTCTGTCTTAATGCTACAACGAGTTATTAATTATAAACTAATAATGTTATAAGAGTATTTGATAGAAAAAAAATATATATACACATGAAGTTGTGAAAAATATTCATTTTTCTTTAGATACACATAATTTTTAGATTGATTTGATATTAAAATATATAAAATATTTATATTTTTATTAAATCTTTTTATTCACATAGAATTAAATAAACATAAAATTCTAACTTCATTTGTTTTCTACTTTCTTTTAATTGTAAAAACAGCTGTAAATATAAAATGAATTGTGGAGTGAATATGACGCGGTCGTAAAACAACGTAAGAAAGGAAAAGTGAGTGATAGTAAAACAACGAACCATTCTCTGCAGTGAATATCATTGACAAATATTTTAAATGTATTTTTTGTTGTTTATTTATTTATTTATTTTTTTTTTAATATAGCTCAAATACTAAAAATTCGTACATTTTTCAATTGAAGTTGTCAATCGTGTTGATCGTTTGAAAACGTAAACAAGAACATAAAAATTAGCAATGGTATTGAAATTAGTTTTCGATTTCAGTTTTTTAATCTTTCTTCATGTCAGTTGTGTTTATTATTACGTAACATTCTTGTAATGTTAACAAAACCATCGTTTTATTTTGTAGTACCACCTTAAAAGTTTATAATTAATTTTAAATTAACATAAATCAGCTAATTTTATTATATACTTTTTTTTCGCAAAGTGATAAATCAAAGGCAAAACGTTGCTAATGTAATATATGTTTATTTTTGTTGTCGTGTTAAGTCAATGTTTATTTCTTTTAAAAACAGAATGTAATGAAATATATTGAACAAAAAATTATTGATTATAAAAAAAAAACTTTTCGTTGTAAGAACTTTTGCTTTATTCGAAATGTTTTTTTTTTTTTTTTTTCTTTTTGTAATTCATAGTATAATGCATGCTTATTAATACGCTTTTATTAACTTCACCTGTATGTAACGGAATTTTCCATCGTAATTTTCACCGATTTCCAGCTATCTGATTATCTTGAAAATTTGCACACGTTTGAAGGACAAATGACAATACTATAATTGCACAACTTCGTTTTAATATTCTTACTTAGTCCAGTCTAAATACTTCCAAAAATATGCCTTACAAAATGTGAAGAAATAGATTTTATGGTATGGTCCAGATGGCTCCTGAGGATAAAATATCAAAAATGTGACATTTGATAAAGTGAAAATTTTTGGGGGCAAAAAAAAACCCAATATTTTTGCACTTTTTTTCAGATTTTTGAAAAAACAAATATACAAAAATGCTTTAAATCGAAAAATGTGTTACTAACACAATTAGTGTTTATTAAATTTTGCGTTTAAAGTACATCTCTTAAGCTGAATTAGATTTAGGCGTTTAGTCACAATCAATTTTCAAAAATTGACGAATTTCGCTAACTTTCTCAAAAAGTTAGTTTTGGTCATGTTTAATAGTCTTTAGCACAAAAATGGATAATCTAATCAAAAAATGTTATACACTAATAGTTTTAGATCATTAGATTTTGTCTAATATAGGTTTAGTTCGGTTTGCTATTAAAGAGTGTATTTATTAGTTATTTTTAACTAGGTATAATTTTTTTTTTAATTAAATTTTATTTTTAACCAATTTAATTTATGTTATTAAAACATGACAGCTCTGTGACTTCTGATTTGTCAAAAAAATTAACAAAAATATCGAATCAAATTTACTTCAATTATTTATAATTTGAGTAAAGATGACAGATTAGAAGAGTTGATAAAAATTACATTTTGTAAACAATAAAAACTACTAAACTATTTTATTTGTATTGACATCTGGTTTGTAAATATCTAAAAGACGTCTTTAATAGATTAATTTATGAAAATAGGAAAATAAAAAATTTGAATGGAAATGATTCAGAAATTATCAATTTGAATTTTTTTTTAAAATACCAAATATTATCTATATGATAATTTATAATATATTATATGAGTTAAACCCTTTCAAAGTTGAAAAAAAAAAAAATAATTTGTATTCTGACAAGTGTGTAGGTATTCATTTTCTGTTTAACACCGAGATGGCGTCTGTCAAACCTACATATTACGATCCTGACACGGTTTTAAATCGTGAAAAACGATATCGTACACTCAACATTAAGCAGTATTTCGCTCCTAATATGCAATGAAATTCCATGATTATCTACTATATATTTGTCAAATACCACTCACTCATTTAACACGAAATCTCAGAAACCACCGAACGGATTGGAATGAGATTCGATTGGTAGCTTCCTCTAGGGCCGTAGGTGCTCGCTAAGAAAGGAATTTTAAAAAATCGGCCTGGATCGCGGCTAATTCGAGGAATATGCGATTACAATTTTTATTGGGTGAATAATAAAAGATTAATTGTCATATGGTATTTGGAGATAAGCTAAGTTAAAAAATAGGTTAGATGTTTAAGCCGCACACTTTGACCACCAATTAGGTTCCTTATAGTTGTAAACAAACAAAAATACGATCGATGTCGAAACCTTATAATATGGTACTTTCTGTGAACTCATGGTGGCTGCAGAGGTGGACCCTTACGAGTTTGAGTTGTTTCGTGACGAGAAGCTATTAAAAGACTTATGTTTGCTGATGATGACATGTAAGGCCAGTTCAATGTAGGGACAAAAAACTGATAAAAATCAGTGAGTTCTATGAAGTGTATGATTCTCTTCAGTATTCTCACGTTCTACCATGGAGAAGATGGGTACAGTATTAACATCCCTCAGCGTGACTCAAACACCAATGGCACCACTTAAGAAAACTGTATCTGCATCTGATGTTTACGCCTAAATGTTAGTGGAGCGAGGAGGTGAAGAACCTTATTTATTCTAATTCCGTAATCTCCTCAACCAATTTATGCTTGATATGTACGCAAAAATAGAAACAGAAAGACTAAATTTTATTCGAAAAAATCAAAAAAGTTGAGACTATATTAACTTAAAGTATGCCATAAGAAAAGCTGATGGTCTGGTATCAGAGCTGGGTAAGATGGTATTGCTGCCTCGAAGCTTCACTGGAGGACTATCAAAATAATATAAAATTAACTTTTGCAAATTGTCAAATTTACTTATTGAAATTATTCTAAGAATGGAATTCTTTAGGTTTATTCAAATAATAATAATTATCAACGTTAAGCTTAACTTTTACTGATTTAAGTTGTCCTTCATCCTAATGATATTAAACCGTAGCGGAGCGGGGTACTTTCAGCTAGTTATAACATAAAGTAACTATTATTCAATTAAAAAAAAAAAATATATATATATATATATATATATATATATATATATATATATATATGTGTGTGTAGTTTAAAAAACTAGAAAAATACGCTTTATAGCAAACCTAACTAAAAAGTTAAGTGTGGTGAAAGCTTTGCAGCAATCAGACCTTTAAATTTTTATAGAGTTCAAGGTTCGATTTTAAGTCCCCAAATTATCAAAAATCAACCAACAACTTTTAATATGTAACATTTTTTGATGGAATTAGCCATTTCTGTGTTATGGACTCTTAAGCATGACCAAAACTAACTTTTCTTTGAAAGTGTGCAAAATTCGTCAATATTAGTCGATCGTGGTCAAACCCCTAAATGCCTTTAGACGCACAATTTGATAAAGTTTAGTTTTATAATTGTAACATTTTTCGATTGAAATCATTTATATATATATATATATATATATATATATATATATATATATATATATATATATATATATATATATTTATTTATTTATTTATTTATTTATTTATCGCGATACAGGCCAACGGTGGACCACGCGTATATCATTTTCAGGTTTTCTTCCTTTCTGCCTAAATTCTTTTTATTTTTTCGCCCATTTCCCTCTTTCTTTCCTCCGTCCATTTCTTACATTTCATGCTTCTTCTTCTCCGCTACAAGAACCTTTATATTTTTAACCATTTTTCCGAATTTTTCCTTATCTTTGTAGTCTCCCTCCGTGATACCCAATTTTTTTAACTTCCTCTTTCATTTGCTCTGGGTAACCCTTTATATTTTTCAATTTCATCACTTTATCAAATATTTGTTTGTTTAATCTATAGCTATTCATTCTTTTCCTCATCGATGATTCTAAGTTTTCCAATTGTTCGTAAAGGTCATCGTTCTTTTTTAATCGATATTCTTCCCCCTCTTTTCTTGGTCCGTATATCATTCTCAATATCTTTCTTTCCGTCCTTAAGAAGGTTTCCATATTGGTAAATCCCATAGTCTCTACCCCGTAGAGAATCACAGGTTTAATGACTGTTTCATAGTGTCTAATTTTGGCTTTTATGGAAAGATTTTTTTTATTATAAAAACTCCTGACTGAGAACTTTAATCTATCCAATTTTACCTCTCTACTATGCGTTGCTTGCAAGTCTCCCCCATTGTAGTTCACAAGTTCCCCCAAGTATTTAAATTGATTCACCAACTTGATTTTACCATATTTAGTCTCGATTTTTCCATTTTTTTTCCTTGTCATTCGTCATTATTTCGGCTCTTTTTTTTTTTCGAACGATATTTTTAACCCGGCTCTTTCTGCTATTTCTTTCAGTTCATTTATCTGATTTGCTGCCTCTTCTTCACTTTCCGCCAAAAGTGCCCGATCATCCGCGAAAGCCAAACACCTTATTTCCACACCTTTCTTCTTACCTCCTATCCTTACACCAGATTTATTAGTTTCCCAAAACGTATTCATAATTTTTTCTAAAACAATATTGAATAAAATAGTTGATAAGCCATCCCCTTGTCTTAGCCCTGTTTTAATTTCGAACGGTATATATATATATATATATATATATATATATATATATATATATATATATATATATATTTTTTTTTTTTTTTTTTTTTTTTTTTTTTTTTTTTTTTTTTTTCAAAAATGGAATTTTGTTTCATTTTTGATATTTTATTCTCAGAACCCATAAAAAACATAAAACCTACAACTCCAACTTTAGCAAGGCAGATCGCTATTTTAGGAGTAATTTAACTAGACAAAGTGAGAATATTAATACAAAGCTGTGCATTTATTTTATTGTTATTGGTTCTTGAAACGTGACCAAAGCGTATTAATAACACTATATTTGTCATGTGTAACTATCATATCGTTCAATAAATTAGCTTATTACAACTATTGGTACAATAACTAATTTATTATTGTTTAATTGGACGGCGTAATTCAGAAACTAACCAACCCACAGGAAAATCAATTTGAGATAAATTTTATTATTATTATATTATTATTGTTTTATTGAAATATATGTACTATCTGCCTCAGTTAAGGGCAATAAGTAACAGTGCTAATGATGTAGTTCATTCGTACTATATATACAAGTTCTCATCCATACACAATTGATAATAATAAGAGATAAAATACAACAGTCATAATACAAAAATATATCAAACAGTCATTATGCAAAGAAATTAAATAAATAAAAAAAAATAAAAAAATTTTTTTGATACATTCATACTCTATGTGACAATACAGACACACTCAGCCTAAGGGACCCCGAATCGAGCCTATTTCCCCACTTATTGGGAGTCAAGGCCAGACCCGTAGAGATCCCAGCATTGCCCTCTCAGCTGCATCACCAGTAATATCCAATGGAGGCTGAGTGGGAGCGCTATAGCCACATATGCTCAGAACTTGAGTGGAGAAGCTGGTCATTACCAGGACTCCAACATAACATTATATTACAAAAGGTCTCGGGGCCATTGCCGTTTCAATCTTCTGGGGGGGGGGGATTATAGGGATGGTTAGAGCTGGACAAGGATTGAGCCAGAGGATTAGGATGATTGGATAGATTTTGATGAACTTTTAAGAATTTTGAAGGAATGAGGTCAAGGACAAATGGGATTTTTAGGTCGTTATGTAGGGTTTTATTGGTAACATAATATTGTGCATTGACAATTGTTCGGAGGACTTTGGATTGGAAGGATTGAATGCGTTTGATATTGGATTGTCTTGCTGTCCCCCACAGTTCAAGTCCTTAGGTCCACATTGGTTTTAAGATTTTTTTGGATATGAGCAGTTTGTTATCAATTGAAAGATGAGAATTCCTGCCTAGTAGTCTGTAGAGTTGGCTGAATCTCCTGTTTAGTTCTTGTCTTTTGAGTCTAGTATGAGGGTTCCAGGTCAGTCTTTTGTCAAGATGAAAGCCAAGGTAACGTACTGTGTCGGATATAGGAATAGGGATATTATTGAAGTGGATGGGAGGACAGGATTTGAGATAAATTAAAACTAAAATTTTACCGAGATCTACTATTTACTTAGACTTTTCGTTTCACTATTTCTCTTTTCAAAAAAAAAAAAAAAAAATTTACACTGAAGAAATTGTCATTGGTTGGCCAATAACTCGTTAAGGAAAAAACTACCAAGTTGGTTGGATGCTTTCTGCTTAAATTAAATATATTAAAAATGACATGTCGCTCGGTTGATGTTCAGTTTAATTTTTCTCGTTTAATAGGTTGGTTGGTTTCTGTATATCAATGTTGAATTGATCATTATATAATAACATTTTACTAATAAGTAGTAATGAAGTCTAAACTATTATTTCATCCTTTTAAAAACACCACATCATTGCAGCAACCAATGTAGTTCTTACCTCATCTGTCATAATGAGTTAGTTATGACTTATGGTTTTGAGTTTTCAATTAGCGACTTAGTTTGTCACATTACTTCAACTGCGATACTTGTATTCTGTAATTTAAGTTTGTATTGTATTTACATTATTTGCTCAATCAAAGAAAGGGCATTATATAATTAATAATAAACTGCTAACTAATATATTTAAATTGACGTCTCATTAAAAAAAAAAAATATTTTGCTCTTTATAAGGGTATACATTTTATCTTATATATTTAAGCTGAAAATATACTTGTTCTGAAAACCTACATATAAATTTGTCCAAAATTTTATTTGAAATAACTCTTACTAAATTCACAATACTCAGGACATAAAACACATTGTCGCGACTTGAAAAATACTTTTTGTTAATTTTTTCTTGCATTTTTTAGTGCATTGCTAGAAAATATTTTCAGTAAATATATAGATTGCTAAAACCTTTCATTTCATTTTAAGAGGATAATATTGTCAAATGAACACATTCTTAACCGACTTCATTTTACAATGTTTGTTTATATATTAATATTTCGATTACCTTTTTGTCCAAATATTTTAACTTATAAACGGGAAGCAAGTTGAGAAACTAATGGATTTGAATGCTTATGGAGCTTACTATGAAAGGATAGATATCTGGTTTGGGCTAAACCTGCAACATATGGAACATTAAGATCTTTATGGATAAGTTTATTGGTGACAGAGTAAGGAGCATTGAGGATTTTGGATTGTAAGGATTGGATACGAGATGAATTGGATGGTTTAGTGGAGCCCCAAAGCTCAACTCCGTACGTCTAAAAAGGTCTAATCACAGTCATATATAAAAGTCTTTTGTCATTAATTGGTAGCTTTGAACGTTTGTCTAGTAAATGGTGAAGTAGTTTGTAACGACGAGCAGTTTCTTGTCCTCAAAAGGAGCTTACTCATTATAACCTGTCTCCTATTCAAGATAGATAGTATATGAAGAGTTGAGCTCCTAACTGTTCATACTCTTCTAACATAAAACTATCAAACTACGCGTAACGCCCTCGCGTTCCCAAAAACGAACCGCTTTAGACCAAGTAGGTCACCTGTAAAACATGTTCTATGTTAAAATAATTATAACATTCCTAAAAATGGTAATAATAAGTTTTGTGGATTCTAAGAGCAAGATAGCAGAAAACAAAAGCAACTCTCAGATCTGTTATCTCCGTTTCTAATTTATGTACGCTATTAATTACCGTTATTGTTTATTGTATTGACGATATGATTGAATACAGTTATTTACTTGGAACTATTTCCAAACAAGACATTAAATCCGTCAGCTGAAGATAGAGATTATAGTTTATCTAAGTTTAGAGCGGTTACTGAGTCATTTCTTATCAAGCTGCGTCGCCGCTCAACTCGGTAATGTGCATATCTTGCAGTCTTCTCGGGGGAACTTCATCTACTAATTGAATTACAACAAAACCGAAGTTTTTGAAGTCAGAGAAGCTTACAATTATTCCTAAAATAATATTTATTATATAATAATTCAGTCTTCATCATATATTGTAGTTAAAAAAAAATTGCGCGCAAGAGATTCCAGAAATGTTTATGAATGATGATAGGCTTCCAAAGTTGTGTTTTTATAATTTAGTCAAGCTGTCTTCAAGTAGAAATGCTAATTTTAAGTATAATTGGTGTTTACAACTAAAAGATTTACTGGATAAAAGCGGAGAAGGGGAAATAGTTTTTGAATCAAATATAGTTAAACTCAAAGAAAAAAAAGCCAAACAGTATTAGAAAAATACAAAATTTATTTATTTAATTTGGATCAATTCTCTAGCTAGCAGTCTAATTTTAGCACATTCTACAATAGCGTTAATCCAACCGGTTCCATCCCTGTTTACATTAATATACGGATAAATATTATTTTCACTAGCATTATTGCACAGTTAAGAACTACAAGAAACATATAATAAAAATCACTCGAGATAAAATCACCATGAGCAAAATAATTTTAAAAGAAATATTAAAGAAATGATAACCAATTTAATACATTCAGACCAATAAAATACATTTACATTAATATACATCATATAAATCATTCATCAATTTAAAAGTATATTACAACTAAATACTGAAATCCTTTTTATACCTGCATCTTTGGGACTACCAGCAGTTGGGAAATCCTTCATAAACCTTGTAACTGTTTTTCAAAATTTCCCCAGATTAGTGGTGTTCTAGAATAGTTAGAATTTAGTTAGTCGATACCATATCCACAAGTAACATTGTAAGTAGTTTCATACTCCTCTATATTCTGTAATTATATATATTTTTATTATCCTACACATGTTGTTATATACGTGTACTGTAGCTAACTTTGTTTTGAAATAAGTTGTATAACTTATATAATTGTATTGTAACCTGTTTTTTTTCTGTAGGGCATGATTATGAGAACAATATAGTCTCGAAACGTTGCCAAAATAGTTGTTTTATTTATTGACTGAACCTCAAGAACCTTACTAAATATATATATACTTTTTTTTTCTCTTTTACCTCTTATGGTAACCCCTTAAGAGGAGAATTTATCTATCGTATTTACATGTGCCATGCCTGTTTTTAGGCATACTACACATATTACCAAATTCATTGGTTTACATTTTTATAAATTCAATTTTATCTTATTGTCTTTTGTGTACATTCAGATAAACAAAATAAAAAAAAAAAAACTTTTTGTTAATATTAAAAGTTAAATAATAAGAAAACTAAAGAAAGTAACGTTAATACAATTTTTCCAAAATAATAATTCCATAAATAACACACATAAATAAAAAAAATAAAACTAAAGCACAACAAGATTCTGCCTACTAAAGCATCATTATACTGCCTTCCTACATTCATCAGTCAGTTTGTTAAAGTCTATTTGTTTAATAAATTGTACAAAATCAGATTTAAATTTGGTCATAAGTCTCTTTTCTGTTTCTAGCCAATTTCCGTGTTTTAGTATAATGTCCTGTATTAGTCCTGCCCTAATGTTGTCAAGTCCTTTACAGTCATATATTAAATGTCGGAAATTATGAACCTGTCCATCCTGAGGACACCTGTCATTGTTTAGTATGTTGAAGCGTTTTAAGTATTGTTTGGTTTGTCCGTGTTCTGAAAGTATTTGGGTCAGCTTGTAGTCAGTGCTTAGTATACGTCTATAATTTTGCGGTGTGATATTGGGAACGAATTTATATGTATATATAATCGATAAAAATCTATACCATTAAATATCGTAATAAATCGATTTACTGATACGTTTTGTTTCGGTTAAATATCAGCTTTGGGCCGAAGATCCTAGGATTGAACATGATTGGTTCAGTTTGGAATTAATAATTCCTCCCAAAAAAGAATCCCCATATTGCCGAGATGGCAAATGTCAATAAAAAGTAATAATAATAATAAAATAAGAAATAGATTCATACAAAATAAACTAAAAAAATAATAATCATTATGGACTCTTTCATTTTCTAACTTCATTTCCAACTCAATTTAACTTCCTTATGGCCCTGTATTTGGACAGAATAATGTTAGCATTTTACCGGGGAAAACCCTTGACAATCTTTTGGGTATATCTGTCACCTACTAATGAGGTAAATCCCTTGTTCTTTCTAAAATGTCCATTCACCTGCCAACGTTGACATGAATCGTATATTACTTGCTTCATCAGAACCGTAAAATATTAGAAATGTTTACACTTCTGTATAATATTTGAAAATTAATAAAATAAATATGTATATATATTTTTCTGTATTAAAAGTAAAATAAAAATAATAATATTAAGCATACGGTCATAAAACCAACAATCCTCAACGCAAGCGAAACAGGAAACAACAACTTAAAGAAATGAAAAAGATCAATCAAGAAAATTCTAGGAGGAAGCTCAATGTTTCTTACTTAGTCACCAATAAACTTATCTGTAAAGATCTTAATGTTCCATATGTTGCTGATTTAGCCCTTAGCAAATACCTATTCTTTCATATTAAGCTCCATAACCACTCAAATCCACTAGTTTCTCAACTTGCTTTAATAATTCTCCGAAGCGTCTGAAAAGAAGATGGCCTCGAGACCTTCTAGTGTAGAATTTTTATTGAAGTGCTACTGATGAGTAGTTATTTCCAAGTTTTCACATGTTATTGTAATCTTTATCAGCACATTTACTTAATGTGTATATTTTGTAGAGTTGTAAATTTTAATGAATGAATACAAAATATATATAGGTCGTTCGATGATAGACGCTTATTTTCAATTCACTTTGTATAATTAAAAATGTTCTGGGGTTCATGAATCCTTATCTCTGGCATCACATTTTCGCACATAAACTTTCGTTTCACATCTTATTTCGCTTGATGATTGAATAAGCATATAATCAGATATAGTTATAACTATAATTCAAAACATACTAATTATTCCTTTGAATATTTACTTATACGTGAGAAAATTGAGAATCTCTTGCCATTTTCTTTGTTAAGATTATGGAAGTGCAGGAAGGGCGTGTTTAAAGAGGAAATAGCTTCCAAAATATTTCCAGCGTTATCTCCAGATCTCTCTACCTGCAACTACATTTCCAGCTAATTCCTACCTCAGTCTTGGGCTGGAGTATTTTAAGAATTTTTCTGTGCTATTCTTGGAGCATATTTGTAATGAAGATTTTTTTTTTTTTTTTTTTTTAGCGAAAGGCAAGTAAAAAAATAACATTAAGATTCCCTTACAAGTTATAAGCACCCATAATCAACTAAAACAAAATCAAATATTCCCAAAACTCTTAAATTTTATATTAATGATTATTTCACTCTTTCATAATTGCTTATTTATTGATGTTAGCATAATATATAAACAATAATTTAAGACTAAAAATATTTAATCAGTGTGGAATGATTCAACTTTATTTTCGGAAAGAGATGACTGAGCGATTGATTCATTGAACTTGGAATGTTTTCCCCTGGTGTGTGATTATATGAATCACCATGCATAAAACACTTTCACAAATAAAAAATAAGAAAAAGTTGTCTATTGATATCTTATAATTTTTAACTGTCCATTTTTAAACTTAAGTTTATTGTTGCTTGTTGGAGCTTAACTTCCTAACCTACTCCAATTATCCTACTCGTTACAAAAAAATATCAATTTTTTTTATTGCACACTTTTTTGAAGTTGGCCTGTATTTAATGTCAGTTAGGTCTTATTGAGTCCAAGTTGAATTCCACAATGAATTACAAAAACAATATTTTCGGTAATTTCTCAAATAGTATGTTTAAAATCTCATAATATGGGAATATATAATTTTTTGTATTTTTAAATTAAGAAACCAATTAATTTGTGTGGCTACTGATACCGTGCTTTTAATACTTTGTTAACTGACTCTCTGTAATATATAACTCTGTTTTAATTTTCCAAATTTTCAAAATAGCCATCAATAAATCAGGAGGTAACTTTCAAAACGTGTTTTGTCATCGTAATCCCACTTTTCAGCAATAAAAAAAAACAAACGTATATTATGAGATTTAATTACCCTTCAGAAAAATAAAAAAATCTAATTAAACATATATTATCTAAAAAAAAAATGGAACCACAAATGCCGAGGTTAGAAAGAGAATAACAAATGGCAGGAAAGCTGTGGGCATGCTGAATTCTCTTCTCTGGAGTAGCAACATAATTGAAAGAACAAAAAAAACTAATATACAGCGCATTAGTCCAAAGTGTAATGTTATACGCCTCTGAGACTTGGACCCTTAACAGGGCACAGGAAGAAAGACTACTGTCGGTGGAAATGGATTTCTGGAGGAGAGCTGCAAGGATATCGAGAGTGGAACGCATTAGGAACAGTGATATAAGGGAGAGGATGAATGTGAGGGAGTGTGTTGGAGGTGATCGAGGATAGAAGATTGAGGTGGTATGGCCGTGTGAGAAGGATGAACAAGGAACGGATCCCGAAAGTGTTAATGGAATGGGAGTCCGAGGGAAGGAGAAGGAGAGGAAGACTTCGTACCCAATGGAGGGACAAAGTGGAGGAGAGCATGGCTGGACACGGGTTGAGGGAGGAAGATGCAGCCGATAGGGAAGAATGGAGGAGGGCGTTGGACGAGGAGTTTGGGTAAAGAAACCTTCATATGTGGACAAACTCTTACAAAAAAAAAAAATAAATAAAAAAAATAATCTAAAAAAACACATTAGATCAGAAATATTCTTTACTCCTAAAATTAGCATTTTTAATTTTAAATACGGACAAAACACGTTTTGAAGGAAAGAACAAAACACGGTTTTGAAGGAAAGAACAAAACACGGTTTGATAAAATATGTTGCTGATTTAGCCCATACCAGATACCTATCCTTTCATAATAAGATCCATAACCACTCAAATCCGTTAGTTTATCAACTTGCTCATAATTCTCCGAGGCGTCTGAAACGAAGATGGCCTAGAGACCTTCTAGTGTAGAATTTTTAATAAAGTGCTACTGATAAGTAGTTCTTTTCAAATTGTAACATGTTATTGTACTTATTGTCTATACATATACTTGATGTATATATTTTGTACAGTTGTAAATTTCAATAAATGTATATTAAAAAAAAATTGTATCGGATATATAAAAAAAAATATTTTATCTGATTTTAAAACCTTTTTACTTAAACTTAACAAGAACTTTAATCTAATAACATGTGGACTAGGTTGAAAAACGGTTGGAAGTGTCACCTGTAATGACCTTTTGGAATAATTTAAGGCCTCGCAAATACAGAGCCTCTTCCTCCTTAAGTTGTTACCTGACTTTTATAGCCTGTCTTCTCTGACACTTAAGTAGCAAGCTTTAAGTATGCACATAAGTAGGGCAAGATACCTCTCTATCTATATATGTACGATTATATATATATAGTAAAAAAAGAAAAAAAAATCAATAAATTTTTTAAAAAAATTTAAATAGCCCAGACCAGATACCTATCCTTCCTTAGTAAGCTCCATAACCACTCCAATCCACTAGTCTCCCAACTTACTTCCTCCTCCATCCCTGATAATCCTCCGAGGGCGTCTGAAAAGAAGATGGCCTAGAGACCTTTTACTGTAGATTTTATTGAAGTGCTACTAGTAAGTAGTTCTTCACAAGTTATATGCCATTGTATTCACTATCAACACATTTACGTGATGTATATGTTTTTGTACAGTTGTAAATATCAATAAATAAGGGAACAAAAAAAATTAAACAGGCCTTTTTTTTCTTTTCAATACCATTCTTATCATTTGATATGTTTACGTGCAGACTTTATGGCTTAGTTGTTTACTAAATTTAAATGGTGTTATTAATCAAAGATGATTTCAATTTGAATATTGTCTAATAAAAAAAATCTCTACTCCAAAAACGGATAAGATAATATAAAATAATGTTTTAGAAATATTTCAATGAAATTTCAGAACTAAAATGAAGGAGTGAAGAATTGCTAAAATATCAATAAATAAATTTCTAATGTGTCCGAAAATATATATTGGATTATGGGAGGACATATAAAAATTTGTACTCGTTGAATTCCAGCTTTACGGATTTGATGTATCTTTAAGTAAAGATATCAAAAGTATCTCATTTTTTATTCACTTATAAAACTGAGACCGTCATTGCTTAAAAAATTATTTCTAAAGTTAAAAACTCTGGAGTTGTATGCATAAATTTATCAAGCAGTCCGAAATTAATTAATTAAAATTATTAATTCAATAACATATAAAAATCTCTTATATGTTATCTTAAGGCAAAGCTTACTTTCATGTATGAATCTCAATTTTTTTTTTTTTTTTACTGCAAACATTTATTTCTTGTTTTGAACGAGTCTTGAAAGGTTTTTTTTTTTTTTTTTTTTTTTAACAATGTTTAGCAAATATTTCTTAAAACAAATCTATTTTGAAAATTAACACATTTTAATTAGTTCTCTCTTGTGAAGAACGCTAAACGGTGTGAATGAGGGGAATGATGAATGACATTCTTTGGAACGAATTCCACTCGAATGTAGGAATGTTGTGGGATTGCCGTGGTTGAAGTTCCCAGGGAATTTGAATGCCGCATTTCTTCAGCTCCTAGCAGTCTCTAGGAGAATAATGTGATTAATTTACACAAATCTCGTTGGAATATTCAGTTAATAATTAATATTTTAAAATAATTTTATCTTTCTGTGTCTTGTTATCTGTTTCTATTATGTCCGAAAATATATATATTGGATTATGGCACGTGTAAATGAGCATTGACTGGAGGAAAAAAAAAAATATTTATTTTTTTATGATAGTAATTCAATTCCTACCCTTTCAAATAACAGAAATGCCCAGAATTAAATTATATGTAAGAAATTATATTTTAAATGTCTCACGAGTAATATTATTTATAATAACAATTTTAGATTATTGACTGTCCCATTTAAAATTATATCTATTTACAAGTTTGTTTTTTTTTTTTGCACGCGAAAAGGCCCTGAGGACCACGCGAATATCATTGAGCTTAGTGCTTCTTTCCCTCTTTCTTTCTCTTCCTCTCATTCCATACTTCCCTCATGCGGTCACCGTGGTTCCTCCTCTTCTGTCCTCCGACCACGTTCCTCCTCCTCTTGGCTTCCTACTATCCACAAGGACCTTCACCCCTTTCAATGATTTTCTGTATTCGTCTCCGTCTAGACAGTCCTGGTCCGCTAATCCCAGTTGCTTCATGTCGTTTTTGATCTGATTGAAGTATCCAGTAGGAGTTTTGTATGACTTTATTTTCTGGAAAATTTGTTTATTTAGTCTTTCGGACTTCATTCTCATCATGTGTCCGTAAAATCTTAATCTTCTTATTCTGATATCAGTCTGTATGTCTGTTGTTTCTTTGTAAATGTCTTCATTTGAACGCAGTCTGTATCCTTCTGACGTTCTTCTGGGTCCATATATTTTCCTGAGGATTTTTCTCTCTATTTTCAAGAGTTTCTCTAAGCTGGGGAGGCATGAGGTTTCAGTGGCATACAGGATTACCGGTTTGATAACCATGTTGTAGTGTCTTATCTTACAAGTGTTTATTAGATAAATAGAAATATTTATCGTGACCACATTTCTTTAAATTATTATTATTTGTTTTTTTATCTATTTATTGAAATTTACTACTATACAAGTTATATAAAATAGGTAAATGTGTTAATAATGACTATAATAATATGTCAAAACATGAAAAGAACTACCCATCAGTAGCACTTCAATAAAAATTCTACACTGGAAGATCTCTAGGCCATCTTCTTTTCAGAAGCCTCGGAGGATTACTGGTTATGGAGTGGGAAACAAGTTAAGTGACAAGAGGATTAGTGTGGTTATGGAGCTTACTATGAAAGGATAGGTAACTGTTGTGGGCTTAATCAGCAACATATGGGACATTAAGATCTTTATAGATAAGTTTATTGCTGAAAAAGTAAGGAGCATTGAAGAATCTTGGATTTTAGAGATCGGATACGAGATGAATTGGATGGTTTAGTGGAGCCCCAAAGCTCAACTCCGTACGTCCAACTAGGTCTAATCACCATCATGTAAATGAGACTTTTATAATTAATTGGGAGCTTTGAATGTTTGTCAAGTAGAACTAATCTTTAACTATGGGCAGTTTCTTGTATTAGTCTTGTATGTGGATCTTTAAATTAAAAAAAAAAAATACAGACACATTGAGAATAGGTTTACGACATATCGTTGTTTACGCTAATCTAGTGATCAGGAAGGCACGAATTTTTAAAATTGTCAAAAAACGTAGAATTTGTCATACAATTGTCTATGGAAAAAATAGAGAGATAACGCTATTTATTGAACGTAAGATTAACAATCCAATTCAATTAAGGTAAAAAATATTGGGACCTCCTGAGAAGTTGTAAATATGACGGATTGAAATGAAATATCCAAAATATAAAATATATATTTTTTATGATTTAAAGAATAACAACGTGGTTTCGTACAGATTGGTTCAGTAATTTTCGCGGTTAGTGATAACTAGAGCCCGGATTCTCGTGCAATTGCATCTTTTTATTCCAAGCTCATAATCAGCCAGGGACAAATTATTGATATGAATTAGGATGTTTAGGCCAAATTTACCTAGTTTAATATTGCACAAAATTGCACATTTTAGAGGTTAATGCATAAAATTGCACATTCTGCTATTTGAATGCATAAAATTGCACATTCTGCTGTTTTAATGCATAAAATTGCACATTCTGCTGTTTGAATGCACAAAATTCATGGATTCAAATCGTGAATGCACAACACTTTCTTGTTTTTGAAAAAGTAGCAACTTTTAGAAGAATGAATAATTTTATTTTTATATAGGTAATATTTTTTTTTTTTTTTTTTAAGAGATATAAACTATTCTTAGTTCAAAATATAAAAAATCCAAGCGTGTTAAAATGAATACGCTTCTATAGTGTTCTTAGAAATGTTTAGATTGACTTGAGCTAGGGAACTCGGATCCCCACCTTCCAAGAAATTTTGACTCTCCCTCATAACTTTTCTCATCGGAAGCAATAATTTTTTAGTTTCCGACTTCCCTCTAAGAAGTAATGTTGTCTCCATTAAAATGCCTAAAATTTCAGCTAGCGTTAGTTCAAAGATACCAGGATGGATAGAAAAATATCCGGAACTAAAATCCGGTGGCAAAATAATATATTGTGGGCCCTTTGACAAAGCTATCGGGAGCGAAAGAAAGTCACAAGTTGTTAATGCACACTGTAATTCGAGTAAGTTTTTAACTTGAATTTTTATCCCTATTTAATGATTTAGAGCATAAATGTACGGTAATTTTTATTTGTCATTGCAATATACATATTTATATTCCTAAGTAATATGTACACATAGCTTATGTATAGCATGTACAATAAAGAGATGCGATTTGTTCTTATTACGTTTTAGACAATGACTATTTAACTACTCCCTTACTAAGGACCGGATCAATAAATTTTAAGATAAAAACCACTTTTTGGAAAGAAATGTAACTAGCGAATTGTTTGTTCAACATTTTTTATCATTTGCATTTTATTTTGCATGATTTTAAGTTTTTATTGCACGATTTCAAGTTTTTACTGCACATTTCAGAATTTTTCTTGCACGAAAATCCGGGCTTTAGTGATAACAAACGAAAAATGGCTTGTCCTTTTGTATAATAGTATAGATGATCGGATTCATAACCATTCCTTGATTCAAGCAGTTTATAACATTTACTCAATGAAAGCTTTAACAAAATTCATTTTGCAAAAAATGTAGGTTATGCTAATTTTTCTTTTTAGCCCGTAAGTTCTAGAATGTGGCTGTAGATAGCGCTATGAAAGGCGCCAGAACGTCTGGTCTATCTCAGCCGGTGTCTCAAAACAGAGATAATATTGTAACGGTGCAGTAGCAGTTCTATTCAATTCGGAAACCAAGATAACACCTTTTTAGTTCGTTAAGTACACAAGGGCATCCTGATAGCGAGAACAATACTACGACAATAAACATATCTCTAGCTAAACATTTTTTTGTAAATCGTTTCCTTCCAACGATCGAATCAATTAACTAGCAATGCATTGACCCTGGCTGATCTCACGTAAATTACACAGCCTGTTTTCTTTCAGTAATTCTTCTGGTGTCTTCACTAATATAATCGAAAAATTAATCGATTATGCAGCTTAAAATCATCATAAAAATAATTTAATTATGCAATATTCTGCAGATAATTAAAATTTAGCGTTTCACTGAATTTTTAAAAACCTTGACTTGAGAAAACGATAACTGAAAGTGTACTAATTCAAGCAATCCAATCACAAAAATAAAAAGAACACACAATTTTCCTACAGCAATAATAATCATGTTTTAAGTACCTAGTTCCACTTAAAATGCTTTAAAATATCGTATTTCCTTTTGAGGAATTACTAGTCTAAACAATTTTTTTAAAAATCAGATACTGAGGTTTTTACAAACTTTATTCTATTAATAAATTTTTAAATAGCTCATTTAATTTCACAAGGAAAACTTCATATTGTTTATTTTACATTCTAAGATTTTAAAAAGAACAAAAATTTCTTAATTTCTTTTCTACAACTAATAATTATATGAAAAAAAAGAAAACTTTTCGGTTTTAACTCTATTCATGATATCGAAGAATGCAAAATATTGTCTTATTATTTTTAAATGAACTTAAAAAGTTGAAACAACTCCATCTGGATACACTTCTAAATTGCAATCCTCAAACGAAACTTAAAAGGCAACAAACTTTTGTCGTTTTTGTCTATTCCAGCATTTACTAGACAAGATTCTAAGCTCCCAATAATTTACAAATGACATATTTACATAGCTGTAATTAGACTCATTTGGACATACGGAGTTGAGCTTTGGGGCTCCGCTAAACCTTCCAATTCTTCTCTTATACAATCCTTACAGTCCAAAATCCTTCGTAAAATCTTCAATCTCCTTATTCTGTCACAAAACTTATCAATAACGATCTAAATGTCCCATACTTTGCTAATGCTAATGGGTAGTTCTTCACAATTTTTTGACATTGTAATCAATTCGCCTCACATTTGCTTATTATATATATTTTTTATACAATTCTAAATATCAAGTTAATACAAAAAAAAAAAAAAAAAAATAAAAATAAAAAAATAAATAAATAATAAAATTTCACTAGTTTCAGCATTTAGGATTTTTTTTTTAATTATAAAAACTACATACCATTATTGGATGGTTTTCATTTATTTTTTTGTTACTTAGGTAAATCGTAAAAATTTGCAAAACCAAAAAAAGTTCGACCATATCACTCGTGGGCTGCAATAGTGGCACAACTCAAAAAATCATGTTTTTAGATAAATGGGTTTAAAGTTTTTTCATTGCTAAGGGAAAATGCATAGGAAATGCTTTGGTTTGCTTAAACGATATTACCTTCCAATTATACCTTCTCTCGTTTAAACAAACTATAGCATTTCCTATGCATTTTCCTTCGCAATGAAAACTTTAAACCCACTTCTCTGAAAAAATGATTTTTTTGCCACTATTGCAGCCCATGAGCGATATGGTCGAACATTTTTTGTTTTTGCATATTTTTAAAATTTACCTCAGTAATTAAAAAAATAAATGAAAAACCATCCAATAATGGTATGTAGTTTTTATAATTCAAAAAAATCTTAAATGCTGAAACTGGTCTAAATTTCTTTATTTATTCTTTTTTGTATAAACTTTATTGATATTTACAACTGTATAAAATATATATAATAAGCAAATGTGAGGCGAATTGATTACAATGTCAAAAAATTGTGAAGAACTACCCATTAGCATCAGCAACGTATGAGACATTTAGATCGTTACCGATAAGTTTTTTGACAGAATAAGGAGCATTGAAGATTTTACGAAGGATTGTGGACTGTAAGGATTGTATAAGAGAAGAATTGGAAGGTTTAGTGGAGCCTCAAAGCTCAACTCCGTAAGTCCAAATGTGTCTAATTATAGCTAGAAGCTTTTCTAGTAAATACTGGAATAAACAAAAACGACAAAAGTTTATTGCCTTTTAAGTTTATTAGTTTAGTTTATAAACAAAAGTTTATTTCCTATACATTTTCCTTAGCAATGAAAACATTAAATCCACTTATCACAAAAAATTATTTTATGAGTTGTGCCACTATTGCAGCCCATGAGCGATATGTTAAAAATATGGTTTGAATCTTTATTTTGATATTTATTTTGTTAAAGCTTTTATTTTGACGAAAATTAAATTTTCCTCAAGCAAGGGAAATAAGTAATTATAGTAATTGAGCGGTAAAGTACAATTTTTGTCATTTTTTTTCTATCAAGGAGCTTTATAATTTCAATAGTTTCTTAGTTAATTAAAATTATATTTTGAATCAACCGAAAGGAGACCTTCTATCCTGTTTTAATATGCTGAAAAATGGAACAAACATTCCTGGAATAAAATATTATATAACTTTTCATTTAAATTTTGTATCCCAGAATAATTATTATTCTTAAATTTTTTTTTTTTTTTTTTCATATCAGAAAAATTTATTTTTTTTTTTTTTTTTTTTAATTCTGTAAGATAGTACAAAATATAAATGATATAAAACTCTTTACAAACGTTCTCTAATTAGTTTTATCCTAAATACAAAAGGCTGCACCTATTTCAATAAATACTCTTTGCTCATAATGAAAACATCATAAGAAACCCACCATATATAATATTTTAAAAGGAATTTACTAATATTTCAACAATAAGTTTTGCTTCTATTCTAAAACCAAAAGTTTCGTATCAACGTACTGAGATATTCGTAAAGCGAAATCTATCAAGACAATATTGACAAACAAGTTCCGAAATTGATCCTTACTTAAGTGCTTGTCATTAAGTGTTTCGCGGGGGCTACTTAATCCCCTAAGTATTATAATTAATTAAATTCCACAGCCATACCAATCATTTAACACTTGATACACCAGGCAGTGATAAATCAGTCACATGTAATTATACATGCGCCAATTAAATCCCTTATCGCCATACTTGATTATATGTCTTGTATTTAAATACGGCACATGCAAGTCCCTTTTCGTTGTTTTATATTTCTCATCTTATAATTCATTAGGATTTATATTAGTAGATGCTAACTGTTTTTAATAAGGACATTATTGATTCTTCTAATTCAAACTAATTTTTAAATTATCGAAAACAATGTTGGAATAACACAGGCCAACGATGAAACATTTATTTGAATGAAAAAACACATTTTTATTTGATGACAAGTAAACATTTTTTACTTAAAAACACCTTATTGTTGTGTTTTTTAGGGTGCTAAATACAAATATGACACTTATTAATCCCGTATCACCTACCATTTTTTCACATTTGCACATCAATATATTAATTTTTTTGATTTATTACAGAATTTAACAGCTTTTATATACTACAAATAAAATTGTGAAATAATTTTTGCTGGATGTAGAAGATTTGGCAGCACTGCTGAAACAGATATAGATATAGATGATCAAGATGATGAAGAGTTGCAATGTGCTACAGCAAATATATAGTCTAAACTGTTTACTCAGATTAAGCTTAACGACTTAGGGATCTTGGGTTAACAAAAGAATAAGCTGAATTGCTTGGTTCTAGACTAAAAGAAATGAATTTGTTGGCAGTTGGAACTAGCATATATGTGTATATATATATATATATATATATATATATATATATATATATGTGTGTGTATAGGAAGAGAGAGCAGCAGTTTTCGAATTTTTTTTGAACAAGAAGGTGATTTAGTGTACTGCTCAGACATTCCAGGTCTGATCAAAGAGTTTGGTATTGAATACAAAAAACAAGACTGGAGGCTGTTTATTGATTCTCCCAAAACTAGTTCAAAAGCTGTTTTGTTACACAATAGTAACACGTCAGATCCTGGCAGATCTGTAAAACAGTGTAACAGGAGCCATCTCTTAATCCCGCCCCAAACCCCCACCGCTACTCTTCTATATCGTACCTTTTTAGCAAAAAGAGTAAACGGGGAGGGATCGTTGGCGTTGAAAAACTATCTCCAGCCTCCCGTAGAATGGGTTAACAACGAATTAATATCCTTCCGCCATCTTAAAACCGTTAAATATTTTAAAACAGTATCCTGGAGGACAACAATGGAGGAAATTATCCTTCGGATAACTTAAAAAACAGTTAAAACAGCAATCCTTAAGGACGAAAAAGCTAATTCTAATTGTGGATGGAGAGAGTGGCCAAGAGTGTCCTTCGGCCTCAAAAAATCGTCAGATCCTGGCAGATCTGTAAAACAGTGTCCTTATAGCATAACTTAAAAACCGTTAAAACAGCAATCCTTAAGGACGAAAAAAGCTAATTCTAATTGTGGATGGACAGAGTGGCCAAGGATGTCCTTTGGCCTCCAAAAAACGTCAGATCCTGCTAATCTGTAAAACAGTGTCCTTATAACAGTCCTTATATTACCTAGGATCTATACCTGTTGGCCATTCTGTACATATGAAAGAGAGCTATGAAAACCTAGAAATAGTGTTGAATAAAATTGGCTATTCGGCTCATGGTTGGATGATATGTGGTGACTTGAAAGTAACATGCATGCTTCTTGGTCAGCAAGGCGGTTTTACTAAATTTCCATGTTTTTTGTGTGAATGGGACAGTAGAGCAAGGGATCAACATTGCAGAAAGAACTGGCCTGTGAAGGAGTCTTTAAAATCCAGCGAGAAGAACATTCTCCGCAAAAACCTTGTAGATGCTAGAAACATTCTCTTACCACCTCTACATATAAAGTTAGACCTCATGAAACACTTTTATAATGCTTTATATTTATATAAACAGTTACATATGCTTTTTTAAATTATATGAAAAAAAGCAAATTTTTCATGGGTAATACAAAAAAACTAATACCAGATTTGGATTCAGCACACAAAAATCTATAAAAATGAGTTATTAAAGTAAAAAAAAGTTTTCAAAAATATTTTTTTGTTGGCCTGTTTAATCCAAGTTTTCATGAAGTATAAAACAAACCACTAATGCTGGATCTAAAATTGTCATAAAATGGATGAATACTGTAAAATTAAAAAAATAAAATAAAATCTAAAAAGCACAGTACCTGGTTTGTAGAGGGCGGCTTTGTAAATGTTCTTTAATTTACATCGTTATCACTAATATAAGGGTGACTACGTTGTGAGATGGTTTCTTGTGTTCTGGATGGGAAATCAGCGTTTGATATCATATATTTTGTTTATAACAAGGTATGGGCGAGGCTGTATGCAAAACTAAAAAGTTAATGGAAAGATAATATTACACCGCCAAAATCTTTTGAGGATGGATCAAGGGCGGATGAATATTTACAACCACTTACTTCCTCCTGGTATCGATTTACACCAATTGAGTATTATGTTACCTTTTGTTAATGCAAATTTTTTTTTGGATTTTTTTTTAATTTCTGGGTTCCAAAATGTTTAATCAATCTATCTGAATTATATTGCATTTTTATGCCATAGATCGAACTTTTGAAGATTGTCGTGGAAATTAAAATTTTTTAAAAAACTATTTATTGATATTTACAACTGTATGCAATAGACCAGTGGCAAACACTTTGGAACACAACACACAAGGGAAGACATCTACATAACTTCATTCCAGACTTACGGACCTACATTAAATTAAACTCACGGACTAACTTTTACATTACACAATACAATCACAAGGACATGGCGGCAGTAAATAGTTATTTTTATCGATTTAAAATAAGAGATTCTTTCCTATGTCCAAGTGATTTCACTCAAGAACAAAATATACATCACCTTATATACGAAGGCAGGCTACTCACTGACTACAGAACTATACTACAGACAAAAACAGTACAGAAACTAGGACATTGGCCGGTGGATGGTCAATGTTTGATGAACAGTTTATTTGAAGATTTTAAAATATTTCTTAAAAATTCTATCATAAAAATACAGGATATAAAAATGAAGTATCTTTAAACCACCTAATATTTATATTTTTTTATCTACATACGCTTCTTGTTCTTTATTTTATTTCATTTTCCTTGTTTATTTTTTATATTAACCTTTCAACACATGTAAAATTATAATCAAATCAAAAATAATATTTACATGTACATTGTATACTTTGTACAAGTATGGTGTGTACAGAAAAAAATAAAATCCCTTCCAACAGGGTTACTGCTGACAGGAAACACTAAAAACTGTATGCAATATACATTCAGTAAATTTGAGGAAATAATTATAATGACATGTGAATCACTTGTGAAGAACTAATCATCAGTAGACCTTCAAAAAAAAAAAAAAGCTCTAAACTAGAAGGTCTCTTCTTCTCTTCTTTTCAGAAGCCTCATTGGGCTATCTATAAAGAATCTAAAGTGAAGCAAGTTGGGAGATTAATGGATTTGATTAGTTATGGAGCTTACTATGAAAGGATTGGTATCTGGTGTGGGTTAAATCAGCCTCATATGGAACATTGAGGTCTTAAGGTGTGGTTCCGCATGTAGCTTCCAAACGCGGCAGCTGGAAGTTCATCAGTTCGTTTTCTGGTGATTATTTCACAAAATATAGAAAGAGAGTTAAGAAAACGTGCTGGAACCACAATTTTATTATTTTTTCAGACGATGTTTAAAGTTTAAGTTTTTTACTGTGAATAAAATTTTAATTTAAATTAATTAAAATTTTAATTTTATCATGTAAGATTATTGATAACTTACACTTTTATTATCTTACATAATGAAAATTATTTAACGAAAATAGGGTTGTCAATAAAATATTTACAGTAAAATACTGGAACTTTAGACATCGACTGAAAAAATAGTAAAATTGTGGTTCCAGCGACTTTTCTTTAGTCTTTTTTTATATACTGTCTTTCTATATTTTGTGAAATCATCAAGGGGAAAATTTATTTTATATATATATATATATATATATATATATATATATATATATATATATATAAAATATATATATATATATATAAATATATATATTGGTTCCAAAGTTTCTTGTACCATTTTAGACTTTTTTTTTTTTTTTTTTTTTATATGGTATTTTTGAAAAACAATGCTTAAAATACATTCCAGAACACAATTTTCACATTTATAAATAATTGGATGAAACTTTAGGTTGAAATACCACAATTTATATATATATATATATATATATATATTTATAAATTTGTGTGTTTATATATATGTATATATATCAATTGTGGTATTTCAAACTGAGGTTTTTTCCAATTATTTATAAATGTATATTAAATATAACAAAACCCTAAAATTTTATTCTGTAATGTATTTTAAGCATTGTTTTTCAAAAATACCATATAGATCGGTATGACTTTAAAAAAAAAAGAAGTCTAAAATGGTACAAGAAACTTTGGTGATGTGGGTTAGCATACTACAGACGCGAAGGAGTGCGTCTGGACTGGTCCCTAGAGCAGTCCGAACGCAGCAGCCAGCTTCTCAAATTCCTGGCTGCAGCCGCAGCTGCTCCCTCTTGCAACACTTCTATTAAAACCAACTGAAGCAGTGCTCAGCTTCCAGACGCTGCGTCTGGCAGACGCAGCTGCTGCAGCTGGCTACTCCATGCGGAACCACACCTTTAATGGATAAGTTTATTGGTGACAAAGTAAGGAGCATTAAGGATTTTTTCGAAGGATTTTGGATTGTAAGGATTGGATACGAGATGAATTGGATGGTTTAGTAGAACCCCAAAGCTCAACCCCGTATGTCCAAATAGGTCTAATCACAGTTATATAAATAAGTTATTTGTAATTTATTGGGAGCTTTGAATATCTGTCTAGTGAATGTTGAAGTAGTCTGTAACGACGCGCAGTTACCTCCATAACAAAAAATAATTCAAATAAGAGCTAAAAATATATTCAGAAGAAAAATATATATTAAGAAATAAAATATTCCAAAGGTTCTGTGACTTGCATAACGATTGTCAAATCGATGGTTATTACCTATACTTGAATGACAAAGGTAAAAATAAGAAAAACTAAATAATGTAAAAAAAAAATAATAAGTTTTGAACCTCTTTCATTCTGAATGTGCGATGTGTATGATTCAGTCTACGCCAAAGAGGTTAAGATAATGTTAGATCTGATATTTCTTCCGAATACTAGGACAAGTACTATCGACATAGCAGAGGATAGAAGAGGCATTTTGACAAGTACTTAGATTAAACTCAATCTCAATAAACTTCCTATTCAGTTCCAAAAATCTATTAAACATTTAGGAGTTACCTTTGATCATTACCTATCCTGGAATGACCATATCGCACAAATTTCCAAAAACTCCATCATAGTCCTTAAACAACTGTATAGATCTCGAGATTCCTTTTCCCAGAGTACCCGTCAACTTCTAGTATCCTCTCTTGTTTTCCCTTGCTTTGATTACTGTTACTTGGTTTATGGGGGACTGTCTGGGGATCTCGAGATGAAGCTGAGGAGACTGATGAACTGTTTCATTAGTTTTATCTTCGGGATCCCCAGGCGGTCACACGTTACTTGGCGATATTCTCAGCTTGGGTGGCTATTTCCTAAATTCCGACGGCAATAATTTCTGGCTACTTTCCTATTCCAATGCCTAAAAACCTAAAACCCTTCCTATATTCTTCAGCTATTACCTCTGCGTTCTTCAATCCACCTCCTAAACACTAGATCCCAACCTTTTAACCTGTATATTCCCTCACCTTAAACCGCTCACCTTAAGGCTAAACATCCCGATTTTTAGTAAGATTTTTTTTCAAGAGATGGCAGCACTTCTGGGGCGAATTTATTTTCGCTCTCATTTGTGAATAAAATCATCAATATTAGATCTGTAAACGGATTTGGTAATAAAAACCCCATTAAATTCACGCTACGTTTTCCGATTTTTTTTTTTTTCAATTATTTTAGAATTTAAAAAAATTATCTGGCGAACTATTGATTTTTTTTAAAAAAGCTGGTTATAATCACTTGGACATAAGTCATTGAACACAATTATGCAAACAGATTCATTTTTGGTTGCATAGGTTGTTCGTAGTTTGAAAAATACGATATAACAATAGCGGGTGATTAGATTAGTAAGCTACCTGCTGTAGTAGTAGTGGGGGAAGGGCTGTGAGGACCCAGCTCCCAGTCAGCTACCGATCTAAAGTCTCCCCAATAGTGGATAAACCAACATCCTTTTTTTAAGTTTTCCGCTTATAACTCGAAAATGGTGCGTTTTATTTAAAAAGTTTTTTAGTACAAAATTAAAGCTTATTAAATTTGCTACAAGTTTGTACTATTGTAATTTAAGATTTTATGCTAAAAACTTTTTCAATATAACGCACCGTTTTCGAGTTATAAGCGAAAAATTCAAAAATGAAACATTCAAAGGATCAAAGCATTTTTCTTCCATCGTCATTTATCGAATAGAATATCATTTTGCATTGTTTTTATATTTCTTAAGTTATAAATTTTGATTTTAATTTTATAAGAATATTTAAATGAATAAAAGATTGTATTTGAATATAAAAAATAAAATTATCTAATACGTCACCAAGAAAAAGTATTATAAAATTCCTAAGTCTGAGATTCATACTAACTAAAAATCTAGTATTTTTTCTACTACTACATTCATCAAATCGTTGTCTAGTAACAACTGCAATTTATCCAATAGATATTTACATAGCCTACTTCAAAATTCAATTAAAATTTCATATATTATTTATATATCATACAATAGGGTGGTCTTTTTTGGTCTATCACTTCATTTATTCCGTATATTTCCGGTGGGAAGTCCCACCACAGCACTCCTTTTGAAGTTTCATTTTTTTATATTTTGTTATACTCTATATACCTGTCACTAATTGAGGGAAAAGTTGGCCTGTTTAGACTTAAGACCCCTATAGAATGAAGCACAACAGAAACCAAATGGTGTAATTTCCCACTTGCTGTATATAAAATGAGTGCAGTGACCAGAAGGACCACTGAAATTTAAAAATCACAAAAGGAACCAACTAGTTTCCTATTAAAAAATAAAAATTTCAAATCCTCATGTTAATTATGTTTACAACAATCTGTAAACTTATATTTTTTTAAAAGCAAAATCAAACTTATTTTATTTTCACTGAATACAACAGTTATGGAGAAGAAGATACCGTCAAAGAGGAACTTTGAGGAAATTCTTAGAATTTCTTCTTAGACGTGGTGTTCCTCTTTGACTGCATCCCTGATCATCTTCTTCTCCATTCATCATACCAGTCACCTATACTTTTATCACAACAGTTTTACGTCAAATAAGTGGATCGATTAAAAAAAATAAAACATATAATTATAAAAAGATAAATAAATAGAGATTAAAAATAATTAAATATAAGTAAACAATTACTGTTTATTTATACAAGTGAAATTTTTAATTTTATTGATAACAGTTAACTAAGAAATATATAACTATTAATAATTTATGAATTCCTGAGTACTGTTTCATAGAACCCTTCAACTTCAAAACACATTTAAAATATAGAATGTAACAGCTGATATTTATAAAATTTGATTATCAAGTTTCTTTCGTATCTACTAAGAATTTCAAAGTAAAAACTACATACATATTAGGAGAACATAATATTTATATTTTACATTGCTAAAAACCTAAAATTAACCTAATTATTCATTAAAACTTCATAATGTAAATAGAAATTATCTGGAAAATAAGAGTCCTGGCCTAACTACTTCACCATTGAATTAAAATAGAAAACGTTTTTATTGGTCTACGTAAGTCTATAATTAAGTATAATTTTACTTTTACCGATAAGATCTTTTTTATTCGATCCATGACAATTATTTATAAAAAAATATAATACAATTAAAATAACAAATATAATAATAATTTAAATTGACGACAAAACATGTACCTACATTACATTACATTGTAAAAATTTTCTATATATTAGAATTCATCAGATTTCTAATCTGTACAATATTATGATCTTGTATCAAATTTTATCATTTTTGAACTAATCAATTTTGTATGGAATCAACAAAAGGACTAAAGCTTTTTGAGTTTAATATTAAAACAGTAAATAATTTAAGCCTAAATGTTAGTTGTAGCAGGAACTAAAACTTTTATGAAAAACCTCTTTTAAATTTAATCTTCATTCAATACGTATATTTGAACTCTTTTGAAAAAAAAAAAAAAAAAAAAATCAATAAATAATTCAAAATCTGGCAAGAATATTCTTTTCTGTAAATAATTAAAAAAAAAAAAAAAATATATATATATTTTTAAGTATTGATATTCTATAAATTAGAGTAGGAGAAGAATTAGTAGAGTGTCAGGATTCCAGGTGTGTTTGGGTATAGTTCTTAAAAAAAAACAAATGGACAAAACAGAGAAAACAACAAATCAATCAAAAATGAGTATATTTTATAAAAACATATATAAAATTAAATTATTGTTAGTATACACACACACACACACACACACACACACACACACACACACACACACACACACACACACACACACACACACACACACACACACATACACACACACACACATACATCATACATATATGTACACCATCTATAAACAGCTATATTGCACATCACAGCTTAGAAATGTCGGGTTCCCTAATAGGCAATGACCTCACCAACCTGGGATCTAATAATTCAGGGAGAATCACCTCCTTATAGCAAAATATTAATTTTCTAAGCATTAATAAAGTAAGTACCCACATAATATTAATTATAATGTAATCTGAATGTATAGTGTTGTCGGTTCGCTGAGTTGTGAAAATTCGACTTTATATGAATACTTTTGTACTAATTGTCCGTAAACATCGTAAATGTAATAACAAAAAAAAAACGAAAAATAAATAAAATGAACATCATTAAAATGGCTAACCTCTTGGAAATAATTTAGAATTATCGTACTATAAAGAGTTGGGCAAAATTAATCTAAAAAATCGACTGAAATATTTAAATTCCAAGAAGTTAGTTGTCAAATATTTAGTTGTTTATTTAGTTTATTCCCCCAATTCTGCTATATAGTAATTTCATTGTTCCCAAGGCTCGTGTAATATGAACGGTTTCTTTTCATTCGGTACATCAACAATCCTGATTCTTTGTTGTTGTTTTTTCAATTGAAAACGGAGAAAATGATTATATTCAAATGAAAAGAGGATGATATTCCTTGGAAATAGACTGGCCAGGCTTCTAGTACTTTTTGCAATAATGTGTTCTACACTACTTTGATAAATCAAAAATATGAAAAAGCGTTTGATAAATGCAAGAAATTAGAGGACAGTCTAAAGAATGAAAAGAAACCGTTCATATTACACGAGCCTTGGGAACAATGAAATTACTATATAGCAGAATTGGGGGAATAAACTAAATAAACAACTAAATATTTGACAACTAACTTCTTGGAATTTAAATATTTCAGTCGATTTTTTTAGATTAATTTTGCCCAACTCTTTATAGTACGATAATTCTAAATTATTTCCAAGAGGTTAGCCATTTTAATGATGTTCATTTTATTTATTTTTCGTTTTTTTTATTACATTTACGATGTTTACGGACAATTAGTACAAAAGTATTCATATAAAGTCGAATTTTCACAACTCAGCGAACCGACAACACTATACATTAAGATTACATTATAATTAATATTATGTGGGTACTTACTTTATATCATTATCATTATCTCTTCTTTTTAGTGCAGTTCTTCTTCGTCTAGCAGATAGGTGGAAATTCGTTTTGGATTTAGATCTATTTCTATGTAAATTTCTACGTCCAATAAATTGTTCTTCTTCGTTATGCTCCATCTTTACAACGATAGAAATTGAACAAAAATACAATTTGGTCTGAACAGGTAATATTTTCAATTGTTACTGGGTTTTCCCGAATATCTTTTACCTGGTTTCTATACTATGGGCTTGATTTCATATACCGACATGCCAACTAAATTATTATATTTATATATATAGTTACTTTAGTCTATATAGGTTATACATATTGATACATAGGTAGCATATTATAGTTACTTATAGGTTATACACTGCCGGTCAAAAGTTTGAGACCACCCTGAAACGATACCAGTAAATTTAAAAGTTTGATGTTAGGTGAAAAATAAATGGATTTAAATAAAAATTAAACGCATTTTATATAGTTTATACCAAGATCTTTAAAGTTCATCTACCTTTAAGAGAAGAAATTAAAATTAAGTTTTCAATACATAATTTAAAACAAACTGTATTTTCCATATTAATTCCAACAATTTCGTTTGCCGACAGAATAACCTTGGATTAAAAATTTGAAATTTGAATTAAAAATTGAGAAACGAAAATCTCCCATTCATATTAAATGAAGGCAGCGGGAATTTTTGTTGAGCCATTTCAAATTTAATTAGATATTTATGAACTAAGTTCCTTTTTTTCCTGAGTGGAATAGCTCGTAATTGATTTATTACGGAGAAAATCTCAAAAGTGAAACAAAGTGTTTTTACTTATAAATAAAAACATGAACATAAAATTAGATAGAAAAAGAGAGGCGGAACGATATTAAAGATATTAAACTTTTAAATTTACATACTTTGGCTCAGGGTGGTCTCAAACTTTTGACCGGCAGTGTACATATTGATACATAGGTAACATATTTTTAGTTACCTAACATACTTAGTTACCTAAATACCTATCGGTTAGATAACTATATGAAATTAATTTAGACTATTTTATGTTATTTGTCCCTAATACTTTGCAGGTGAGAAGGGTCAGTGTAATTTCCTGCAGTAAGTAAACGAATCTTTTTCTCTATTTGAAAATAAATAGACAATGACTCCTTTGTTGACTTTATAAAAAGACATATTTATCATAACTATAACAGCTACGCAGCTATTATCAGTTCATGATTTTTCGAATTTTTGATTGATCTTCAAATTAGAGTACAACACATTACAGTAATAGTTTTTTTTTTTGTTGAACTTGTAATTATCATGGTTGGCATTCAATCTGTTGGACCGTCAAACGCTTCAAGTGAAAATAAAAGTTTACAAATTACTTTAACTAGGCCTGTTTGTCCCTAATAATTAGTCATTGAAAAGGGCCAGTGTTTGGTATAGATACCGCAATAAAATAAGGATTGCATAAACAAAATTTAATTTTTATAATTTGGTTATAAATAGACAAATAACACATTTGATAAATTCATCAAAATATATATTAAAACTTTAATTCAGCTTTTGTCAATTCGAAAAATTTATTTTAATTGCCTTATTCTTACTTCAAAAAATGAGAAATTGTTAATAGACTGAATCTAACAACACATAAAAAATAATAATAACAAGAAAACAAAATCATACAATATTTCTTTAGCTCTTCACAAATCGAGGAATACCTATGTGAGAGTGATTTCGGTAAGGAAGAGACCGTCTCAGCCGTTGACCCAATTCCATCCGGTTGTAAACAAAATTCGTATTTTTCACATTACGATCGCAATATGCATGCTATGATTAGTTGAAATATGTCATTCGTTTCAAAAAACGTTTCTACAACTGACTATAACCTCATATTTTTAAAAATATATATTTAACACTTATTTTTACGTTCTATTTTCTTAATTATTGAATTTATAGAAAAAAACGCTTCGTAGCGTGAATTCTGTGTTTACTAAATACCCAAAGAATTTTACAGATTGAAAATCGGACATTCCGTTCCGGAGAAATTGCGGAAATAAATTCTTCTGTTTCCAACGCTTGACTGAAAGGGGTATATTTAGCCTTAAATCATTCGTGCTACCTCCTTCTGGAATTCCCTACCCACTTCTATTCGTAAAGTAGCTTCCATAACTTCCTTTAAAAATAATTTATTTATGTACCTTTTTGAAAATCAATCTTCCGCAAATATGTAGACAAATAAATACTTAAAATTACTTTCTTCTTCTTTTTCGCTCTTTCTTTTCTTTTATATATTCATACATATACGATTGTATTTTACTTTCTTATTACGTTATTATTATTATTTCATATATTTATTTATTGTATTTTTTAATTTAATTTAATTTTTTTTTCCTGTAAAAAAGGTATACTGTAATTACTGAAGCATCTAATTTGTAAATAATAGGCCAGACAATTGTTCTTTTAACTGTGCATTATTTTTATTCTCAGGGGACAGTAAGTCCCAGAATAAAGTTTATTTTTTTCATTTCATTTCATTTCACGGTCTTCCTAATATCAATTTATAAAAAAACAACAACAAACATTGTATTCTACTACGATACGTAACCTTCCAGAACAATAGGGTTTACGATTGACTCGCAACAATAAAGGAGCTTTCCTGAATAAAATCTACAAAGCACCCTACAGAATAAAATGGCTATTCAGGCCTTTTAATAACGATTATGAAGATTTATATTCCGTACAAAGAGAAATTTTGTATAGCGAACCCAACAGAAAAAATATTAGCACTTTCACTAATTAAACGCGGTAAAGAAACGAACGATCACATATAAATCCATCAAATTTGCAGTTTTATTGATATATTATTAAGTTCTTAGGTTAATTAAAAAAAAAAAATTAAAAAAAAAAAAAATTGGGCTTTCCAAAAATCCAAGAAATTAGAACTGGTTTATTAGGCCAATTTGGAACCAGTGCCAAGGTGAAAGTAGTTTTATTGCTCAGCTCTGTCTTGTTTTGGGAGAACTTAATTCAAGGAAAGAAATCTGTCATTTTGTTTGATTCATTTATTATTGTTAAAATAATAAATTATTTACAAAAGATCTTAGCTCATCATTTACTATATAGCTAATGCATTTAATGTAATTTAATGCATTGTAAAAATTTTTATAATAAACGTTTTAAGACCATTATATCCATTGCTGTTACCTGCGTTAATGTAACTATAATGACTTGAAAAAAAAATACCACGGATCGATTTTTTTCATTTTTTGTGCTTAATGTTTAATTCTGATTTTGGTTTAATGAGACCATATACTTTAATGAGATATATCATGATTTTTAAAAATATTAATTATATAAAATCGAGCAGTATTTATAAAAAAAAAAAAAATTAAAAATAAGTACGCAAATTTCAAAATAATATGATTAATTACAGTTTTGCATTAGATAAGACATATCTATCAAGGATTTATTCGAAATCACATGAGACCTATATAGCATCAAATACAAAATGTAACGAACGTAACGGGCAAATGTAAATCTTATTAATTTAACATTTTATAAATTTAAATTGCTCAGTAAAATTGCTCCTTTCAGTTTTAAAGGAGTATTTTTTTCCCAACCGACTTCAAAAAAGAGGAGGTTCTCAACTCGTCTGTATTTTTTATTTTTTTTGTGTGTGTATGTTACGCGATTACTCCGTCAATTCTGAATCAATTTTGATGATTCTTTTTTAGAGGTAGCGCATACTTCAGAGGTGGTCCCATAAAAAATATTTTGAAATCAACGCAGCACTTTTTAAGAAAAATCAAAATAACAGTTCATATAATCACTTATTAACTGTTTTTTTTTTATTTTTCTTAAAAAGTGCTTAGTTTATTTCAAAATATTTTTTTATAGGACCACTTCTAAAGTATGCCCCAGCGATCTAAAAAAGAATAATCAAAATTGATTCATAATTGACGGAGTAATCGCGTAACATAAACAAAAAAATAAAATAAAAACTACAGACGAGTTGCGAACCTCCGTCAATTCTGAATCAATTTTGGTGATTCTTTTTTAGATCGGTAGGGCTTACTTCAGAGGCAGTAACATAAAAAATATTTTGAAATCAACGCAGCACTTTTTAAGAAAATTTTAAAAAAACAGTTAATATTAACGAAAAGTTAAAATTGATATGCAAAGTGCAGAAAGGAGAAAGGAGTTGGGCATTTGTTGCTAGTGAATTTAGAATTCCGCGTAGTTCTCTTTCAATCGTCCTAAAGAATAAAGAAAAGATCGCCACTGGTGGAAGGCGGTAAGTCTACTTTTAGGCACCCTTAGAAAAAAGCGCAATTCAGTTGAAAGTTATACGATGAATTGGTACCAGGTATTTAATTTTCTGTATCAATGAGTTTATATATATGTACAAACAACATACACATATTCATTAATGAAAAAATATACGTAATGATTTCAACTCCGATTTTGTGTTCAATTTTCCCAATTACATGAAGGTAAGTGAATGATAACCTCGATAAGTCTTAGTTCACTAAGTCAAACCATTTTTCAGGGAAGCTTGAAGATCGAGAATTGACTGTATAAACAAAAATACACTCACCACTAAAAAGTAAAAAATAAAAATAATTTTTAGGAAAAAAAAAAAAAAAGAACCGACTTCAATATTCAACCTACATAAACAAACTTGAACTAAAAAATAAAAAAAAATATTTTAATTGCTTCAAAACAAAAACCATTAAATGAAAATCAACGAAATTATCGATACTTATATACCTATTCACAATTTATAATCAGTTATTTTTGAGGTCGGAGCCAACCAAAACAAACAGAATTTGAAAAAAAAAAAATTGTATTCGTAAGGATCCTCTCACTATTTCATCACCGCCACACCGCTGTCTCCGGCCATTCGAAGGCTTGTTGTAAAGGCAGAATTAACATCCTTGGCCACTCTCTCCATCCACAATTAGAATTAGCTTTTTCGTCCGTAAGGATTGCTGTTTTAAACGGTTTTTTAAGTGTCCTGTTATAAGGACACTGTTTTACAGATCTACCAGGATCTTACGTTTTTTTCGAGGCCGAAGGACATCCTTGGCATATATATATACATATTTCTAGTTATCACGTCCATATGCAAGTTAAGATATAAAAAAATTTGACATGACATTTTTGGTTGCTATTCATTGGTACCAACTGTATTTATTTCTCTGCTGTATGTAATAATTGTTTATTTATTTTATTTTAAAATGTCTCTTTATGGGTTAAATAATAGTTTTTGTTTTCCTATACAGAATTGTTACTGTTTAAGGAACTAGTTGTAAAATTTTTTTTTTTTTTTTTTCTAATTTAAGTCTAATGCTTCTTTTTCTTGTTCGTGTTTCCTTCTACATTGGATGCCTTAATACAACTTGGATAGTTCCTTAAGATCTTCCAGGTCGCCATATAGCTTTTTCTCCAGCAGAATATGCTTAAACCTCGCATCTCTCTTCTTTCTTTTCGAACAACGTGCAGCTCATAATAATTTGTTCTGCTTCTTGATCATTTCAACCTCACGGGCATAACTGATTGAGACCTACTTTAACTTTAAACTTTCTATAAAGCTGTATACTTCGTTTGTTAAATATATAAACTTATTTTATTAAGATAAGGAGTCGATACTGTATTTTTTTTTTTTTTTCTTTGCGGTCCAGCCTTCTAAGGACTACGCAAATATTAATTAGGAAGGTTTGTTGACAATCTTCATTCTCCTTTGCTGCCAGTACGCTCTCATTTGGGAAGAAAATCGTTCTTTTCTTTCTTGGGTCCATTTGGTCCCCGTTCTTCCTTTAGGTTTTTGGCATTCAAAGACCTCTATTTTCTGCATGTGTTTTTTAAACTTTTCTCTGTCTTCGCACAGTTCTTCTGTAATTTTGTACCTATCCAGGAACTGTTTCATTGTTTTACCAAACACATGGTTGCTATTTTTCATGCTCAGGGCTTTAGTATAAATCTGTTTCACTCATCTTTGGTTATTCATCCTGATTATGTGTGCATGAAAGTTCAGTTTACGCCTGATTATAGCTGAGTCCATGGGTTCCAAGATTTTATATAGCTCTAACGTCGGTCTCCTTCTGTATCCATCTTCTGTTTTGATTGGGCCGTATATCATTCTTAGGATTCTTTTCTCAATTCGAGCTAAGTTTTTGTTCTCCTTGTTCATAGCCAACGTTTCTGAACCATACAGAACCAGAGGTCTGATTACCGTAGCGTAGTGTCTTATCTTTGCATTCATTGACAAGTTCTTTTTATTGTAGACGTGTCTTACTGTATTAAAAGCTTTTTCCAGCTTCTTGGCTCTCTCGTCAATCGGAATTTTGTCAATGGCATTATTTGTTATTACCTCTCCCAAATACCTGAACCTTTTGACCATTCTAATTTTTCCGTACTTGGTTTTGATCTCTTTTGATTCATCCTTTGTTACATTATTTGCCATCATTTCTGTTTTTTTCGAAGGATATCTGTAGTCCTGATTTTTCCACGATTTCTTTTAGATCTTCCACTTGTTTCTCGGCCTGTTCCTTAGTTTCTGCCAGAAGAGCTATATCGTCTGCGAAAGCGAAACATGGGAATATTAAGTTATCTTTCTTTACTCCCCATTTTGCGTGTGAGTTGTTCCGCTCCCTAAAAGTTCTCATTATTTTATCAAGAACACAGTTAAAGAGAATTGGTGATAGTCCATCGCCCTGTCTCAAACCCGTTTTGATTTCAAAAGGGCGGCTTAATTTACCTCTGAATTTAGTTTGTGACACAGTATTTGTGAGGGTAAGTTAGGTCAGCTTTACCGTTTTCTTGTCAACTCCGAGTTCCTCCAACGTCTCGATACTGTATTTTATTATGTATATATTTATTTTTTTTCTAATCAACGTTGATATTAGCGTATAACTTGGAAAATCTATTCATAGATTTATGATAATTTATTATAATTAATTATTATTTTGTCTTTGATAGAAGGGTTTGAAATCGATAATTTAAAAAAATAATAATAAAAATTAAATCCGATCAAGATTTTTATCTGGAATTTTTAAAATCATTTGATGATTTTTATTAAGATCGATTTTTATTTTTGATCATATGTGATCAAAATCAAATTCTGATCATTATTTTTGAACAGAATTTTCACAATTAACAATAATAATAATTTTTGAGTAATTCCTTTCTTAATCAGAAGTGAATTTTTTTTTTAATTATCTCCAAGATGTATTTTGAGTATTTTGTATACAAACATATTAATCACTGTGTGTGTGTAAAAGGTGATTTTTCTTTTTTGATCATAATTTTTAATCAAATCGAATTACATAAAAAATCAATTGAAATTTTTATTTATAAACCACAAATGATTTTTAAATTAAAAATCAAATATAATTATTATAAGATTTTTTGGAAAAATAATTATTGATTTCAAACCCTGTTTGATAGATTGATATCTTGTGTAAATAAAAAAGCAATATATTTGGACAGCTCTGCTTCCAGTATTTCTACAGTTTTTAAATAAATTCTATAATTAATGTTTTCTATGGGAGACTTCTAATGTATTTTGCCTTCTGTTTGCTTAGAAGACAAGGTAAACTTGTTAATCTATCTTATTAAAGTATAATTTATCTGGTTTCATTAATTTTTTTATTTTTTTTTTTAAGGGTAACATGAATGAATTTATACTTCTAATTTATACTTTCTTTTTTTTTTTTTATCTTCTTTAGAATTCTCGAATAAGAAAAAATATATACCCCTACTTAAAGCACTGGGCATTTTAGAAATTAACTATGAAATTATGACTTAGTATTATTTTTTCATCTTAGAAAATTTTTTTTTTTTTACTACTGTATATAAAAATGTGATATTACGTATATAACACTATTAAAATTGCTTGTGAAGCAACTACCCAGTGTTAGCACTTCAATAAAAAACGTACAAATTGAAGGTCCCAAGCCATCTTCTTTTCAGACGATTCGGAGGGTTGACAAGAATAGAATGGGAAGTAAGTTATGTTTACCATGAAAGGACAGTTATCTGGTTTGGGATAAATCAGCAAGGATGAGATCTTTATGGGCAAGTTTATTTGTGACATAGTAAGGAATATTTTTCGAAGGATTTGGGATTTCAAGGATTGGATACGAGATGAATTAGATGCTTTAGTAAAGCGCCAATCTTCAACTCCGTATATGCAAATAGGTCTAATTACTGTCGTGTAATTGAGTCAATTGTACTTAATCGGCATCTTAGAGCATTTGTCGAAAACGATGAGCATTTTCTTGTCTAGGTAGGTACTTTACTATTCCCCTGTAAAATAAAATCTTAATTTTTTTATTATTGCCTGGAAAAGGGTTAATGGAAACTCCAGAACTGTTTTTCATATTCATATTGATGTTGTACAAGCAGATAAAGAGGTAATAATGCAGAAACTGTTGTGTACGACATACATATACTTTCTTTGTGTCCGAGAATTTTAGTATTTATTCATATGATGTTCGTGACCGGGTGTAGAATAGTGGGTTCTGGAGCTAGGGGAGTCGGGATAACGTCCTAACACCCTCCAGACTATGTATTGTAACCATACCCAACCAAGGGCCCAGGTCGCTGTATTAACCGATGTAAGACGACATTAATTCTCAAAACATAGTGAGTGCCTTAATTCATTTTGACATACGTTACCATTGTTTCCTCACATTGAATTCACCACTTCCAATCTAACTTTTTAGAGTTCGTGGTTTTCTACATTACAAATGTTTTAATCCCATTATATTTGGAAAAAAAATTGTAGTTTAATAATATTTTTCTAATTATAATTCCTAAAATTAAAAATACGTTACCGTTATGGTAGCGGGTGTTAAAATTTTGGTGTCGTACGTTAAATCTGAGGTTCCATTTGTTAAATTTATGGTAAAAAAAAAAAAAAAAAGAAGAAAGAATTATGAAATAAAGTTTTTTTTTTTTTCTTAATATACACATATACAATGGAAAATACAATACATAAATACAAACTGTAGTTGTGTACGACATACATATACACGTTGTCGTATTTGATTGATCCTTTTTTTTCTCTTTATAAACTCAAGATTCGAAGTCCATATTCAGTACTTGGAAAAGTGACCTAGAAGTACTGCTAAAGGTGACCTGAGGCCGCATTAAGTATTCATCATTGTGATAACTCTCAGATTTTGAAGGCACTTTTCCTGTTCGGCGAACGGGATTTAATCACCCCCAAAAAGAGGATCATCCGCGGCCCCTATAAATGGCAACAATTCTAATCCCCCCCATGAATAATGAACCGTGTTGGCCTAGAGGCAGAAAGAAGGGCAAGGCCTGCCCCAGCCTGCAGAGAGATGTCCATATAAGTCCACCTAATTCCACATTGTGCAACTTGGCATACATTAGCTGTCTCGATTCACCATCGCTCCCTTGACATTAGGCCCCCAATGGCTTTGTTTCCAAACCGCTGTCAACTTGTGCTTATCCTCTAAATAATAAGCTGGCTTTAGAGATAGTATTCGATGCATTTCACGTTCTGTTGCAATAAGACATCGAGCGGGAATGGAATACAAACTGAATTCTATTCTTAACAAGAAAAAAAATAGAAACTGATGCGTCAGATTATATGGGTGTTTATGTTACTAGGTTATATAAATATATATAAAAGGTTTTCTGAAAAAGATGGCAGTAATTTCGGGAGTCGATAACATTATTTTATTGTTACAAAAAATCCATATAAACTCTCGATCGATTCTCATCCGTGTTATATAAATTTTTAATTTTATCAATAATAGTATAATAAACAGCATTTAAACTCCTCTTTATTAAAAGTATAAACTTGTTACATGTTTCGGGAAACAAGGTCCCATCATCAGACTCAAAACAGTATTTAACAATTTATTATAATCTCACTATATTTTCAACATCTAAACAATACTATTCTAATTTCTATCTATCACAATGTATATATTATAAATTACCTTTAAAATGATTTCTTGGTGTTAACACACCGTGTCTGTTTCTCTTTTACATAGTCAATAGAATAATTCATCTACCTTATGGGTACAAGGGTCAATCCTAAATTCTGCTGTTGTTTTTAGTACTAAGTTGGCCAATCTTATATTATTAATTCATTAATTATACTAGCATATATGGATCCTATTTTATCTGTGTCTGTTTGTAGTTTATTGCATTATTTATTGTTTTATTAATGTATATCGCTTCTTTTATTTTTCTATTATGTGTTTTGGTTTCGTGTTGTAAGATTTTTTTAAAAAGTGAAGAATTTTTTTATTTTAGGTTTTTTCAAGATTACTACTACGGGCTGACAAATTATCTATACCATTATATAAAAGCCATTATTGGTTTGTGATCACTAACCGCAAAAACTACTGAACCAATATTTAACAAAATTTAACTACATCTTCTTCATAGTTCAAGGAACGTTTAGCAATAATAATAATTTTATTTATTTTCTATTTAATTATGCTAAACAAAATTGACCGATAAGTAGCGAGTGCCATTTAAGAGAGGTTATAACTGTACAGTGTTATATAGAGCCAGAAATAGATAATATAATTTGCTCAATTGAAATAAATTCTTATAAAAAAAAAAACTATGAATATTTAAGTGTGACGTGTTTCAAGGGATGTTTAGTGATCGAACGATATGTGGTTAGCGCCATTCTTCAACAGACATTGGTAAAACGATTAAACCCATCTGTACCAAATCTTCGTAGGAAGGTTTAAAATAGAATAGAATAGAATAGAAAATAAACTTTATTCTGGACGATGTCCCCTAAGAATAATATAATGTACATAAATAAATACAATGAGTCTAGCATTCATAAGATGAAATAAAATAAATTAACAATCTGGTTAACTATTTACAATTTTACAAATAAAGAACAAAAATAGAAATAAAAATTATAAAAATCCAATAATTGTAGGAGAAAAAATAAAAACCTATTTACATCTTCTGAATGCACTTCTTTTTTTTTCTTTTTTTTTTTTTTTTTTTTTTTAGTGAAGTTTTGCTAGTCAGTATCATTCTGGAGGGAAAGGAGGTATTGAAAGAGAAGGGATTTAAGTGTGGGGTAGTGAATTCCATAAGGAAGTAGCACAGGAAATGAAGGAGTGGTCAAATGATGTACTCTTATGGGAAGAAGTATACAGGTCAGAGGAGCGAGATCTTGTAGTGCGGGAGGAGACCGAGGATCTGAACTGGAAGATGTTATAGATGTAGGAGGGATTCCGAGAAGTGATGGTTTGATAGAGGAAGGAGGCTAGGAAGTAATTTATGCGGGATGAAGGATAAAGCCATTTTAACTCTGTATATAGATGTGATGTGTGGGAGGCTTTTGGAACCCTAAAGATAAACCTAACGAAACAGTTCATTAGTCTCCTTAGTTTACTCTCGAGTTCCGCCGTCAACCCACCATATGCAAACAGCTGTAGTCAAAATGGGGTAGGATAAGGGAAGAAACCAAGAGTTGACGAGTAGGTTTCGGAAGGGAGTCCTGGGAAGAATGGAATAGTTTAAGGATGGATAGAACCCGTCGAGAAATTTGGGAGATATGAGGTTTCCATGAAAGGGTTTGGTCAAAGGTAAGGTTTTTGACTGTGGGGTGGAATTGAATAGGTTGGGAGTTCATAGACAGGATCGGGAGGTGGGGAAGGGATGTCAGATGGGTATTAGAACCTATGATAATAGCCTGCGTTTTTTCTACATTTAATTTTAATTTGTTATCAGAGGCCCACTTGCAAATGCTATTAAGGTCTTCTTGGATAAGGGAGAATGATTTAATTAAATCAGAGGATGGAAGGATAGATATATCTGGAAATCATCCGCGTATAGATGGTAGGAACAATGGTGTATGGAATTTGGTAGATCATTTATGTTGGCACAAAAAAGAGTAGGAGAGACACTGGAACCTTGGGCTACCCCTGATGTCAATGAAAGGGAAGAGGGAAGTGGCTGGTTTGGTATGGATACTATTTGAGTTCTACTATAGAGGAAGGAATGAAACCAGAGGAGAGAGCTTGAGGAAAAAGGTAGGGCTTTAGTTTCGTGAGGAGAATAGAATGGTCTAGGGTGTCAAAGGCTTTAGTAAAATCTAGAAGGATAAGGACAGTTACTTTTCGTTCGTCAAGAGCAGTATGTATGTCATTAGTAATTTTTGTTAAGGCTGTCTGAGTTAAATAACCAGGTAAAATAGTATAGTGAAATGAAATGAAATGAAAATAGCCTTTTATTTATGCAAAAGAAATTGTATACAAATTCAACAATAAATATTCAGAATATGAACAGGAAAAAATATATAAAATCAAAATATTGAGTTTTTGTTTAGAACATTTGTTCTATAAATATAAATTATATACATTTTTTTTCTTCCTTTTTTTACATGCATAGGCCTTTTCCTTTCGGGAGTAATAGTCAGCACTTCCCGGGGTGACTGGCCCTATTGGGATGTGAGTTCGTTCCACTTCTTCTTCCAAACGTCTCTGTCCCTAGCAGCTCTCCACCAGAGGGGTCCTGCCAGCAGTTTAAACGTGTCGCTCCACCTTTTCTTTGGACACCCTTTTCCTCTTTTAGGTCATATGGAGTCCATTCAGTGACAATTTTCGACCATCTATTTTCTTCACACCGAAGAAGATGCCCAGCCCACTTCCATTTGCTCAGTCTTATCCGCATGAGTTTGAGTCTGTGAGCCCTGTTTCTTTCTTGATTTGGATAGTTTCAACCCTGTCGCTTTTCCTCACCTTCATAATTGACTTTCGATGTTGTTCTGCCATACCTGGATCTTCCTCTTTTGAGCTTTTGTCAGAGACCACGTTTGGCATCCATAGGTAACCAACCGCTTATGCAACTGTCAAAGACCTGTCTTTTTAGCTCCATACTTATTTTGCCTTTCATAATATGTTTGAGGGACCAAAACTTGTTCCAACCTAATGCCATTCTCCTTTGGATTTCTTTTGCTCCTCTATCTGCGAAGGATACCATCTGACCCAGATAGATAAACTCCTCTACATATTCCAAACTGTTGTTGTCTATTTGGCATTCTTCTTTTTCTCTATTCGTCATCAGTTTCGTCTTTTTGTAGTTAGGGTAAAGACCAAAAATAGTATAGTATAGTTTACTATAACAGTAATTTAAATGCACAGTGTTAAGTGGCAGAAGTTCGTCACTCTGCCATTAACTTAGAAATTAAAATCCAACCAGATGAAATCTATAAAATTATTTCTGCCGCAATGAACATTATTGCTTTATCAAACTATCTATTCCTTTTTTTTTTTAAATTGTGGGTAAAAAATGGGCGGCATAACCTTAGTTTTTAGCATAACTTCACCTGAAGGTTTTTAAAAGAATAAAATTACAATGATTCATTTCGATGTTTCAGGTTTATTTGATAAATCGTACCATTGGTTGTGTGAAAGAGCAGTAATTTTACGAAAAAATACTATAGCAGCGAAAATAATTAACATTATTATTGAAAAGTAAATTGTGTGCTCTATTGATAGGGTTGTAAGCACTGATAACGCAGTCCATTATCCGCCAGAGTTTCTTCCTAAAAAGTCTCTGTCCATCTGAATTACCAACTCATAGATTGGAATTAATGATTATATATCCAATTATGCTTTTACGTAAATTTCAACCAACTAATCATTGCAATAATACCGGGTTAAAAATTACAGATTTGAGTGAAAATATCTAGAAATATTGTGAGAAAATAATTATCAACTGCATGATAAGATTTTTATTGTTAAAAACTTCAGCTATTAGCTAAACCTAAGCTCTTTACTTATAAAAACCGGTGAAGCCGTGACAGGGGATGCTAGTTATGAAATAAAAATGTACAGTGTTGACTGTCAGAAACTAGATTTGCCATACTATCTATCTTGTACTTCTATGGTTTGAAATTAAAATCAATGAAATTATTTCTGCCGAATACAAATTATTACTAAATCAAAGTATCAATCCTTTTCTTTATGATATTATGTGTTAGCATATAATTCATAGGCCTTTTTATTATATTATTATCAGTTGTAAGCACTGATAATTTACTACTGTATATTACAAAAAAAATTACTAATGTATAATATATTTATCAAATGTGAGGTGTTGTATTTGGCTATGACATATAGTCAACTCTCCATCCAATAAAAAAGTATTTATAATAATTCAAAAAAAAAAAAAATTTACAATGAACTTTTCTTGTACCTATGCTATTGAGTGATTAAAATTGGATGGTTTAGTTGAACTCCAAAGCACAACCCAAAATATTCAAAAAGTCTTTTAAACATATTAATTAATTAATGAATTAATGAAATTCGGTTATTCTAGTAGATGCTGCATTTGTGAAAAACGATGTAATATAAAAACACAATTTATTTATCCACCAGTAACAAGATATAAATTGACAATGATCGTATTCCCTGGCAGAATTGTCCAGCTAATGAGCAGATAGAACAATGGCCAGTTCTAACTCTTCCTGGCATTGATCTACTTTTAGGGATTACGACAGGTCTTTCATCCACGTCCTTTCATCTCCTCCTTTTGTTGTCTGGTACGCAAGTAGTGGTGACAAGTGTTAAGTAGTTTACTAATATGTATTCCCTAACTGTTGCTGTACTTAAGCCTGTTTGTAAAGTTGGGTTCCTGGAGTAAAAAACAATTATTCTAGGGCAAACTGTCCCCTAGGAATGGTAATAATGCACAATTAATGGTAGTATTATTTACAAATTAAATGCTTCATTAATTACGAAATACATTGTCGACAGGAAAAAAACAAAATGGTTACATAAAATACAATTATATATACCCTAGGCCTTCCGGATTTTTCTTCTCCATCTATCTCTGTCCTCCACTTTCATTCTCCAATTTCTTATTAAATTTTTTTTTTTTTTTTTTATTTCTTTATCTATTATACGATTTATCTCGTATATTTGTCAAATACCACTCACTCACTTAACACGAAATCTCAGAAACCACCGAACGGATTGGAATGAAATTCGATATGTAGATTCCTCTAGGGCCGTAGATGCTCGCTAAGAAAGGAATTTTAAAAAATCGACCTGGATCGCGGCTAATTTGCGAAAAATGCGATTTCAATTTTTATTGGGTGAATAATAAAAGATTAATTGTCATATGGTATTTGGATATAAGCTAAGTTAAAAAATAGGTTAGATCTTTAAGCCGCAAACTTTGACCACCGTTTAAGTTCCTTATAGTTGTAAACAAACAAAAATACGATCGATGTCGAAACCTTATAATATTGGTACTTTCTGTGAACTCATGGTGGCTGCAGAGGTGGACTTACAACTTACAAGTTTGAGTTGTTTCGTGACGAGAAGCTATTAAAAGACTTATGTTAAAGAGGAAGTTAAAAGACTTATGTTCTCTGGTGATGACATGTAAGGCCAGTTCGATGTAGGGATGAAAAACAGATAAGAATCACTGCGTTCTACCATAGTTCTTCTCTTTAGTATCGTATCAGGTTCTACCATGAAGAAGAAAGGTACAGTATTAACATCCCTCAGCGTGACCCAAACTCCAATACATCACTTAAGAAAACTGTGTCTGCAGCTGTTTAACCCCTAAATGTTAGTGGAGTGAGGCGGTGAAGGTGAAGAACCTTATTTACTTGATTTCGTAATCTCATAACCAATTTATGCTTGATATGTACGCGAAAAATAGAAACAGAAAGACTAAACTTTCTTCAAAAAAGGTTGAGAAGTTAAGACTATATTCACTTAAAGTATGCCATAAGAAAAGCTGATGGTCTGGTATCAGAGCTGGGTAAGATGGTAGTGCTGCCTCGAAGCTTCACTGGAGGGCTATCAAAATAATATAAAATTAACTTTTGCAAATTGTCAAATTTACTTATTGAAATTATTCTAAGAATGGCATTGTTCAGGTTTATTTAAGTAATAATAATTATCAACGTTAAGCTTAACTTTTACTAATTTAAGTTGTCTTCATCCTAATGATATTAAACCGTAGCGGAGCGGGGTACTTTCAGCTAGTTTCTTATATATTTGTATTTACAATTCACAAAATTATATACTGTACCAAGAAAATAAACTAGATTTAACTTAAAATATAGTACTAACAATCAACTTAAATATATACGATGTAATCATAATTTATAATGAAAGAAAAATATACGAAAAAAAAACAAAAAACTTTCAACAAATAAACAGAATAATAATATAATAAACATCCTAGTAATATAATCAACAAAAATTGTGACTATACATTCTTAAATAATATATATATATATATATATATATATATATATATATATATATATATATATATATATATATATATACTCACACACACATACATACATACATATATATATATATATATATTCACACATACATACTCACACATACCTACATACACATATATTTACATACAAATGCAAATTTTTTTTACATATACATACGACAAGCATATTTAAAATAACAATAAATAAATTAGATTGATATATTATAATAACAAATGCTTAGTTCTTTTATGTACATATCGCTTTGTACTATTTTTTGTGTAGTTTCCTATATTTTTTATAAGTGGGTTTTTATTGTATTTACACTTTTTTTTCATATAAAAAAAAATGTAAAATTTTTTTACATATTTTCTCAATGAACACTTTAATATAAGGTATACACAGTTCTTTGTGCAAAATCTCAATTTTTGTGTAGAATGCATAGTTTCCTGTGATTCTAAGGCATTTGTTTTGGAATACTTGTAGTTTTTTATAATTTGTTTTAGACATAGAACTAAATATAGGGCTTCCGTATGTTAATATAGATCTTAAGCAAGCTTTGTATAATAATAGTTTATTATCTGCGCTTAGCTTTGATATCCTATTAAAGTATGGGTATATAGTACAGAGAGCCCTGTTTGCTTTAGAGATAATCAGTGTGCGAAGTAAACGTCAGTCCTTTATCCATCTTGAGTCCTAAATATTTGATCTGAGTGGACCAAGGTACAGGTGTTCTGTTTAGTCAGTTGGGGAATATTGCTTGGCCGTTCTCTTTCTTTTCTTAATTTTGCAACCATATATGGAAAGATACAAATTCTAAATATTGACTTAATTATTTACATATTTGCGGAAGATTGATTGTCTAAAAGGTGTAAAAATAAACTATTTTAAAGGAAGTAAGAGGAGCACGTTTATGAATTGGAGTGGGTAGGCTATTTCAGAAGGAGGTAGTACGAATGATGAAGGATTTGTCAAAGGAAGCGGTTTAAGGTGAGGGGGTATACAGGTTAAAAGGTTGTGATCTAGTATTTAGAAGGTGGATTGAAGAACGCAGTTTTTTTTTTTTTTTTTTTTTTTTTTTTTTTTTTTTTTTTTTTTTTTTTTTTTTTTTTTTTTTTTTTTTTTTTTTTTTTATCTTTATTGAAAATAAATTACATAAAGCCAAATTAGGCTAATAAAAACATAGGTACATATTTGGATACACATCCATCTCATGTAAAATAGTAATTAATATGGAGGAATCTATAAACAAGTAAATAATGCAAATTTGATAAAACAGTAGGAAAAACTAAAAAAAAAAAAAAAAAAAAAAAAAAAACCCTACACAAAAAAAAAAGAATACTAGTTCATTTAACAATTATAGTTAATTTTATGAATTATAATAAATAATAGTTAAATTATAATCTAAGCCAAGTAATAAAGATAATAATAAACAACTTATAATTACAAAATATAAACAAATGATAATAAGTCTACTTTTGTGATATAATACAATATCAAACTTTTATCTATAATTTTATGGTGTTAAAATTTATATAATTAAATTTATATTTTGGTAATTTGTAGAAATTTGTTTTGTTTTTTTTTTTTGTTTTTTTTTTAGTCTTTAAGTAATATGTGTTTTGTCCGTTTGTGATTGTATCTTTTTAGAGTTTTCTTGTTGTAATTACCCATTTCTTGGATATATGGGTTTTCAGAAACGGCAGTTGATATGAAAAATGAGTTTGTTTGGGACTGAATGTGTTGTTTGACTGTGGGCAGCTTGAGATCAGAGAGCATAGTGGAAATTCTTGTGTATATGGGGTAATTATTTATGATTCTCATACAAATATTTGTACAACTTCCAGTTTTCTGTAATTTGTATTACATGTATTACTCCAAACTGGTTATGAATAGGTTATTATAGGTATGATTACGGATTTTTAGAGTATTAATTTGTTTCGATTTGATAAATTAGAGTGCTTATTAAAGTAAGGGGACATTTACTGATCATATTTTTTACTTTGTTACATTTTTTATTTACATGTGCTGTAAATGTGAGGGATCGGTCTAATTCTATACCAAGATATTTTACTGATTGTGCCCAAGGGATATGGTAGTCTTCTATAGATATATAGTGGTCTATTGTAGGTCTGCAGAACGCAGAGTTAATAGATGAAGATTATAGGAAGGTTTTTTGGTTTTTGATGATTAGAGTAGGAATGTACCCAGAAAGTATTGCCGTCGGAATTAAGGAAAAAGTTATGATATCGGCAAGTAACGTGTGACCGCCTGGGGATCCCGAAGATAAATCTAATGAAACAGTTCGTCAGTCTCCTCAGCTTCATCTCGAAATCACCAGACAGTCCCACATAAACCAAGCTACTGTAATCAAAGATTCAGGTGTACCTTTCTTTTTTGTTTTGTTTTTTTATTACATAATTCATGGATTTTTACTCCCAATCTTAATCTTTCGTACTCTCGATAAGTAGTACGCTACGGAAAACGCAAAATAATTAAAATGTTTTTCAGTTTTTCGCCTTTTTTTTTTTTTTTTTTTTTTTTTTTTTTTTTTTTTTAGCAAAAAGAGTAAACGGGAAGGAGTCGTTAGCGTTGAAAAACTATCTCCAGCCTCCCGTGGAATGAGTTGTTGGCAGTTGGAACTAGCATATATGTGTATAGGAAGAGAGAGCAGCAGTTTTCGAAATTTTTTGAACAAGAAGGTGATTTAGTGTACAGCTCAGACATTCCAGGTCTGATCAAAGAGTTTGGTATTGAATACAAAAAACAAGACTGGAGGCTGTTTATTGATTCTCCCAAAACTAGTTCAAAAGCTGTTTTTTACACAAAGTAAAACGTGATCCTGGCAGATTTAAAACAGTGTCCTTATAACAGGAGCCATCTCTTAATCCCGCCCCGAAAACCGCCACTCTTCTATATCGTGCCTTTTTAGACAAAATGGCAGAAGTTAAACGGGAAGGGGTCGTTAAAAAAGCGTTAAAAAACTATCTCCAGCCTCCCGTATTGAATGGGTTAAGAGAATGGCCAATATCCTTCCGCCATCGAAAAAACAGTTAAATCCATAAACAGATTTTAAAAAAGTGTCCTTTTAATGTCCGCCATCTAAGGACAAAAACCGTTAAATAATTGTTTGGAGAAACAGGTATCCTGGAGGACAACAAAGGAAGTCAGATCCTCGGATCTGTAAAAACTTAAAAAACAGTTAAAAGAGCAATCCTTAAGGACGAAAAAGCTAATTCTAATTGTGGATGGAAAGAGTGGCCAAGAGTGTCCTTCGGCCTCAAAAAAACATCAGATCCTGGCAGATCTGTAAAACAGTGTCCTTATAGCATAACTTAAAAACAGTTAAAACAGCAATCCTTAAGGACGAAAAAGCTAATTCTAATTGTGGATGGAGAGAGTGGCCAAGGATGTCCTTCGGCCTCGAAAAAACGTCAGATCCTGGCAGATCTGTAAAACATTGTCCTCATTGACAGTTTTTTTTTTTTTTAATAGAGAATTATGCAAAATCGGTACGGATAAAAGTATTCCGGATATTCTACAAAATGCACCAAACAGTTTTGAATTTATAAAGAGAATGCGTCTTTCAGGTGGGGAAGGTATTTTTTCTATATTTCTTCTTTAATCCCCCATATTATATATTAGAACATTTGGTGTTATAGACATCTCTTGTAACGAATTTGGTCGTAACTAATTATTGAATTTTTTCTTTAGTCAACGTTTTTAACGCTGACCAAATCCTGATCCTAGGAGGAAAATATTGACGCCACTAGACATAACGGAAATATTGAACAAACTAATTATGGTATAATCAACTGATTATAAAATTAAAATATCGAACTAGTCTAGAAAATATTTTTAATAAAAGATTTATTGTATTCTTTTTAAAACATTCCATAAGAAAAAAGATAATTATCAAATCCGAATCGTTATAATTTAAAAATTAATATTAAAATGCAGATCCGAAGTTATTTGAAGTAAATAAAATTCCAATTTTATATTGAATATTGTTTTAACTGAATATGAAGTTATAATAACCATGACATCAATGTTATTCTTAAACACTTTTGCAGAATGACAACCACTCAATGTTGGGTACAATCTGCTGAAGATTGACCACGTATTTGTTTCAAGATATAAATTAATAATATTCCGGAGTTTTTAAATCCTGATTAGTTAGTGATAAGTAATATATTTTATCTTTGTGGTGTGATTATATATATTTTTTTATTTTAATGTTAAGACTAAAACGACAAGAAACTGCCCGTCGTTACAGACTACTTCAACATTTCAACAGACAAACGATCAAAGCTCCCAATTAATTACAAAAGACTCATTTACATGACTGTGATTAGACCTATTTCGACGTACGGAGTTGAGCTTTGGGGCTCTACTAAACCATCCAATTCATCTCGTATCCAACCCTTACAATCCAAAATCCTTCGAAAAATCCTCAATGCTCCTTACTTTGTGACCAATAAACTTATCCATAAAGATCTTAATGTTCCATATGTTTCCGATTTAGCCCAAACCAGAAACCTATCCTTCCATAGTAAGCTCCATAACCACTCCAATCCACTAGTCTCCCAAGTTGCTTCCTCCTCTATCCCTGATAATCCTCCGAGGCTTCTGAAAAGAAAATGGCCGTGAGACCTTCCAACTTAAAGTGCTACTAGTGAGTAGTTTTTTACATCCTATTGACAAGTCATTGTAATAATTTCCTCAAATACACTTGTAAATGTATACAGTTGTAAATATCAATAAATAGTTAAAAATACATAAATATTATATATGTCACGGTTGTGTCGTAAGAAATCATTATGTAAATTTCTTCTTGAGTGCAATAAAAAATAAATTTATTAGCTAATAGAATTGATATGGCTCTTTCTCCATTTAGAAAGGGGATAGAACTGGGAACCTCATTCTTAGCAATCTTACCATATATGGATTGTTCTTTAATCATATAAGTGATTTTTCCCTGACCTAACGACTATCAGTCCACCAAAAGGTTAGTTCAACCTATTTAAAAGATTACATATTCATTCATATAATGACTTGTTTATGTTGATAGAGAAGCAGATAAGGTTTAAAAAAAAATAAAAAACACCATTCATTCTCACTTTTAAATGAATGGCATCGCAGGTGGCAGGATTCACGTCTAGTAACATACACTGGTAAATATTGGGCTGTCACACATGAAATGACCGATTTTAGAACCAGGAAGAAAATAAAAATTTTGAAATCAAATCAAACATATTTTTTATTCAAAGTATTCACCATCATTTTCGATACACTTCTGCCAACGGCTTACCAAGTTTTCTATCCCAGATTTGATAAACGTTGAGCCACGTGATGAAAGGAATTCAGAAAATGCATTTTTAATGTCTAAATCATTAGTAAAAAATTTTCCTCCCAAAAATTTGTCCAAACTCTAAAAAATTGGTAGTCTTTAGGCGATAGATCAGGGGAATATGGGGGATGTGGTAAGACTTCATAGCCCAGCCCATTTAATTTATTCACTGTTTGTATTGAAACATGATGTCGGGCGTTATCATGAAAAAGGATAGGTCCTTTCCTGTTTACCAGTACCGGCTGTTGCTTGATCAAATTTTGATGCATTTGGTCAATTTCTTGGCAGTATGATGTTGAATCAATTTTTTTTCCGTGCATGTGGCAGATTTTCTAATGTCGTATCTCCTGAGGAAAAGTTTGTAAACCAACGATGGATGTTTCTTTCATTATCACTTCCTTCACCAAACGCATGATTAATATTTCTTGCTGCCTGGGCAGCGGAATGACAGAGTTTTTATTCATAAAAAAAAAAAAAAATCGTTCGGAAATTGCGTGTTTCCATGGCCATGGCTAGAATTATACTAAAATCTGTATGCCTACTTGGGAAAAAAACAATTAGCATTATACTAAAATCTGTATGCCTACTTGGGAAGAAAAGAAAAAAACACTTTGCAAATAGAACATTAACAAGTGCTTATTATAGATAGTAAATATTTTGCTAGGAATCAACAGGCATCGCTTTAACCCTGTATAAAAAAAAATCGGACATTTCATGTGTGACAATCCAATAGATATCACACAATATGACATCGTCTATTATTTAAAAAATGTTTTTTTACTGCTTATTTATGAAAAATGCCAATGGAGAACACACTTTAATAAATTTCTATTTAGTATAAATGACTTTATTATTTTTTTCATTAGGGCCATATCAATTAAATAATATTAAGTAATTATAAAACTCGTTACGCCAACAATCAATGAAAAAAATAGCAAATTTAGTTCTTGTAGATCTTTATATAAAAACAGAAACTTTCAGGTTCTATTTATTTATTTTTTGTTAACGTGCCAATGGGTATTATCTATATTTAATTTTGTTTAGTTGACCTATTGAAAAAAAATAATTACTCTCTTAAGTAAAGAACTAATACAATTAGGATTGATGAATTAATTGCCACTTCTATTGAGATTATTTTATTTGAAAACTACTTTCGAATGCTAAATATTCATCTTCAGTTCTTCAAGGTAACTAAAACTGCAGGTTCGAGGTAACTGGTGTTTTAGTTACCTTGAAGAACTGAAGATGAATGTTTAGCATTCGAAACCAGTTTTCAAATAAAATAATCTCAAATTTATTAAAGTATGCAATTGTTTTTTCTTATCTCTGCAATAATAACTTAAGTTTTATTTTTTATTAAAAAAAAAGGTCTTACTCTCTGCAAAGTTGCAGTCTTTAGGTGTTTGATTAGGTATAAGTATTATCCAGACATCCAATTTTTAATTTTAATGTATAATTTGGTAATCCAGTTGGGCAGATACTACATACAGTGGACCCTCGTTATAACGCGGGTTAAAGGGAAATGAAACCTCCCGCGTTATATACGTACCCGCGGTATAACGAAGGGGTCAAAAAATAATAAAAATGCACTTTGATATAAACTCGGGCAACAACTAAAGGAATAATACACAGTTTTAAAAAAGGAAGTGGCGGGGATTCTGTGAACCAAGAAGGCAGGAATATAGACAACTTCTCCTTATGTCATCTAGGTAGGTTACCGGGAAGATATTCAATCGACATTGTCTAAGCAACACATTTCGGCTTATTTCCAAGACACAAGCGATGTGCACACTCTTTCCTAAAGTTTTTTTTTTTTTTTAAATTCAAATAAAAATTAAACTTTAAAAAGTTCTAATATTGAAACAAAAACAACGAAACTTGGTTAGACAATCGTAATTCATTCTAAACGTCCTATTTATTTTTACTTCCTACGTTAACAACCAGTTATAATTTTTTTCCTTTACAAATTCCTTTTAATGTTCAGTAAAATTAGAAATATGTTAAAAAAAAAAAAAAATTAACAATTGTAACTTAATTTGCAGAGTTCACTTTTTCCCAGAATTTATTAAACCTTTTCATTTTTTCTCTAGTTTTTATGACTCAATTTTCTAATGAATTGTTTTCAAGTTTCCTATTATTGGTTTTTAAACCATAATACGATTTAATCTTATTTTTTATTAATTTTTAATTAAATCAGGATCGGGACCGGAGCTTGACCCGCGTTATATCCGAATCAGCGGTATAACGAGCCGCCTTATACCGAGGGTCTACTGTATTAAGAAAGGCCTGTCGATAATGGACTGCATTATCAGTGTTTACAAATGAAGGCCCATGGATCATATTTTTACCCACAATATAAACCAAATACGTTTTTCGTTTAAGTGGCCAGATAAAAATTTCCAATAGTCCCATTTTAAATTTGTTTTCAATAGGAATGGAAAAATCCAACTAGTCATAGGGAAAACCCTAGGAATTTTTTTTTTTTTTAACTTATTTGTCCTTTCCCCTTCTACTCTTAATATATTTAAGAATTCTGTTTGACCTCCTCAGGTGAATACAATATAGTTGATTTCTTGTCTTTTTTTGAAAACTTTAGTATATGTAGTTCATGTAACTAAGTGCTGATGTATTCAAAAATTTGTATGCTTTAAGACTGATGATGAATGTTTAATTTGAAACTAGTTTTCAAATAAAATAATCTCAATAGAAGTGGCAATTAATTCATCAATCCTAATTGAAATGATAATGATCTATAAATTTGCATCAAACTCCTGCAAGTGAAAGTCACTACTTTTAAGTATATTCTACTAAATGCTTCTGATATTATTTAATAAAAATTAAATTATAACCATGGCACTGGAGCTGCTTGGCAACAAGAACAAATGAGGAAAGTCCTCAACAAAGTAGGCGAGACCCGGTCAGCTGAAGAAAGTGCTGTCCACTTCCTCAATCCTGTATTTAAACAGTTGCCCCATTTGTATGCCTATCCATTTTTTTTCTGTCACGATTTATGGTAGTCATAAATTAATGAATGGTTATTTTAATTTGCATATTTGATATAGTCCGTTTATATACCGGTTATGATATTGTTTCATACATAATTCATAATTTTTCGTATCATCTTTATCTATTCAGTTGGTATCATTTAAAAAATTATTTTTTCAAATTAGGATTTATTCCCAGACTACTACAATATTTACTAGACAAGCGTTTAAAGCTCCCAATTAATTACAAAAGACTTATTTACATGACGGTGATTAGACCTATTTGGACGTACGGAGCTAAGCTTTGGGGCTACACTAAACCATCCAATTCATCTCGTATACAATCCAAAATCCTTCGAAAAATCCTCAACGCTCCTTACTTTGTCACCAACAAACTTATCCATAAAGACCTTAATGTTCCATATGTTGCTGATTTAGCCCACACCAGATACCTATCCTTTCATAGTAAGCTCCATAGCCACTCAAATCCAATAGTTTCTCAACTTGCTTGCCACTCCATTCTTGATAATCCTCCATTGCGTCTGAAAATAAGATGTCCTAGAGATCTTCTAGTGTAGAATTTTTATTGGAGTGCTACTGATGAGTAGTTCTTTTCAAGATTTGACATGTTATTGTAATCGTTATCAGCTCATATAGTTGATGTATATATTTGTACAGTTGTAAATTTCAATTTGTATAAAATAATATAAAAATTATTCCTATGCTTTATATACATTGTTGAATCGGTTGTTACTTAGGCATCCTTTCATATATTTTTTGAATGATTTTAATAATAATGTTTTCGCCTTTGATCGTCAGATTCACTCATTTGATTATAATTTATCCTCAATTTTCATAACTAATGCCTAATTGAATTTTTCTTAAATGCAATAGTGAATTTAACAAATTTAAAATTTAAAAAAAAATATCAACTACTAGATTAGCAATTACATTATCCATTCCAAATCAAAACAAAATAAAAAAATTATCACCAATAATTATGTGATTTCCAAGCTAACTTTTGAATAATTTCAATTATTTTTTTAATAAATCTTTTTATTTAATATCTTAATCTTACCCTCAAAAAATTTCCAATTTACAAATTTAAAATTTCCAATCCTGAAATATAAGAAACATAGTTATTTGATTATGTACTATACACAACCTTTAAATAAATTTATATAGATCTTTGACTACATCTGTTCTCCCAATTTTTTTTTTTCCTGAAGCAGCTTTGTTCTAATATCTATATTAGGAAATTGTTTTTGTAAATCTGTTATATATACATCAAGTAAATGTGTAGATAAAGATTACAATATCATGCCATGTCTTGAAAAGAACTACTCATCAGTAGCACTTTAATAAAAATTGTACATTAGAAGATCACTAGGCCATCTTCTTTTCAGACACCTCATAGGATTATCGGGAATGGTGTGGGAAGCAAGTTGAGAAACTAATGGATTTGAGTGGTTATGGAGCTTACTATGAAAGGATAGGTATTTGGTTTGGGCTAATCAGCAACATATGGAACATTAAGGTCTTTATGGATAAGTTTGTTGGTGAAAAAGTAAGGGGCATTTAAGATTTTTCTAAGGATTTTGGATTGTAAAGATTGGATACGAGATGAATTGGATGGTTTTGTAGAGTCCAGGAAAGTTAAATTTTAAAAATACATTTTTGATAAACGACGAAAAAACTGCTCGTCGTTATAGACTACTTCAACATTTACTAGACAAACGTTCAAAGCTCCCAATTAATTACAAAAGACTCATATACATGACTGTGATTAGACCTATCTGGACGTACGGAGTAGTGCTTTGGGGCTCCACTAAACCATCCAATTCATCTCGTATCCAATCCTTACAATCCAAAATCCTACGAAAAATCCTAAATGCTGCTTACTCTGTCACCAATAAACTTATCCATAAAGACCTTAATGTTCCATATGTTGTTGATTTAGCCCAAGCCAGATACCAATCCTTTCATAGTAAGCTCCATAACCACTCAAATACACTAATTTCTCAACTTGCTTCCCACTCCATTCCTATGAGATTTAAAGTTTATTTCTTAAAATACTTTTTTTTTTTTGGTATAATATGTAAATGCATTTGCAGTTAAATATTGTCAGTATATTAGACAATACTTAACTACAACAAATTTAAATCCTGATTGCATTGATTTAAAACTAAAACGACTTTATTCATTTGGATATAGAACAAAAATGGCTATTTTTGCATAACCTTTAAAGAAATACGGGATATAGAACATTTTTAGATCAATAAATTGTTCTATATCCCTTTTTAATAATTGGGGCAGTGTATATTGTAATAAAAGCTCTTTTATTTTATATAAATTTTAGTATAACAAAAAAAGTAATAAAAAAATAAAAAAAATAAGCAAATGTAAATAAAGTGTAAGTATATAATTTATTTGATCTCTTTCGGTTTTGCCTTCCTTGACTTTGGAGTTGTTTCTGGTTTATTTTATGGATATAGAACAAAATGTACGGTCCATAAAACACTATAATTGCTCAAGCTATCAAAAGAACAAGATAATTCTTTAAAGTAGGCAAAAAACTTGGGTTATAGAACATTTATTTACTGAATACTCGATTATGGGCTAAGATAATACTGTTATTTAAATTGATATAGAACAATTTTTTTTTTTTTTTCTAAATTTTTGGTGTATATAACTCCATATACCCTAAAAATGGACTTAGAACAAGATAATCTGGGAAGACGATATGTTTCACAGTCCGTCATTGTGCTTATCATCTCTCATAGTCAACCATTTGTGGGAAACTGAGGGGGCAAACAATGTTTTCCACAACAGACTGTCATTGAACTCCCCAAAGCACATAACCATTTAAGTTACTTAATCGGGCGCTTAGTGATTACAATGCTAATAAGATGTTTTTCTTCTTGAATGATTCGCCTTTAAAGTTGTTAAAACCAAAGTCGTAGCCGAGAGAAAGCTATTGACAAAGCAGGAGTGCCTTATAGGGAGCTAGAAGGCCGCCATCGGATCCAGAAATGGGTCATTACGAACATGTAACGTGACAAAACCAACTACTCGCAGCTGTTCGATGCAATTAGCCAACTTAATCTTCTACCGATATCTCACCGACCACTGCCTCTTCTATCTCTCTCTCCTCCATTTTGCATTACTCACTGTCCCGTTGCATAACAGCTGATAGTGGACAATATAAAAAAAAAAATAAAGGCCCCCTAGATCTGTCGGCTAAAGAAAGACTAACACGGAACATGTTTTAGGATGATCCCTTCATTGCCTCCCAAACACTCCAATCCCATATCCTAACCCTTCAAGAATAGTGTAAAAAATAGAGAATCAAAATAAATCCAAAAAAATCTCCCTAAATAACCTTTACCCTTCGTCGTAAACCCACGACTTCCTGTCCTACAGTATCCTTTAATGACATTCCACTAATCCCTGTTGAACAGATCCGCTACCTAGGACTCCACTTGGACAAATGTCTAACTTGGAATCCACCTACAAGACTAAAACGACAAGAAGCTGCCCGTTGTTACAGACTACTTCAACATTTACTAGACAAACGTTCAAAGTTCCCAATTAATTACAAATACATGACTGTGATTAGACCTATCTGGACGTACGGAGTTGAGCTTTGGGGCTCCACTAAACCATCCAATTCATCTCGTATCCAATCTTCACAATCCAAAATCCTTCGAAAAATCCTCAATGCACCTTACTTTGTCACCAATAAACTTATCCATAAAGATCTTAATGTTCCATATGTTGCAGATTTAGCCCAAACTAGATATCTATCCTTTCATAGTAAGCTCTAAAACCACTCAAATTCCCTAATTTCTCAACTTGCTTCCTTCCCCATTCCTGATAATCCTCCGAGGCGTCTGAAAAGAAGATGGCCCAGAGACCTAGTGTAGAATTTTTATTAAAGTGCTACTGATGAGTAGTTCTTTTCAAGTTTTGTCACGTTATTGTAATAGTTAACAGCACATTTACTTGATGTATGAATTTTGTACAGTTGTAAATTTCAATAAATTGTTATTAAAAAAAAAAAAAAAATTAGAAATTGAAATCCAACGAAATGTGATAAATAAAAGTATTTATGCCGAATAAACATTACTAGCTATTCAAAATGTCAATCCTTTGCTTTTTGATATTGTGTGTAATAATATAATTCATGTGCCTTTAGTTGTAAGCCTGATAATGCAGTCCGTTATCCGCAAGTTTCTTATTACTCTGTCCGCCTGGATAACCGTTTCATTCATTTTTTTTTTAAATTATATATTTATAATTGATATTACAACTGTATATCAATAAAAATAAGTAAATTTGAGGAAATGATTATAATGACATGTAAATCACTTGTGAAGAATTACTCACTAGTAGCACTTCAAAAAATGTTCTAACTAGAAGGTCTCTTGGCCATCTTCTTTTCAGACGCCTCGGTGGGTTATCAGGTATCGAATGTGAAGCAAGTTGGGAAACTAATGGATTCGTATGGGAGTGGAGTTAGCTATGAGGGGATTCGTATCTGATGTGGGCTAAATCAGCAACATATGGAACATTGAGGTCTTTATGGATAAGTATATTCGTGACAAAGTAAGGAGCATTATGGATTTTTGATTGTAAGGATTGGATTCAATTAGGCATTAGTTATGAAAATTAAGGATAAATGTATAATCAAATTTGAATCTGACGATCAAAGGCGAATTCTATTATTTTTTAAAAAATATATGAAAGGATGCCTAAGTAACAACCGATTCAAGAATGTCGTATAAAGCATAGGAATAATTTTATATTATTTTAAACAAATTGAAATTTACAACTGTACAAATATATACATCAACTATATGAGTGATAACGATTACAATAACATGTTACAACTTGAAAAGAACTACTCATCAGTAGCACTCCAATAAAATTCTACACTCAAAAAAAGGTCTCTAGGCCATCTTTCTTTTCAGACGCAATGGAGGATTATCAGAATGGAGTGGAAGCAAGTTAAGAAAACTATGGATTTGAGTGGCTATGGAGCTTACTATGGAAGGATAGGTATCTGGTTTGGGCTAAATCAGAAAACATATGGAACATTAAGATCTTTATGGATAAGTTTATTCGTGACAAAGTAAGGAGCATTGAGGATTTTTCGAAGGATTTTGGATTGTAAGAATTGGATACGAGATGAATTGGATGGTTTAGTGGAGCCCCAAAGCTCAACTCCGTATGTCCATATTGGTCTAATAACTGTCATGTAAATGAGTCTCTTGTAATTTATTGGAAGCTTTGATCGTTTGTCTAGTAATTTCATACATTAAAATTGGATTAAATTATAAATTGGATATCTAATTATGCTTTTACCCGATCGGAGCGATTATAACCACGTTAAAAATTACTGCTTCGCGTAAAAATGTCATTGAACAAATAATGTTTAATTCCATAATTCAATAAATGATTTTGATCTATAAACAAATACAATTTTAATTTTTAGTTTTAATTATCAAAGTTCACATTCTGTAGTGATTCTACAGAATTCTTGTGGTTTTTTAATCGATTTCTCTCATTAGAATCTATATATCGATTGCTCTTATTAGAATCTATATTTATAAAAATAACACACAACAGTATTTCTTATAATAGGAAATTTCTGGATCACGATGGGCGGTAACATTCCTGACTAGTCCAAACCACCTGGAAGTATCCTATACATTCAAGGTCAACTTCTGCTGCACTTTTGCGAAGACCTGTTTATAAATGCAGGTTATTACATAATTTTAAGTTTGTTTTTTTGTGTAGTCAACTTCAGAATGGACTAGTTTCCATTAAATAATTAAAGTTTGTATAAAATATAAGTTACTCTTATCGATTATGAGTTTTAGAGCTATTTTTCTGATTAATGTATTCAGAATATTTTTGTTTTTATACATTATGAAAGCAATAAATGAAAGAGACGAAAATTATAATTAAGCTTTTTTTGGACTTTTCCAAATAAAAGTTTAAAATTAGGCGGTATGTGTTTCTACTATTACAAAAAAAAAAAATAACGCAGATTAAAAATCATTTTGTTAATTTAGTCCAGTCAATAAACATATTGTAGAGCGCATGAAATATGCGATTATTTTTTACCTCAGGGCTTCTTAAGGAGTAGTTAGAATATAAACATACTAAAAGTCCACCCCTGGGGGTCAGCTAACGGTGGGGGGAGAGGATAAGGTCCCATTTTTGGGTTTTTTTCGATTATATCTCGAAAACAATAGACTCTAGAAAAATATGTTACACATAAAAATTAAAGCTAATTAAATTTCCTATAAAATTGATTCAATATATTTTTGCCGTAATTCGAACGGTTTTAGAGATATACTTTGTTGAAAATCGATAATTTTCGCAAAAAATTAATTTTTACCTCCCTTTTAATCAAACATTTGCTTCAAGTGCCAAAATTGTATATATGAAATTAAAGTGAATTTATATATTTATCTAAAAATTTGAATATAACATTTTTTTCTGTATACGATTGTAGCCACTAGAAGCAAATGTTTGACAAAAACTGAGGTAAAAATTACTTTTTTGCTAAAATAACGTATATCTCGAAAACTGTTCGAATTTCGACAAAGATGTACTGAATCAATTTTATACAAAATTTAATAAGATTTAGTTTTTATATAAAACATAATTTTCTAGAGTCCACCATTTTCGAAATGCAATCGAAAAACCGAAATAATTGAACTTCTCTCCTACTCCACCCTTAGCTCACCCCCCCAGGGGCGGGAACTTTTAGTATATTTATCTTTTAACTATTCCTAACGAAGCAATGAAGTCAAAAATTGTCGGATATTTTATATATTGACTCTACAATATGCTTATTGACTGGTGGTGCAAACAAAGTAAGGTGCATTGAGGATTTTTCGAAAGGATTTTGGATTGTAAGGATTGGATACGAGATGAATTGGATGGTTTAGTGGAGCTCCAAGTTTAAATCTTAAGTTTGTTTTTTTTTAAATTGCAAATGTGTGCCCCATTTTAATTTTTTTTCCAATAGGAACGGAAAATCCAATAAGTTATATTCTGTGGTAAACCCAAAAAATAACCTACATGCCCCCTTCCCCTTTCAACAATGGATATATTTCAGATATCTGTTAGATCTCCTCACGTCAGTACCAATATTTGATTTGTTGTCTTACTCTTTTGATAACTTTAGTATATATAATCCATGTAGCATAGTGCTGAGGTGTTGAATATTTTGTATGTTTTAGAACTGAAGATGAATGTTTAGTATTCGAAACTAGTATTTATGGTAAATAAAATAATCTCAATAGAAATGGCAATTAATTCATCAATCCTAACTAAAAAATAGTCGAGACTTCACTCAACTTTTATGATCGAATAAATCAAAAAAAAGGAACCTCATTCCTCCATGAAGTTAGGAAAAGGGTTACCTAAATATGAAATTTTTAATGCCTACCTAACTATGAAATTTGTGAATGCCTAATGCTTTGTGGATGGAATAATTAATATTTTAATTATCACTCTTAGACACAGGTGTGCTGCTGGTTGTATGTACGTACATTGTTTCCTAAAAGACTTTTGAATTAAGGTTAAAGGCATCTAGTTAGTCTTATGCATGCAAAACTTTTGATTAGTTTACTTTGAAAATAAAAAAAATAATAATCATGTCATTATATGAGCTTTATATATTATATGAGCTTTCAATAACGGACGATTCTCAGATATTGCGCATTATCCTTAAACAAATAACTCGCCATTATAAGGAGCAGTGTATTACGGCGGCCTAATCATACGACCTCCTCATGTTTTTTTTTTTTACCTTTTTAAATTCCTGTTATGAGCATGGCTGGAACCAATTACGGGGACACATAGACAAAATAGAAGAGACCCTTAGAGGAGTGTTAATAACGACAAGACAATGGCTAGAGGCTGTTACTGAGACAAAACCTGTTACAGAGTTCGCCAAGGACTCAGCCTACGCTTCCACGCCCGCGGTCTTTTAAATCTCCGGCTCACGAGCAGTCACCGCTCTTAAAATAACTGCTTATCTAAAATCGGTTACTTGTATCTCCGGTTAAAAGTAGAACGTTCTGTAATACTTTATTTTTGTATTACAACATTCATCAGAAACGGTTTCCTCCAGCTAAACCTAAATCTTAATGTCTATATTAAAAGTTATATCGAGTAACAAATGGATAACAAATTAGAAAACTATTATGTCCTTACACATTAATAACCGGCTTTTATCAATTTCATTTTATAACAAAGTTTATTTTTTTAAAAATGCTTGACCATAAATGTATTAATACTATTATTTTTTACCTTTCATTGATATTTGCAACTGTATACTGTAGAGTGGAGCTAAAACTTTTATGTTTTACTATATAAGAGTATTAGGAAAAATAAGCAAATTCGGCTAAAAAAAAAATGTGGAAAAATTTCATTCTGGTATTATGCAATATTGTGGTTAGTATTCGCCGTCACAATTACTTTTTTTAAGTACTGCACTTGTACTTGAAAGCTTTTAAGTACAAGTACTTGTTGGTAAAAGTACTTGTGAACTGGCAAGTACAAGTATAGATGTGCTTGTAGTTGCAAGTACTTTCCAATTACTGTAATTGTACTTTTGTAATTGTACTTAAAGTAGCCTAAATAGGCTACTACTTGTGCATTTACAATGTACTTATAGTAGACGAAACTAAACAAAAACAAAATCGGTGTGTGGCTGTGTCATGGACACGGCCGTGCGTTGTACGTGAATCCGTTTATGTAATGGGTTTTTTTTTTTTTTTTTTTTTTTTTTTTTTTTTTTTTTTTTTTTTTTTTTTTTTCCCGATCCAGCCTTCTAAGGACTACGCAAATATTAATTAGGAAGGTTTGTTGACAATCTTCATTCTCCTTTGCTGCCAGTACGCTCTCATTTGGGAAGAAAATCGTTCTTTTCTTTCTTGGGTCCATTTGGTCCCCGTTCTTCCTTTAGGTTTTTGGCATTCAAAGACCTCTATTTTCTGCATGTGTTTTTTAAACTTTTCTCTGTCTTCGCACAGTTCTTCTGTAATTTTGTACCTATCCAGGAACTGTTTCATTGTTTTACCAAACACATGGTTGCTATTTTTCATGCTCAGGGCTTTAGTATAAATCTGTTTCACCCATCTTTGGTTATTAATCCTGATTATGTGTGCATGAAAGTTCAGTTTACGCCTGATTATAGCTGAGTCCATGGGTTTCAAGATTTTATATAGCTCTAACGTCGGTCTCCTTCTGTATCCATCTTCTGTTTTGATTGGGCCGTATATCATTCTTAGGATTCTTTTCTCAATTCGAGCTAAGTTTATGTAATGGGTTATATATTTTAAATAAAATATTTTTATTTATGTATTTAGGATAAAATAAAGGAAACTAATAATTATTGTGTTACGATATAAATTTATTATTTATAGGTCTTTTTTTACGAAAAGTACGACACAAATGACAAAAAACGTTAAATCAATACAGGTATTACCTAACGTTGTTGGAGAAGTTTCAATATAAGACAAATTGAACTCGCTGAGCATGAAGTCTGGCAATGAGCGGTTTTGTGAGACATCAACATTAAAGTCTCCAACTATCATAACTGGTGTAGTAAGATCAGGCTCGTAACATGCCAATGGCCTTTACGTTTACTAGACAGACATCACAAGGTGTTGCGTCTTTCATTTCCAAATAAAATTCCTTTAGTCAATGTTAACTCTATTACAATCAGTAAAGCTATTGGTGTTGCGATATATGGCGACTAGATCGGTTCTGCGACATGATGATGATAATACCTACGATGTAGTTGCAATTTGTCTGTTCTTAGCGGTATTACAATATTATCTCAGAAAGCTATGGATATTCACTGGCATGGAATTTTTCATCCAAGTTTCGCTGATTGCCAAATAATCAGATCGGTTGATGATTGTATCAGTAGAGATGTCTTTCGAGTGAGCGACAAAGCTTTGTGCATTTATTGCGATAATAATTATAAAACAATTGCTGATCAGGAACACTATCACAAAATTGTTGATAATATTTTTTTTATTCTAACACATTATTATATTCACTGTCACTACTTTAAACTAATGTTTTACATACAGTCGATAGATTTAGACGACAGCTGACGATTATAACTTAAACGAACATCATAGTTTTTTCCGAGTCAAAAGTTGTACTAATTTCAAATCTCTAAACGCAGCAAAATAACCTCAAAATTGCAGCGCTTCCCCCTCCACCGCCCGCGATGCGTCACTGTTCTCGCTTATCGTAATGAATTCTTTGATCCTTTAGCTATCCAGTGGTATAATTTAATTTTTGATGTAGAGGCTAGATTCGAAACTACAACGCCAAACTGTATCCCCCAGTTTTGTTATCATTGGGTTTTTTGAATTGCCGCTATATGTTAGCAAATTTAAACACGTATTCACGCCAAAAAACTTTAGAAGAAAATGTTCTACTGTATTTGAAATATTACGGAATCGTATAATGAATTGAGGTAAAAACAAATATCAAATATAAACTGGGTATTAATAACTGTTGATTAAAGATGGTAAATATTTTGTTAGTAAACAACAGAAGAATTAAACGAAAAAAAAATTACATTTAATCGAGTCACAACCATCTCGTTTACTTTCTATACACTGCCATCATAATCTGTTTGTGGCACTCAGCCTCCAAGTATAGATTTATTACTGAATATAATTATAAATGGACCATTGACTGCGAGTTTACCGTTCTCTTATTTAGGAGGCAGTGGGGATGAAGAGGCGGTAACTAAGCAACCGGTAACCACTAGTTACGGCAGGCACGATCGAGTTTAATGGCTCTTGTTAGCCATCCATACCGAGAAGTAAATAGTTATAGAGGCAAATCGTTTAGTTTATAAAGTGTTCCTTTAGTCCTAAACTATTATTAGTCTCTGTAAGTACACAAACTACAACTGCTAACTCTTGACAATTACATAATTCATTGAAATAGAGCTAAAACAAAGTTTATTTTAACGGGATTCCTTCTTATTTAAATATAAATTATACTTATCTCTTTTCGACTTCTTCAAAACTTTCAGACCTTCTGATTAATTAAAGATGCTCATTATTTTATTTTTTTAAATAAAATTATATCATAATATTATATTATTACAATTTATTTATATTTTTTTACAATTTACAATTCATATTAAGTATTTATGTTCCGGCATGATCATATAATTTTATTTAATTTAATTTTTATAATTATAATTTTTATAATTTTATATTAATAAATATTCTTTACAATTCAAAGTTTTTTTCCTAACACTAGGTGAAAAACAAAAGAAATACACATAACAAATAAAAAAATAATAATAATCAAAAATAAAATAAAAAATAAATAAAATCAATTAAAATAGCTTATATGTATATATCTCAACCAATATAATAGAATGAAAAGAACTAAAATGTAAAAAAAATGTACGTACAACATAACATAGCTTAAACATAGCTGACAAGAGACCTATAAACTAGATTAAGTAAGGAGTACATGTTTTGCTACTTTTAAATCCTGAAAGGTTTAAAAGTAGTATCCTTAAGGAAGAAAACTAATTATTTATCGTAAAGGTGAGTGTCCAAGGATGTCCTTCCACCATCTTAAAAATCGATAAGTCCAGGACGATTTAAAAATAGTATCCTTAAGGACGAAAATTAAAAATACACGAACGGCGGAATAACCTACCGCTATTTTAAAAATCGTGAAACCCTGGTATATTTCAAAACAGTATCCTTAAGAAAGAAAACTAATTATTTGTCGGGAAGGAGAATTGCATAGGATGTCCTTCGGCCGTCAAAAAATTGGCAGATCTGGAACTAGTATCCTTTTAGGCATAGTGGCTGAAGTCTTCTCTTCGTCCTGCCCCGAACCCCAACTCCACGATTGTATTTTACCAATTTATTAGTAAAAACATTCGACGTGAAGGGGTTGATATTGTTTAAAAACTCTCCAACTTCCCGTTAAACACTCTAGACAAGAATCAAATAGAAAGGATTAACGGGAAGAGAGAGTGTCGTCGTTTGTAAAAAAATTATATTTAATTCAATTTTCAAAAAGAACAGCAATGGCAGATTTTAAAAAGGGCATCAATGGTGGAATGTCCTTCCGCCATCTTAAAAAACGTGAAATTCTGGAATATTTCAAAATAATATCCTTAAGGACAAAAACTAATAGGACAACAATGGCGTTATATCCTTCGGCTACCTTAAAATCTGTTACATCCTGGCGGAACCAAAAGTAGTATCCATAAGGACGAAAACTAATAAAATCGTCTAATCCTGGAAGATTACAAGAAAAAAAATAGTATCCTTGGGGACGAAAACTACTTTGTCGGGAAGAAGAGTGGCCAAGGATGTCCTGCCGCCCTCTTAAAAATCTTAAAATCCTGGTGTATTTCGAAATAGTGTCCTTAAGGACGAAAACTTTGCTTTATAAAATAAAAATAAACATTTGCTGAGAAGGATAGTGGCCAAAGATGTCATTTGGCTGTCAAAAATCGTTAGATCCTGGCAGAACTGAAGCCAGTATCTTATAAATTAAATTTAAAATGGGAAAAAATCACTTGTATTATTTTTTAACTTTTGATTGTTAACATGAAAATTCAACAATTCTTTATATAATAGAATACAAACATACGTGAACATATGCAATTATGAAATGCAGATACTTGTTAAAGAACTCCATAGCCATTATAAATATAGTCATATTCAGAGGTGAATAAATATCAGCAAAGTTTATTGCACTTTTAAAAATAAACTTCATTTAAACGGCGCCATTAAAAATTAATTAAGAATGAGGAGCTGTGGGAGTCAACGATATCTCAGCTTGAGATCTGGCCTTTCCTCTTACTCACATTTAGCATTTGTGATACATTGCCCTTTCTCCGGTCGGTGGGTGTTCCCAGATTTGACGTAAAGTACTTTTTCGGTTATTTATGTTATGTGTATCTTCGATATAGTTTATTTTACAGTTGTTTCAAGGTTGTTACTAAAAAAAATATATATATAAATATAATCGTATGACTTGTATATGCCTTTTGGTTGGGGGTCTATACTTTTTTAGTTTAACGTTTTTTTTCACATTCATATGTGTAACATTTTGACAGGTTCTAGCTAAGTTGGTGTTGTTCGAATCGAAAATTTGACGGTAGTTTTCCCATCAAAAATACAATGGAGAATATCTTTTGTTGTATAACATTTGTCACTAGGACCTAGCATTTATATTCCAGTCAATAAACACATTGTAGAGTTCATGGAATATGCGATAATTTTTGACTTCATAGCTTCGTTTGGAATAGTTGGAAGGTAAACATACTAAAAGTCCCCGCCCCTGGGAGGTGAGCTAACGGTGGGGGGGGGAGAAGTTCCATTTTTTTGGTTTTTCCATTATATTTCGAAAACTGTTGACTCTAGAAAAATATGTTACAAATAAACATAAAAGCTAATTAAATTTACTATCAAATTTATTATATATAAATTTGTCGTAATTCTAACTGTTTACGAGATATACGTTATTGAAAACAGGTGATTTTCGGGAAAAAACAAATGTCACCTCACTTTTTGTCAAACTTTTGCTTCTATTACATTCCAGAATCGTTTCCCAGAAAAAACGCCAGAATTAAAATTGTAGAGCATTAAATTTACTTTAATTTCATATACACGTGTCTGGTATTTGCTTCAAATGTTTAACAAAAAGTGAGGTAAACATTTTTTTTATTCCTAAAGTTGTCGATTTTTAATAACGTATATCTCGAAAACCGTTGGAATTTCTACGAATACGTATATAATTAATTTTATATGAAATTTAATTAGCTTTAATTTTGATCTGCTACATATTTTTCTAGAATCCACCGTTTTCGAGATATAATCGAAAAACCCAAGAATGGGACCTTCTCCTCTCCCCCAACGTTAGCTCATCCCCAGGGGCGGAGACTTTTAATATGTTTACTTCTAACTACTCTTAACAAAGCTGTAAAGTCAAAAATAATCGCATATTCCGGACATTTAAAAAAAGCAGAATGTATGCTGATTCTAGTGATGCTATTACTATTGTAATCGGTTGAACACAGTTGTTATGTTCGTTAGAAATTGTTGATGAAATCTCAACTTCAAAATTTTAACCTCCTCGAAAGGGGTAAAAAATCAATATTTTTTAATTTTGATAAAATTTCACATATAAGGGATTTATTTTGAGTTAAATCGAAATTTGAGGTGAGTTGTTCATGAAAAAAAATTTCCACTGATTTGCAGCGGATTTCCTTGGAATTTTGCCATTTTTTTAGAGATCTTGAGCAACCTAAAGCCGGGAGGTGTCTTAAGTATAGCAGAAGTATTTTTATACCAAATAGCATACATAACTGCAATTAAACGTGAAAGAATCATTTCTCTATCTTGACTGAGAGCTGAGAAAAAAAAAATAAAACGTGATTTTCATATTTTATTTTTTTCTCGGCTCCTAATGCTCATTGGCGGCTATAACTCTAGTTTTGCGCTATTATAGGTCCCTACTACCCACACACAAATCGGCATTCAAATCTGTGAGTTACAACTGCAATCGTCCCCTTGTTAGTTAATTTGATTCTTTTAATTCTAAAACGTAAATTACAAAAAGTATTAGATTAAAGATAAAATACCCATGATCTGTTGTTTTTTCCCAGTCAGGAAGAAATTGAGATTTAATTTTTTTTTGTAACTGGATCACATTCAAAACCATTACACTAAGATTCTTTGCCCATCAACAGAAGACCATCGTGATAAAACCTTATTCGGCTATCAATTGTTTTTAAAAATCAGGGCGAGTACTCTGAAATGTAGTCAGTTTCCGTTTCTGCCTAAAGATGGCATCATTGTTTCCAGTACGGTTATACGTCACTTTCTAAAAGCGGAAGAGGTTTGCAGACAGCCCACACCAATAGGTCACCAAGTGGGTGTTGGATCGGTGATCTGTCTTCTGGTTAACGGCCGATGTTGTGACAACACTCGGATTTTCAATTAAACATCTGAATAGAATGTCGTAAGATTATATACATAGGGATTATAATGCTGTTTAATTCTATCAGGTTTTGTTGGTTCAGTAATAAATAACTTTAGGTAGTCACCCAACCTATAAAGAACTGGTAAAGAAAGGGTCACTATAAAGAACTGATATTTTTTTTTATTATAATTTTTTTTTTAATTTACCTTATAACCATATAGGTCAACGACTGCTGAAATGAGGGGTGTAGAGTGCATGGAATATGCGATAATTTTTGACTTCATAGCTTCGTTAGGAGTTGTTAGAAGGTAAACATACTAAAATTACCCGCCCCTGGAAGGTGACCCACCGTTAGCTAGAGAGGGGAAAAGTTAATTTTCGATTATATCTCGAAAACAGTGTACTCTAGAAAAATTAAATTTCAAATTAAAATTAAAGCTAATTGAATTTCTTATAAAATTGAATTTATATAAATTTTTCTAATTTCTTACGGTTTTTGAGATATAAGTTATTGAAGATCGGTATTCTTCGGGAAAAAACAAATTTTTTTCAAACATTCACTTTTTGTCAAACATTTTCTGCTAGTACCTTCGACGATCGTTTTTCAGAAAAAAATGTCAGAAACAAAATTGTAGAACATTAAATTTACTTTAATTTTATATATACTTTTCTTGCATTTGAAGTAAAAGTTTAAATAAAAAGTGAGGTAAACAATTTTAGTTATTTCTGAAATTATCGGATTTTCAATAACGTATATCTCGAAAACGGTTAGAATTTCGACAAATATGTGTGATATCAATTTTATAGGAAATTTAATAAGCTTTAATTTTAATTGGTAGCATATTTTTGTAGAGTTCACCGTTTTCGATAAATAATGGAAAAACCCAAAAATGGGACCTTCGCCCTCCCTCCCCACCGTTAGTTTATCCCCCAGGGGCGGGGACTTTTAGTATGTTTACCTTCTAACTATTCCTAACGAAGCTATGAAGTCAAAAATTATCGCATATTACACGCACTCTACACCTCTCGTTTCAGCACTCATTGAGTGGTAAAAAACGTTTGTTGCTACTCATTTGGTTATAGTTCCGAAAATATTGTTCGATCCAAAATTTATATTTTTTTATCAGAATGCTCTTTAAATTTACTAAAACATCCTATATATTAAACTAGCTTTCCCCGTAGCGACTTCGCCCGCTCTCATAATTAAAGAACTTTACTAATAGTTGATTAACTAAGAATAATTTGTTTTATCTATAAAAGTTTGTATTGAAGAATGCAATTGAGCATTGTTTCTTCAATATACTTAGCCCACTATGCACAGGTTCCACAGATATTATAAATATATAAAGGCAGAATCAATAAGAATTTATTTAACATAACTCCTATTTGTTCAACATTTGTAGCTACATGTTTCGGAGAAAATACTTCATCATCAGGCTTCTAAATTTAAAAAAAAAATACATTAATCTATAAAATTACACCAATAGTTATTACCAACAGTACACCTCTTAATCTATGATTATTTTCACATTGTCCATTCTCCATGTTATAAGGAATTATATAATATAAGACAGAATCCATGTTGAAAGTTAGGATGTTAATTTCTGCTATATTATTTTTAGGGGAAGTGAAAAAAAAAAAATATGAAACCTATGATATACTTTCTCACATTTATTTTTAGATCTTTATGTTTTATTGAATTAATTATACAATCTGTCTCACTTTAGGGCATTAAGTATTATGGATGACAAAGAATCCATTCAAAAAAATATGTATACTGAAATTTTATCACTTAAATCGATACAACAAATCAAAAAATATATAAAACACCAAATCCATGTACAAATTAATGTTCTTAAGTTTTGTAACACTTTTACACATTAGATAAGAGGAAATAAGAAAACATGAATTGATAAAACACTTAATCCCTTATGAAAATCATTTTGTTAACTTCTGTTTCACCTATTTACATTTAAGAGACTAAATATCAATATAACAGACTAAACAACACAATCCAAGTTGAAACTGTAGAGGTTTGCTTACATGTGAGGTTATAGGAAAGAACTATCGATAAATTTAAACTCGAAGTGAAGCGTAAGGATCAAACTTGGTGGTGGCTCGTAAGCCGACTATTACCTAAAGAATTATTATAGTAAACTATACTATTTAAAATCTTCCTAGAACTATGAAAATTTTGTAGTTAAAATTTGGCACAGATGGGTTTAATAATTTTACCATTGCAAACTCTGTTGCAGAATGGTGCTAACAACTTATCGTTCGATTATTAAACATCCCTAGTATCCACACGTCACACTAAATATTTATAGCTTTTTTTTTTATAACAATTTATTTGAATTAAACCAATTTTATTATCAATTTCTAGCTCTATATAACACTGTACCGCTATAACCTCTCTTAAATGGCACTCACCACATATCGGTCAATTTTCAAAATTTACTGCATACCACATTTTTATCTCTTTTTAGCAACAATTTAATTGATAATATGTAAATTTTCTTATTGCTAAACCTTCTTTCAACTTAGAAGATGATGTAGTTTAGATTTGGTAAAGATTGGTTCAGTATTTTTTTGCGGTTAGTTTTGTTTTATAAAAGTAAATTCTATGAGTAAAAATTTAATTATTCAATTTATTCATGGTTAAACTCTAAACAAATATTACTAATTAAATGTTATTTTAATAACATACCTACATATAAACCTGAAACATCAAAATGAACTTGAAATCGTTATTCTTCTTAAAACCTTCCTAAAAAACTAAGGAGATATAGATTAATTTAGAACATATGTTTTATTGGTAATTGTTTAATAACACCTGCACTAAAGTAATATTTATAAAAAATAAATATTATTTTGATATTTTTGGGATATTTCTTGAACCCCAACTCTGATTTAAATAAAAATTTACAAAAACCTTCCCGGGGATATACTTAATAACTTCACAAATTTTCACGGCGATTGGATGTATGGTTTTTGAATCTATCGAGTACAGACAGACAGACACACATTCATTTTTATATATATATAGATTTTGATTTTATAAAAAAAATGGTTTAAGTTGTGCTACTTAATAAGACTGTAAAGTATCTGTTTTGGAACAAATGGTATATATAGAGAAATTACATGATCTTGGAAAACGATAACCCTTCTGAAAAGTGCACAATTACATGATTGACCTTTTATGAGAGCCAGAGATATTTTCCACTTGTTGATTTCTGTCCTGTTGATTGTAGGCCAAGAAATTATAATTATTTTAAAACATGCTATAATTATTATAATTATATTTTTTAATGATAATTGATATTCTCTCATCTACATCGCAGTCAATACTAGTTCGCAATTTGAAAAATCATTTGTCGCGCCAGTGTTTACATCTCAGATTGCACAATCGCTTACAATGAGCGCAGTTGGCTGGTGCATATAAACGACATGAATTTCCTTTCTCATTGTATCCTTTAAGGCTAGCGGCAAAATCAACGCAGAATAACAGACTCAGTGAAAAGATTTATTTTGAAGGAAAATAGAATTTCTTAATAATAATGTTTCTTAATAACCTATAGATTATTTTTATCGTTGCATTTTCTGTATCTATGTACTTACCTTCCCTTCCTATTTATGTACTAGTTTTATCAAATAGTATCAGACGTTTAGGTTTTCTAAAACAGACAAAAACATCTACATATATATTCGCTAATTTTGGTTCAAATTCCTTAAACTTTATTTTTTTTTTTAATGATAAATAACGACATGTCACTTGTTTTTAAAGCAACTACCCATTGGTAGCACTTATAAAGGTGCTATATAATGAAGTACTATGTTAGATGGTCCCGAGGCCATCTTCTTTTCAGTCACCTCGGAGTGTTATACGGAATAGAATGAGAAGCAAATTGTGATACTAATGGATTTGAATGGTTGCGGAGTTTGCTATGAAAGGATAGAGATCTGGTTTGGTCTAAGTCAGAAACATAAGGTAAATTAGGAACTTTGTGGATAAGTTTGTTTGTGACGAACTAAAGAGCATTTAGGGTTTTTCTAAGGATTGTATATGAGTTGAATTGGATTGTTTACTGGAGCCCCAAAGCTCAAGTCCGTATGTCCAAATTGGTCTAATTACTGTCATGTAAATGAGCCTTTTGTTATGTATTAGAAGGTTTGAAAGTTTGTCAAATAAATGTTGAAGTAGTCGAAAACGACGGGCATTTTTTTGTCGTTTTAGTCTTGTATGCGGATTCCAAGTAAGACGTATGTCCAAGTGGAGTCCTAGGTACCGGATCTGCTCAACTGGAATTAGTGGAACATCAGGCTTATGAAGAAGGGTAAAGGTTATTTGGTGAGATTTATTTAGATTTATTTTTATTTTCCATTTTTGACACCATTCTTGAAGGTTTATGATACTGAATTGTTTGGGAGCATAAAACATATACATAAATTTTTTTTTAAATTTTCTTCCCAAAATATTTTTAACTGCTACTATGTTGGGTAGAGAAAGAACGGAAAAGATACAACCAGCCTGTCTTTATCACTACCGCATACCAAGGCAAAATATATTGAAATTTTTAAATATTTTTCCAAATTCATAATATTAAACTGAAAATCGAGACCTGAGGACACCTTGTCTCCGCGTGTCACTGCAGAAAACCATCAACTATATTTGATTCTCAATAGTCTGTTTTGATATGTTAAAATCGAAAATAAAAGTTGTTTTAACTGTATTTGAGGAGGTAAATTTCAAAACGTGTTTTGTCACAGTAATCCTACTTTTCAGCAATAACAAAAAACGTATATTATGAGATGTAATTACCCTTCAGAAACAAAAAAATTCCTAATTAAACTTATAGCATCTAAAAAAAAAACACATTACAACAAGGATCAGAAATATTTTTTACTCCTAAAATTAGCATTTTTAATTTTAAATATGGGCAAAAAACGTTTTGAAGGAACACAGTGAACAAACAACGGTTTCATGAAATAAAAAAGGGACTAAACACTGTTTGAAGTGGCTATGTTTTATTTTACACAAGTCACTGTTTGCTCAAAAGTAGACAAAAAAAAAATTATAATTACATAATATATGATGTATGTTAATGAGACTCATACTTTTTGGAGAATATTTTCATTTTCTTAACAGACACTAGTTTTTAAATATGCAGTTCACATCTTTCATATTCTAAACAGTCACAAGTGTCATCCTCTTCCACAACATTTCAACACTTGGAGAGTCAAAAAGTACATTTTTGTACCAGTATAAGCGATTATTGCCAATAATGCAGCGTTCCCATTGGCTTAGTGGACAAAGCATGGTTTGAACTAAAAACAGGCTATGGACAAAACACTCTTTGCTTAAAACCCTGCTTTTGTTTACTAATTTTGGATGTGGCTAAGCTTTTGTGTTTAGATTGCTAATACTCATCACATAATGTAGGGTTCTGAAAAAAAACAAATCTAGTGATACAAAAAACTCAAAAAAATATTTTTTGTGGCAAAACTCGTTTTAAAAGTTACCTCCTCATTTAACTTTGTATAATTTCTATATTATAAATTCATGACTTTGAATGTTTAATTCCATAATGCTTTCATTCTTACATCTTTTTTTTTTGAGTTTGTTCATATATGTATATGTGTGTGTGTGTGTGTGTGTGTGTGTGTGTGTGTGTGTGAACCGAAACGTCTTTTATATTATATAGTTTCGTACATTTTTCTTTTCCATTCTTATGTTTTAAAAAAACAAGATAGGTATAAAAGAAAGAACATTGAATGCAAAATAATAATTCATTTGTTATAATAATCGATTAGTTTTTGAATGATCTTATATTATCCGGGTTTAAATCATTTCTCTCAATATCGTTAGAGAATTATTACGTAAGTGTTTTGTTTGTTATTTTTCTATTGTCTATCGATAAATAACTATCGATGCTCATGATCTGAACTAGAACTCGCTAACGACCGTTGAATTATAACTCGAGGATTGAAGTCACACCCGAAGCGATTTCGATAACGATACCCTTGAAGAACTAACAGGAAGACTATTGTCTCAGCTGTATCGCATTAGCCACTGACTACTTGATCGCTGCTTAAAGATATTGTGCCTTCAATTGTTTGTGACTCATGCGATTTTGATCGATAGTAATTTCCATAATAACACTCTTCAAGATACAAGATACTTGTCATTTACTTCCCCATTAGTTTTAGAAATTTAGTATTTGTACCGCCCATTGTTAAGGTTCATGGCTGGTTTTATACCATCGATCAAAGTCTGTAATGAATTTTACTAAATTTAATGGAAGAAGTTTGAAAAGAAACTTCGAAAGAAGTTCATGTTTGAAGAAGTACTTGATAATAAAAAAAAAAAAGGAAAGATCGGGCAAATAATGTTATATAGAGTAATAGTGAAAAATGTGCAAAAAAAACTTTGATTTCAAATCAGTAAGCGATGTTTATAGTTCATGGGTTTTTAACGGGTCTTGTTCAGAACTTTATATATAGCTTTTTATAGTAAATTTGAACAGCTTTCAGATGGAAAAAAGAAATTTTGGATCGAGCAATTAATGTCGGAGTTATAGGCGAAAGAATTCCGAGTTTTTGCGGAGTGCCACCCGCCTAATAGTTCAGTCAAAGAGAGCTGAAATGAGGGGTTTAGAGTGCATGAATTAGGCTATAATTTTTTAATTCATTAGGAGTAGTTAGAAAATAAACATACTAAAAGTCCCCGCCCCTGGGGGGTGAGCTTACGGTGGGAGAGAGGGGAGGAGTTCCATTTTTGGGTTTTTAGATTTTATCTCGAAACCGGTTAACTCTAGAAAAATATATTTCAAATAAAAATTAAAGCTAATTAAATTTCCTATAAAATTATTTATTTATTTATTGCTTGGCTCTACAGCCCTAGATGGGCCTTGGCCTCACGCAGAAGAGATGACCATTGGAGTTTTATCCATAGCTCTTTCTTCGCCATCCCATATCCTTATTCCTAGATTTTTCAGGTCGGCCTCCACATTATCCTGCCACCTTATTCTAGGCCTTCCTCTTAATCTGGTACCATCCGGTCTGTCATTCATCATCCTCTTTGGCAACCTCCCGTCCGGCATCCGTTGGACATGTCCCAGCCACCGCAATCTTCCTTCCTTGATGACCGCTACTATATTCGGTTCCCCGAATAGCTCTTCCAATTCTTTGTTCCTTCTTATTCTCCAATTTCCATGGTCGTTTACTGGGCCAAAAATTCTTCTGAGAACTTTCCTTTCCCAAACTAGAAGTATTGCCTCGTTCCCTTTTGTTAGTGTCCAGCACTCACTTCCATACACTACCACAGGCCTAATGACTGTTTTATACATCTTAACTTTTGCAGCTCGTGATAATGCTCGGAACTTCAGTATTTTATTAAGAGCGTACATGCATCTGCTGCCTGCTGTAATTCTGGCTTTAATTTCAGTTTTTATTTCGTTATTTTCCGTTATTAGGGAACCTAGGTACTTAAAGCTCTTGCACCATCGGAACTTATGCTCATTAATATGCATCTCCTCTTCTCTGCGAGGTTGGTTTCTTGCTGTAATCATAAACTCTGTCTTGCTCTGATTCAGCTTCAGTCCTCTATTCTTCGCCGCTGCTTCAAACTCTTCCAGCACTCCGGAAAGGGCTGGTAAAGTACGTGCTGTGAAGACCACATCGTCAGCATATGCCATATGTTGAGTCATCCTATATCATAAAATTATATATTATTATATTTGTCGACATTTCAACGGTTTTCGATATATACGTCATTGAAAATCGATAATTTAAAAAAAAGAAATTCCCCCACTTTTTGTCAAACATTTGCTACAAGTGGCAGAAAAGTATATGTGAAATTTAAGTAAATTTAATGCTCTTTAACTTTGATTCTGACTTTTTTTCTGAGAAACGATCGTGGAAGGCACTAGAACCAATTGTTTGACAAAAAGTGAGTTTTTTTTTCGAAAACTATCGATGTTCAATAACGTATATCTCGAAAAGGGTCAGGTTTTTGAAAAACATGTGCATGATTAATGTTATAGGTAATTTAATTAGTTTTAATTTTTATGAAAAACATAATTTTCTAGAGTCCACCATTTTCGATATATAATCGAAAAACCCAAAAATGGGATCGTCTCCCCTCCCTCCTACCGTTAGTTTACGCGGGAACTTTTAGTATGTTTACTTTCTAAATACTCCTAACGAAGCCCTGATATTAAAAATAATCGCATATTTTATGCACTCTACTATATGTTTATTGACTGGACAAATGGACTTATGGGAATTCAAAATTTGTGAAGCATATAATAAATGCCTAAACACAATTTGGATATATTCTCTAATCGTATTGACTAATTCATCGATCTTTAATTTTTTTTGTACCTCTAACATAAACATTGTTTCATATTCAATTAAATTTATATAAAAACAAAATAATTTTAAAAAATTTTTTTTTTTTTTTTTTTAATAACTAAATAATTGAAATTTACAACTCTACAAAATATATACATCAAGTAAACGTGCTGTTAACTATTACAATAACTTGACAAAGCTTGAAAAGAACTATTCATCAGTAGCACTTTAATAAATATTCTACACTAGAAGGTCTGAGCCATCTTCTATTCAGATGCCTTGGATTATCGGGAATGGAGTGGGAAGCAAGTTGAGAAACTAACGGATTTGAGTGTTTATGGAGCTTACTATGAAAGGATAGGTATCTGGTTTGGGCTAAATCAGCAACATATGGAACATTAAGATCTTTACGGATAAGTTTATTGGTGACAAAGTAAGGGGCATTCAGGATTTTTCGAAGGTTTTTGAATTGTAAGGATTGGATACGAGATGAATTGGATGGTTTAGTGGAGCCCCAAAGCACTACTCCGTACGTTCAGATAGGTCTAATCACAGTCATGTATATGAGTCTTTTGTAATTAATTGGGAGCTTTGAACGTTTGTCTTGTAAATGTTGAAGTAGTCTGTAACGACGGGCAGTTTCTTGTCGTTTTAGTCTTGTATTAAAAATATTTAACCTTGAAAATCATGACTGAACGAATTGTTTACGTTTTTACTATCACTAAACCGTTTCTGCTTTGAAATAGAACACCTTTTCTATAGGCTCACTTCCTGGGCTTTTATCTATTATCTAGGGCAATGCTACTGGGTTCGGTTGGGCCTACAGAATTATATCTAAAACTGTATAAATTATACATAATTATTTATATTGCAGGTGTATTTCGAAATACTTGAGTGCCAATATGTCGGCTTCTTTAAGAGCTCTTTTCAGCCTTTCACCTTTTCATCTTTATTTCCCAATGAGGAACAGAAACCTTGGCCTCGTATTTTCGGCAAACACCATATGTTACATCTATATATATTGTTTTTGTTTAAAGAAATTATTTAAACATAAAAAACATGTTTTTTATAGAACGTAACTTAAAAAAAGCTTCACTGTAATATATCAATCAATTAGGAAAAATTCGTGAGCGGTCTGTGATTAGAACTATCACAAATTCTTTTACAAGGAAACACTGATTCTTGATTTATTTTCCCACGAGTGATAATTATGAATGTTACAAAAATAAATTAGTGAATAGTATGAATAGCATATCACAATCTTTACAACTTAACCACCTAAACACAGTCTGTCATCAATTGTAAAAAGTTTAACTTCTGACTAAAATCACTTCTTAAGCGATTTTCTTTACCAATGTATAATTTATCTACATAAAAACTTGTACCTCTTGCATTTCAGATTGTTTTTCCTTGATAAAACTCGAACACATAGCATTCAAAAATGCTTAAGGGTCATTCCATGTCAAATCAACCAATGGTTTGGACCCTGACCTCTCGGATTTCTATGATTTTTGGTATAGCAGCTGTACTTACCAAGACTAATAAAAATTCAAAATATTTTATTTTTCTGACTATTGGTTTTTGAGTTATAACCTTTTAAAAATTTAAAAAAAAAACTACTGTTTTCTGTTCTCATTCAGTATATTAAAAATTATGCCATTAAAAAACTATTGCTCCTAGAGAGCTCATTTTGCTACATTCTTTTCAATTTGAAATGTCATCTAATTTGATATATATTTTCCCGTTCGTTTTGAACTTTTCCAAAACGTCCAAAAACGGTTTTCATTATTCCCAAAATACATACCCTTTGATTTTTTCGAGAAAAAACTAATATGTGAGTTATACTATTACTGGCTACATGTTCTAAATTATAAGAATAGGACGGAAATGGGTTCGTGATAAAAAAAATATATTTTGCCTTTTTTTATTAATGGACAGTTAGTGGAATCAATAAAGTATTGTATATGCGTTTTCGGCAATCCAAGGTTTTTTTTCGGAAACATGTTCAGGGTAGTTTGAAAGTAAACATACGAAAAGTCCTGGAGTTTCGGGTCAGGAAACAGGAAGAGGGGGGCGCGGAAGGTCCTTTTTTTTGGTTTTGCGCTCATATCTCGAATACGGTGCATCATAAGCAAAACATGACCATTTACTAAATTAATGTTAATTAAATTCTCTACAGCTTTTACTATATACATATTTTTCATATTCTATATCGTTTTCGAGATATACGCTTGGAAAATGTGAACATTTTCGAAAAAAAACTTACGTTTTCTGTTAAACTTCCCTCCATATCTCCTTAAACGTCCATCCTGGTATAAACGGGTACAGATGGTCAGGAGTATTATGTTATTCAATTGGAAAATTTATATTCTACAGAAAAATGAGCGAAAAAAAAAAAACAGAAACACATATGAGCATCAACCCTAAAACATCTTCCATGTTTTTTAATTTTGGACGTGTTTTGTCTTTCACCTGATTGCATCCGAGAACATATTCTTACATTTCTTACTGTCAACAATATTTTTTTTTATTAATTTAAATTTTAGTTACTTTTTTTTTGGTAAACTTGACTCAACTATTCGGAACAAAGACATACGCATGGGATTAATTATGATATCTGTTATTTATGCGCAGTGATTTTTGTACCAACCTATTACAACTACTTCTAGAACAAAATAGGTTCATCGAAAGATGGACGATGACTCTGAAGAGTGTTGGCTAACGATTGTTAGAACTGCACCCCGATGTAAAAGGTTCAGAATTCACTTGACTCCAATCAGCCTATGTCTGCAACATGTTGCGTCAGAACCACTTAGGGCCTTCGTACCATTTCACCTTCCGTCAGCGTGGTCTTAATTATCTTGTCTTCGCTTTGTCGAAAACATTTATTTATTTATACAACATCCGGCCGCAATCCTCAATTTTTAAAAATTCTTTTCGTATGAATATGTGCTGATTCATAAACTTTTATTGTTTTCATGGCAAAGGTCAGCAGATCACCAGCAGAGCAGCACTGAAGATTCTGCGGTTGCCTTTTTTTTTTTTTTTTTTTTTTTTTTTTTTTTTTTTTTTTTTTTTTTTTTTTTTTTTTTTTTTTTTTTTTTTTTTTTTTTTTTTTTTTTATAAACTTTTGTTAAATGTTTCCAAAAGGCTATTATATATTTATAATAGGGCGTATAAAAAAAAATGACCGTTTTATCAAATTCCAGAGTTCAAAAGTCTGTAAATATCTTAATGATATTTATTATTTACCAATACTTAATAATCCCTTTAGAGCATTCTCTAAGCTTGTTTCTAACACTGGACTTCTTCAAAATAAACCTCAGTTATTTATTTCAAAGAAGAAACATGACAGTGTCCTATGAAATTCTCGTCATTTTAAGACATTACTGGAAAAAAAAAAAATTTCACAGCCGCTGAAGCAACTTGTGAAATTATTAAATATGAAGGAGAAGGTGTCCTTGAAGAGCGCACTGCGCGGCGTTGGTTTGAAAAATTTAGAAGTGGAGATAAGACTTTGGAAAGGAAGAAGGGCTCCGGGCGGCCATTAATGGATGTTGATGAGGTTCTGAAGGAAGCTGTTGAGTCAAATCCGTCCACAAGTATTCGCGAAGTTGCCAGGGAGTGTGGTGTGTCGAAAGATACTGTTAGTCGCCATCTTCTCTCCATGGGGAAGGTAAAAAATACCTGTAAACTGGTCCCTCACGGACTTACTCCTCAACAATCAGTAGAAAAGTTTACATAACTTCATGGGTTTGAAATCCTGCCTCATCCACCATATAGTCCAGACCTCGCACCTTCGGATTACTACTTGTTTTGATCCATGGCCCATTTTCTTTGACAGCCATCCCAAGGAATGGTACTAGCGTGGCATCGAGAAATTGGCTAGCAGATGGGTAATGACGGTAGATAACAATGGACTATACTTTGAATATTAATTGTATTTTATATCAAAGAAATAATAATACAAATATTTGTTTAAGAAACGGTCATTTTTTTTTTTTTTATACACCCCATTATTTACACGTGAAATGGGTTCCCTTGTGTATGTTACAGAAGCTTTGCATATTTTCTTGTTTTTTTTTTACATATTTGAAGTTATTTCCGTTCGAAAAAATAATAAAAATAAAAAATAGAAAACCTACATAATAAAAGAAGAAAAAAATACTGAGTGAGAAGAGAGCCAAAGCACACTTAAAATTGATTGATATAACGTACCTTAAAGTTGGGTAAAACTAAAACTAAAAATAATTGACGCCTCGTATGGTAAATAATATGTTTAACATTCAACCAATTGGCAACGTACTACTAAACGTAAAAAAAACAACAAAAAAACTTGAAAATAATTACATAAACCTGGTATTGAATGAATAGGAAAACTGGATTTGCTGAATAAAACAGATCTCTGCAACCGGTTCTTGAACAATTTTCATTGGCCATTAAAAACAAAGTTCCTAACCCTGCTTGGGTATTAGACTCATTAATTTTAGCTCACCGAAAAATCCCTATCTTTTATCAGCCGTATCTTAATCTCTGATTCGGACCGGCCCAACAATTTATCTCGGACAAAAATAAACATTCTCTTGGGAAAAACGCTCGTTGACAGATAAAGAAAGCGGCGATGGAGTGACCAATGCCAGTCCATATTGTGAGGTGGGTGCCTATACATTTCTTAAATAGTTCTTCATATTCCAGGTAGGAAGTGTCAAATGTACATAAAATTTTATAAAAGTGCTTGAATATACCAGAGGTTTACAGTCAACATTTTTTTATTTTCCGGCTACTTCTTAACCTGCGTTCGCAAACGAAGAAATTTCTTAACGTAAATTGTTAAAATTAATTAAAAAAATAAAATAAATTATAATATTTTACTTATCCGTAGCAAATAAAATAGAACTAACCAAATTAAAATGATGTTTAATTATTAGTGTATCTTTTGTATCATTTTTATATTTGCGAGTAATAACATATAACTAATCGTTTTGTTATGCTTACAAAAGTAAATAAAACAGTGTTGCATTACTTTACTACATGCATATGTACTTAATAATACCCAATTAACTATTGACAATCTATGGTATTATTATAAAAAGTCAAGACATTTTTCGTTTGTGATCACTAACCGCGAAAACTACTGAAACAATCTGTACCTAATTTTAACTACATCATCTTCATAGTTCAAGGAAGGTTTAGCAATAATAAAATTTAAAGATTTTCAATTATATTGCCATAAAAAAGCGACAAGTATGTGGTGCGCAGTGAAGTTTGATAATCGACCGATAGGTGGCGAGCACCATTCGAAAGAGGTTACACAGGTACGGTGTGTTATAAAGCTGGATATTTATTATAAAATTTATTTATTTTCAGTTCAATTTTTATTAATCATAGCTCTATAGCTTGATAAATATATTTAGCGACATGTGGACCCCAGTGCAGTTTAAAACTAGACCGATCTGTGGCCATTCAGTGTTTCCAATGGTAAAACAGTTTAACTCAATTATAACAAATTTTAAACAAAACATCATAGTTCTAGGAAGGTTTATAATAATAAAGTTTGCTATCGTAATAATTTAAATGTATAGTATTGAGGGCCAGAAATGAGGCTTGTCAAAATGTCATATTATTTTATTGATTGGAATTAAAATCCAACCAGATGGATCGATAGAATTATTTCTGCCAAATTGGATGTCTATTTATGCTTGTACGTACTCTTTATATTAAATATATATATATATATATATATATATATATATATATATATATATATATATATATATATATATATATATATATATTAAATGCAATTTTAACCAGGTTCAAAATTACTGCAAAGCGTGGAAATATCATTGAAGAAATAATGCTAAATTCCATACTTACAAATACCAGGTTTTCCAAAAAATCCTGTCGTTTTTTTCAAGTGGGCTATAAAAGTCAGCTGTGAAGTATCCAAACATTTTATTCATTGAAATATGCACTATTACATTCAGCTGTTTTCTCCCAACGCGATGCCAGGTCCCAAAACCTTTTTTTTTTTTTTTTTTTAATCTTTTGTTTTATTACAGAAAAAGTTGTCCAACTCCATTTCTAAGCTCTGAAGATTGTTAAAACATTTTTTTCTTAGACTATTATCTGAAGTCCGGAAAAGATGGTAAACTGTTAGTGGATGAGGCGAAAGATGGATAAATTTTTAATCGAGACAATAAAGAAGTCGTTGTAACCCGAACCATTTATTGGCATCCGATAGTTGGTGAGCTACCCATTTTATCCAATTTTTTTTACTTTTCCCATTTTTTTTAGCTAGTTCCAAGCTGTAGATTCGGAAATGTTGAGCTGTTCTGCAATTTCTGAACATGTTTAGCGTGGACCTACTGAGATTATATCCCGCACTTGTGTTTGTTCAACCACTTTTGGTCTTCCAGACCGATATCCGTCCTCAAGCGATTCATCGCCCTCCTGAAATTTTGAAAACCAAAATTGTGCCTTCCGCTCACTGAGACTATCTTTGCCAAAGATGTGACAAACAATTACGAGCGGCCTCTGTCGCTTTTGAACCGCGTTTGAATTCATACAGCAAACCAGATCTAATTTTAATTTCAGTGCTCACCATTTTGACGGCACTTTTTAAAATACACAGAGAGACTGAATTTAAGGTGGCCACTGTTATTGTGAAGAATAAACGTTATTGTTTAAATAAGCACAAATGGGATTAGGCAGAAAGAAATTTACATGGTGTTAAAACAAAAAAATATAAAATATTGTAGTAAAAAACGGCAGGACTATAAGGAGGACCTGGTACATTATTTTTATCGATAAACAAATGAAATTCAATTATTAGTTAAAATAATCAATGTTTTTTACGTATGAGAGCAGGTGAAAAATTTACTAAAAATATTTTTTAGCGGAACATGTTTTAGATTATAGACTCTGATGAATCACGGTAAACGTTACATAGTTTCAGCTAGATGAAACAGTCATGACATTACTAAGAACATAGAGAACATGCATAAAGAAAGATTCCGTACATAAATGGGATTCCTGGTGTTATCTCAACGGAATACGAATTGATACGACAGCAACAAAGAAACATGTATTAAGACCAAGGTAGTTTTCTTAAATAAAGAATAAAACATGGAAATGGTATTTGTTCTTAAATTATTTTGATTTCGGAATAAATAAATTTTAATAAGCTATTATAAGGATATAATTTTAACAAAATTTTAATAATGTGCAAATTTAAAAAAAAAAAAAAAAATCTAATTTTAAAGATTTATAAATCAATAGCATTTTTTGTTTTGTTTTTCATCTTTTGGTTGATTTTTTTTTTTTTTTTTTTTTGGTTGAAATTTGCAGGATTATAAATTAAAAGATTATATTTTAAACGTGAGAGAAAATAAACTAATTTATTTGAATTAAAAAAAAAAAAGTATTTACAATTTACATGGTTACAATAATAATGAACAAATCAAATCTTTAGAAAAGAAAAATAACAAAATAGTTAATTTCAAGAGTCAAGTGTGCTCCTTGAGCCACATATTTCCCTAAAGAAAAACTAGCATTTCTGCTTTCCTTTGGCTTAATCTTTGACTGAACCCTTGAGCTCTAGGAATTCCGAATTCAATTTCAAAAAAACTCGACACTGGACAGAGACAGATCAGCATAATTCCGAAAGTTTCAAAACTTGAGGGTAAAAAAATCTATCGATAGTCGACACTATCGATAGTGACCATCGATAGGTATGACCTATTGATATATTGATAGCAACTATCGACTATCGTCCAACCCTACTAGGAGCCGACTGCAGTAAACCTGTCGTGATTTTCTGTGCAAAATTAACCACTGATGCAGTTTCCAAACACGGTCAAGATGGCGGCATCAAGCAAAAGGCCGTTTTCAGTGAAGAACTGCTGAACGGATTTTAATGTTTTTTTGGAATGCTAAATCCGAATCTGAAGTTTGCTACCACGGCAGCCGTCTGCTTCATACCCAAAATCGCAACGTAAAAAAAAAAAACGCTTAAAATAGCGGTTATGGTTGGTTTTTTTTATCTATTAACAAGACAACGAATGGTTTTTTTCGAAAAATGTCTTAATATAGTAAATTGTAGCAGGACTTAGTACGTACGAAATAAAAATAAATTACCGAAATTGGACAAGTTTTTTCTCCGCGAAGCACGATTATCTGTACTCTTTTGGCTAGAACTCCGAATCTATTTGTTTGATCCGAAATTTCTTTTTTTCAGCTTAAAGCTGGTTGAATTGTACTATTAGATTATGTATATGAATTTTTAATCCAGTCTCTAAAAATATCCATGCTAGCATACTAAACTTCTGTAACTGCTGTGAAATCCAACTTTTTTAAAAACATTTTTCGCCATAACTCCGCATATACTTGTCCGATTCCAAATTTCATTTTTCCATCTCAAAGCTGGTTAATGTTGTTATTAGAACGCCAGGACGCTAAATGTGTATGTTTTAGGAACATACGGCAATTTTGACATGTTCAGTGAGCTGGAGTGGTTGTTTCACGGAATTTAATTTAAATTACACATGATATTCCTCTAATCCCTGTTGATCAAATCCGCTACCTGGGACTCCATTTGGACAAACGTCTCACTTGGAATCCACATACAAGACGAAAACGACAAGAAACTGCCCGTCGTTACAGACTACTTCAACATTTACTAGACAAACGTTCAAAGCTCCCAATTAATTACAAAAGACTCATTTACATGACTGTGATTAGACCTATTTGGAAGTACGGAATTGAGCTTTGGGGCTCTACTAAACCATCCAATTCATCTCGTATCCACTCCTTACAATCCAAAATCCTTCGAAAAATCCTCAATGCTCCTTACTTTTGACCAATAAACTTATCCATAAAGATCTTAATGTTCCATATGTTTCTGATTTAGCCCAATCCAGATACCTATCCTTCCATAGTAAGCTCCATAACCACTCCAATCCATTAGTCTCCCAACTTGCTTCCTCCTCCATCCCTGATAATCCTCCGAGGCGTCTGAAAAGAAGATGGCCTAGAGACCTTTTAGTGTAGATTTTATTGAAGTGCTACTAGTGAGTAGTTCTTCACAAGTTATTTAGGTGCCATTGTATTCACTGTCAACACATTTACTTGTTGTATATTATTTTGTACAGTTTTAAATTTCAATAAATGAAAAAAAAAAAAAAAAAAAAAAAAAAAAAAATTACACATAGTCAATTTAAAAAGCCTTATATACAGGGATGAATCGGGAATTTTCGGCCCACCGGGCAAATGCTCTTGACCGGCCCTCAGGGGCCAAACCATCCCCCTCCCCCCATCACATCCACAAAAGATAACCTTTTTCACAATATAAACTTCAATTCCAAACATACACACTCATTCATTTTATGATGGCGTCGAAAGGTTGTAAAAAATGCTAAAGTATACAATTTTATATAAATTACAATTCAAACAACAATTTTATTATAATTTTACCAAAGTGATGGAATGATTTTAAGAAACTTTCTATATTCTACAAAACTTGATACGAATCAGTTTACTTATACCAGTGATGGGCAAACTACGGCCCGCCGGCCAAGTGCGGCCCTTCGGGCTAGTAAATCCGGCCCGCGGCATGGTCACACACAATTTCACATAAGACAAAATTTATTTTCTGCAAAGCTAGAATAGAATTATTGTTTTCTTCTCGTTGCGTTCTGGATCTTCTACCGCTGTACCATATAAATTGAGTGTAATGAGATAAAGTCAAAAAAAAGTTTATTAGTTGTAAAACTTTGTTTTGTACAATTTTTTCGGCCCGTCTAGATATTTTTCTATTTCATCCAGCCCTCACTTTAAAACGTTTGCCCGTCTCTGACTTAGACAATGCCCGTCAAGAAATTTCGCTTTTTAGGGGGCTAAAAAGGGCCTCAAGTCTCGAGTGGAGTTTTTTTTTTATAATAATTTAGTTTTCCGATAACCCATAAAACGTAAATATTTACTTTTTCCCGGCCCCACTGGCCCTTTTCCTGTCCGGCCCACCGGGCGATTTCCCGGTATCCCGGTGGCCCGATCCGCCCCTGTTTATATACCTATATATATTTTGGAATTTCTTTTACAAAAACTAACAAAACGCATATAATGTTTGTCTTTTGAATACTTATAACAGGATTACATAAATTTATGGTGACGGACATGTTGTAGCTCAGTTCTGCTAAATCAAGAAGGCAGAGAGACAATTGGCCCTCGCAATACAAACGCTGAGGCTGCTAAATGTCATACCATACCCTGCTCCAGCTGTCAGATCCTATTACTCAATTATTTATCTCTTCTCCAGTCCATTTCGGAGTTTGGGCCGACCGGTTTTTGTTGTTCGTATTTCTTTTTTGTTGTTGTTTTTTTTTTCGTTGGTACATTCCATCTGATTACTGTGACAATGTTTCGACTTATCAACTCACTAGATTATGGTTCACGCTTCTTCCAAAGTCAGATGTGAACAGTTATAATGTTTTCTCTGTTTTAAGATAAAAATTTAGATAGTTACGATTCTCCAGGGAATAATAATAATAATTTTTGTTTTTTTAAATATGTTTAATTGTTTTATTTTTTGTTCGGGCATACTACAAAAATGTAAAAAAAAGGCATAAGGTGAAGTGGGGCAAGTGCATCATATGAAGTGCAAAGTTCAACGTTAACTTAACATACAAAATCAGCTATTAATGATAGGATAATATTTTTTGTTACATTGCAAACGTTGAAGTATACTATTTTCAGCAATATAGTTGATTTCCTTGCTATCCTAAAAATTATTATCAGTGCGAAGGAAAATCAATTTTAAGTCCCATTTACGCACTGACCCCACCTAAACGGGAAAGTGCATAAATTTCTTGTAAACTCCTTAGGAGTGAATTGATTCTTTGATGGGTTATGTTCAAAAATAAGCAACTCCCAGAAATCATTTTACTCCTTGATATTAAAAAAATAGAGAAAAATACATACAATACAATTTTATAATGGTAACTCATTCAAATTTACACAACTCCCAGATGAACTGGTTGAACTATGAAAATTCCTAGAGAGGTTATCTTCAACAGTAGAGCACTCTAGTACATTAGGTTTGAAGGGTGTGAAGTTCTGTTTACATACAACAGATGGCAGTTGAAGTAACAAAATGACAATAGAAATTATGGCGGACTAATGCACTTAACACATAAACGCACTTACCCCACCTTACCTTACCTATTTAATTTTTTTTTTGTCTAAAAAGTAATATTTTAATTACTTCAAAACAAAGAACATAAAAGTACAATCAACGAAATTATTGTTTCTTATATGCCTATTCACAATTAAGGATCAGTTATTTTTGGAGTCGGTGCCGACCAAAACAAACAGAATTCGAAATAATGCTGGTAATTGTTAAGATCCCCCACTATTTCATCACCACCACTACGCTATCTCGTGCCATTCGAAAGTTTGTTGCAAAGGCTGGCTGGCACCGACTCCAAAAATAACTGATCATAAATTGTGAACACGTGTATAAGCATTGATAATTTGGTCGATTTTCCTGTAGTGCTCTTTGTTTCGAAGTAACTAAAATATCATATTTTACTTTTGAGTTCAAGATTTTATATGAAGGTTTAATCTTGAAGGAGCCTTTTGTTCTTTTTTTTTCAAAAAATCAATTTTTTTTTTTCAGTTTTTGTTCTATTTTAAGAATTTTCCTTCCGTTGGTAAAGTATGAATTGTTCAAATGATTCACTATAAAAAACAGGTTGCTAATCATGGTGTGAAGAAGAACATATGAGTAAGAAGATATAAATGTTTATTGCTCTATTGAAAACAAGATGGTGGAAGGAGGCAGCGGAGGTGCAGTCGTGGGACGAGCGTAGGAAGCAAATGTCCTCTTTGCACTCGAATCATCTTCAAAATTGTCTCGTATAGACATTTAAGGAATTACAACAAGAAAAATTAGAAAAAAACAATATATATATATATATATATATATATATAAATAAAAGCCAAAATTAGACACTATGAAACAGTCATAAAACCTGTGATCCTCTACGGGGTAGAGACCATGGGATTTACCAATATGGAAACCTTGTTAAGGACGGAAAAAAAGATATTGAGAATAATATACGGACCGAGAAAAGTGGGGGAAGAATATCGATTAAAAAAGAACGATGACCTTTACGAACAATTGGAAAACTTAGAATCATCGATGAGGAAAGGAGATTAAATTTTTTCGAACACATGAAAAGAATGAATAGCAATAGATGAAACAAACAAACATTTGATAAAGTGATGAAATTGAAAAATATAAAAGGTTACCCATAGCAAATGAAAGAGGAAGTTCAAAAATTGGGTATCACGGAGGGAGACTACAAAGATGAGGATAAATTCGGAAAAATGGTTAAAAACATAAAGGTTCTTGTAGCGGAGAAGAAGAAGCATGAAAGTAAGAAATGGACGGAGGAAAGAAAGAGGGAAATGGGCGAAAAAATGAAAAGAATTTGGGCAGAAAGGAAGAAAACCTGAAAATGATATACGCGTGGTCCACCGTTGGCCTGTATCGCGATAAATAAATAAAAAATAATATATATATATATATATATATATATATATATATATATATATATATATATATATATATAACCAATAAATATACCTACATTCTGTTTTTACTGATTTACAGTTTTTCTATATAGGTCATTTCATTATTATTTTGACATGGATATAACGTTTGGCTGGAGTCTATACTTTTTCATATTCAATTTGACACGCTCCTGTTCTGTTGGTGTTTCTCTGATCAATGATTTGACAACAGATTCCTCATCAGAAATTTCATGGAAAATATTTTTGTTATACAACATTTTTAGCTAGGGCCTACCGTTTAGTATCTATATTGGTTTGAATGGAAAAAGTCATTGTAAATTGAGAAAATCAGTAGATAATAGATAGACAAATCCATGATCTATTGTTTTTCTCCCAATCAGGGATAAATTGAGTTATATATATTTCAATTTATTGATTTCTAACTGAGGTTTGGGGCTCCAATAAACCATCCGATTCATCTCTCATCCAATCCTTACAATCCAAAATCCTTTAAAAAATCCTGAATGCCCCTTACTTTGTCACCAATAAGCTTATCCATAAAGACCTTAATGTTCCATATGTTGCTGAGTTAGCCCAAACCAGATACCTATCCTTTCATAGTAAGCACCATAACCACTCGAATCCTTTAGTTTCTCAACTTGCTTACCACTCTATTCCCAATAATCCTCCGAGGCGTCTGAAAAGAATATGACCTCTAGATCTCAAGACATTCTAGTGTAGAATTTTTATTGAAGTGCTACTGATGAGTTGTTCTTTTCAAGTCTTGACATGTTATTTTAATCGTTATTAGCACACTTACTTGATGTATATATTTGTACAGTTGTAAAATTCAATAATTCGATTAAAAAAATATATATAATAAAAAAACTGTATATACATGGAATAATGGATCTAGTAAATAAGTTTGAAAATATGTCCAGCACTCTAGTAAAGTTTAAAAGTAATATTAGTTTATTTCAGAAACCTTGGGGGTTGAGGTGTTTAAATTGGGATGTATGTTAACAATTAGTGGATTCATTTATTTAATTTAGTTAGTTAGTGTTAGCTTAAACGTATCACTAAAGGATAGGTTTCTTGTTTGTAAATCTGTAATATTCTGCATAAATCAAGACCATTATGGACAAAAAATTAGTTGTGACATAATAAGGAGCATTGAGGATTTTATGAACTATTTTAAAGTTTAAATACGCGATGAATTTGATGACTCAATCAAACCCTAGGTAAAGGCCTAATTACTGTCGTTTAAACTTTTTAAATTCGAACAATTTTAGTTATTTTTAATAATATGGTTCGAAGGTATGCAATATAATATTGTTTTATTAATATCCATATACATATGTTTAAGTATTATCGAGTGCATTTATAAGTTAATGCATTAATAAACGTTCAACTCTACAACTTAAACAAAAAAATTAACGCTTATACTTACTTACTGAAACCTATTTGGACATACGCTTCTCAGATATACGGGACAGCTAAAAAGACACATATTAACAAACTCCAAAACTTCCAGGCAAAAACATTCAGGACAATCACAAAAGCCCCATGGTACGTAAGCAACATAACTTTACATACTGACCTACGCATACCAACTGTTAAAGAACAAACCTACTACAAACGATTCCACGAAAAACTACATGGACATCCTAATACACTAATAAACAAAATGGCCACAACACATATTCCCGACAACACACAGAGAAGACTAAAAAGGAGCTGGATGAGAGACCTCCTTGACTAAAATAATAAAATAAAATAAATACTGGAGGTGCCGCTGGGTTCTGCTCCCTCTCATGCCTTTCAAGCCATTTAAATTCGTAAAGCAAATTCACAGGTTGTCAAATTTTAATTGAAAGGTGTGAATAAATATATAAAGTCAAAAAAAATAAATAAAAAAAAAAAGAGGGAAAAAAATTAGTTTATTTTTAACATTCGTTTTTAATAGGAAAATAACGATGCGGAATTTAAAAAATAATTTTTAAAAACAAATAGATAAATATAAATAGGAAGTTGAGGAAAAGACTATTGGGTCGAGCGCTCATTAAATATGCAATAAGAATAAATCAGTTTATTATGCCGACGTTAGAAATAAGAAAACAGAACTATATATTGGTTCTGAAAATAGTTTCTTGTTACATCTTTAACTCATAAAGTTTTAAAATTATCTTCGCGTAATAGTCTTCATTCAATTTCATAAGCTCAGCAACCGCCTAATTTATCAGTTGGCTAATTTCATGGATTTTTTAGTGTTGGATGGATATCAAAAGCGTCTGTCAAACCATGGTTTCCATCATATCAATTTCTCCCAATTTTCTGGGTAGATTAAATTTATATTTTAGAAAGAGGAAATCCATCAGTTTCGTTCAACGAAGAAATTAAATTTAAAATATACAGACAGTATATTTTTCAGACAGGTCAAATCTGTATTAATATTTTAAAACAACCAATCGTTAGTAAATTCTGTTTCTTATTGAGCATAAAATTGATAAAAATATTGTAATTTTTTTTTTTTTTTTTTTTTTGTTATTTATAAAAACTGATATTTCTTATTTTAATAAAGATAATCACTAGACAAACGATCAAAGCTCCCAATTAATTACAAAAGACTTATTTACATGACTCTGATTAGACCTATTTGGACCGTAGTTGAGCTTTGGGGCTCTATTAAACCATCCAATTCATCTCGTATCCAATCCTTACAATCCAAAATCTTTCGAAAAATCCTAAATGCCCCTTACTTTGTCACCAATAAGCTTATCCATAAAGACCTTAATATTCCATATGTTGCTGAGTTAGCCCAAACCAGATACCTATCCTTTCGTAGTGCGCTCCATAACCACTCAAATCCATTAGTTTCTCAACTTGCTTCCCACTCCATTCCCGATAATCCTCCGAGGCGTCTGAAAAGAAGATGGTCTAGAGATCTTCAAGTGTAGAATTTTTATTGAAGTGCTACTGATGAGTAGTTCTTATCAAGTTTTGACATGTCATTGTAATCGTTATCAGCTCATTTACTTGAAGAACATATTTGTACAGTAGTAAATTTCATGAAATTGATATACAAAAAAAATAAATAAATAAAGATAATCCAACATCTTTCTAAATTATAAAAAAAAAAAAAAAAAAAAAACTACATTTTTTAAAATATTATATTAAATTTAATTTATAGCAAGTATTAACGATACGAATTTGAAATTTTATAATAATATAATTACATTCGATGATAACAGTTTAAAAAAAAAAAATGATTTTTTTAATGTAAAATGAAGAAAAAGAAAACATTAGCTATTGTTGGAACGAGTAGGATTCAAAACTGCCTGCAAACAGTGAAATACTAAACCCGCAGTTATGTTATGCTGGTTAGTTTCGTTTTATTGAAGGGGATGCTGGCAAAGTACACCTATTTGCTTTACTTTCACGATATTTTATAACTTTACAAATGGTATATTTTTACAACATTTATAGGCTATATTTAATATACACCGTAATATTTACTAATTATTCTGTTTACTGTGAAAATTTCGTATAACTTCTAATTAATACTTGGAATATTGCTACGTATTAAACAATTTTTTATAGTAACTAGTTAACCTTTGGTAACTAGAACAATTGACTTCTATTAGGTAATGAAATAAAGACTCAATTTCGTTCCCCTCTGTAACAAAGGTTTTATTTACAATAGATATTTACACTAATTACAAGCTGTTAGCTGTGATACAATACATTCACTCACCTATAACAAAACAAACTACATTTAAATCCCTTATCCCTATCCTCTTTATATATTCTACAGTAAATATTAATGTAGCCGTACAGACTAATTGTTTACAATAATAACATTCCACTCTTATCATTCACAGCTGTTTATTGTCACTTCTAATAGGCATTATGGGTAATGTGGTCCTATTGCATCATGGGTAAATTGAAAAAAACTCTCGTATCTGAATGAAGTGAGTTTCTTTACACACACACACACACACACATATACTGTTGGTATAATAATTGAACTTGATAGAATTACATATTAAACAAAACATTATTTCATTTAAAATTTTAATGTAATTGATTGAAACTTAACTATCTAAATTAAGAATTAGTGAGGGGTTATACACAGCCGAACAGATACGACAAAAAGATAAGATAAGACAATATGGTGCGATAAACCTGCTCGTTCTTCGTTTGTTTTCTTTATACTTCCTCATGTAACAAAAATTGAAAAAAAAAAAGAAATTTAAACTTAATTTTTCTGTGTTATTTAATTTTTATTCAAATAAGTTTCCTTTTTAAAATATTCTTTATGTAGTTAACCTCTCTTGTTTATAAGTACCTCCCATCCTTCTAAAACATTTTTGAAATATTTTTAGAATGGTGGCTAGTACTGATGGTTCGTTGAGTTTCAGTTAGTATTTCGCTGAACGTAGAACAAAAAAAAAACTTCTAAAATATTTCCCTGAATTCACTGCTCAGTTACGTGAAACGTGGCAGCAATATATGCAAACAAAACTTCTCACATAGTACAAAAACCATAAGACTAGTAAAAACTGAAAAAAAAACGATTTAACTAGAACAAATTTCAACAATTGTAATAACACCACAAAAGTTCTTCCGTATACTTCGAAATGATCCCCAATCTTCGAAATTAAGATTAAGTACCTCTATGCATTCTCGAATCGGAAATGGCACCAGATTAAACTAGACTTGTTTCAGTATTATTTTGTAGCAGATGTATGGAATATATTTCGACCTTCTCACTCTGGCTCTAGTAGATTAGTAACCCATAGAAAAAATTTCCTTTGCTAGTTAGAATAAAAAAAGGACATTAAATCCCGATAAACAATAACAACATAAAATGAAGATTAAAAAGAAAGTGGATAGAAATGTATTCTTGTCATGTATTTAAAAAGATCAATTTAAAGGAATTCGCCATTAAGTACTTTTCTTCTTCGTTTTGTTTTTTTTTGTTTTTTTTTTTTTTACCATAGGTTCTGATAATTATCAAAACTATATTAGATAGTTTATACTGTTTTTACCTAAAGGATACTGCCAGGATCTGACGATTTTTTGGCGGCCAAAGGATATACATGGCCACTCTCGTTCCCCACTTTGAATTAGTTTTCGTCCTTAAGGATACAAGTTGTTTTTTTTTTTTTAAGATTTAACAATTTTATTAGTTTTGGTCCTTAAGGATACTATTTTAAGATGGCGGAAGGACATCATTTACCACATATGTATTAGTTTTCGTCCTTAAGGATAATATGTTGAAATATTCTAGGATTTAACGGTATTTAAGTTATCCGAAGGATATTCCGCCATCGTTGTCCTTCTAGTTTTCGTCCTTAAGGATACAATTTTGAAATATTCCAGGATTTATCGGTTTTAAGATGGCGGAAGGATATCCCGCCATTGTTTCTTTATAATAATAAAAAAAATTATATGATAATTTATTATTCAATAAAAAATACTAAATAAATAGCTATCTGTGGTGTCTATTTAAATTTTTCATAATAAAATGAAAAATTAAGGGTCTGTTTAAAATTTTCTATTTGAAAAAATAAATTCTTATCCCTAAAACTGTAATTGGCTTATTATTCTAAATTCCCTAAAACAACTTGGTTAATTTTAATTCATTACAAATTTCTCTTTAAAAATTTTTTTTTATAAAAAATATTAATGCCATAAATTATTTAAAAAGAGATTTCTTGAATAATTGAATATTTTTGTTTAAAAGAATAGAGATATAATCGCATTAAATTAACATAAAAGTTAACTCAAGTTGAATGATGAGTACGTTAGTTTCACGACCAACCATTTTTTTTTTTAGTCATATTTTTTTTAGTATGTTATTTATTTTATCATCTTCTCTATATTGGTACTATTGGAGAAACATGAGGTTGCTCTGAATAGGCCAGAAGGTTACACAAGAGCTCATTCTGCCCCAACAATAGATTAATCTATATCTTCATAAAATCTATTTAAGCTTTACCTTGGCCTCAATGAGATTCATTATTAACTGATTACGCAAATCACAACTAAGGACGATATAAATATATCAGATAAATCGTAATCGTTTTTTGTTTTCTGAATAAGTCCTATTCTAGCAGTCCTTTCTTCTCACATCACTGAACACTACCACCATCAGAATCACGTTACTCGAAATTTCGTTTTCTGCTGCAGGAAATTTGATGTATAGAAAAAACCCTGATATTTATAGCAACTTGAACGAAAGCTTAGAACGCTCCAAGACGCTAATTAATTACACAATACTCATTTACATCAATTTAATTAGACCTATTTGGACATACTGAGTTAAAACGTGTGGCTCCACTAAACCATCTAATTCATCTCGTATCCAAAATCCTTCGAAAAATCCTATGCTCCTTACTTTGTCAAAAATAAACTTAGCCGTAATGATTAATGTTTCATATTTTGATGATAAGCCCAAACCAGATTCTTTCATAGTAAACTCCATAACTATTCAAATCCACTAGTCTCTCAGATTGCTTGCTTATTCTGTTACCGACAAACCTCCGAAATGTCTGAAAAGAAAATGGTCTCGGTACCACCTAATATAGAAATTATATTTAATTGCTACTAGTGGGTAGTTGCTTCACAAAGCAATTCACATGTTATTATGAACGTTATTATCACATTTACTAGATTTGTTTTTGTTTTTTTGTAGTACCTTTTTCTTCTTATGTTAATCTTATAATAATGAGAGAGAAAGAGAGAGAGAGAGAGAGAGAGAGAGAGAGAGAGAGAGAGAGAGAGAGAGAGAGAGAGAGAGAGCATACTTACGTATCTATCTCATTTAAAACATTCTATTTAAACTCAATATAATAATAACTCCTTTAGCTTCACAGTCCCTACTTCAAATATTTTCATATTTTCTTAAATTATTTAAGTGTTTATTTTTTTCTCCCTTTTAAAAATTAATATTCTTCAAACCAAATATATACATATGCACATTTAAATTGATAAACTACAAAGTGTACATGAAAACCTATTCGTTCATGATAACCTTTATATACACATTAATTCATTTGTCTCTCAAATATTTTCGAATTCGTCTTCCAATTAGTGAAGGGCCGTTCCAACTTATAAGCGGAATGAGATTTTCGGTTTCGTTCCACTATTGGAACCAGTTCCAGTTTTCGTTCCGTTCCACGTCAGTTTGACTAACCTTCTATATACAAGTGAAGGGCCGTTCCGAATGATATTTTACGATCTGTTCCAATTTTCGTTCCACGTCAGCTTGACTAATCTACTACCTACTTACCAAGGAGTTTCGTTCCGTCCCTTGTTGTGAATTCGACCAGTTAAGCTCCTTTCATTTTATAATTATCTTTTGCTTCCGGTGAGCTTTCTGGAAAATTTTCTTGAGCTATCCCTCGATATACTCCTCTGTTTGCCGCCAGTAACTTTTCAAAGTGGTAGGAGGTATAGTTTGCTGATTGAAAAATATTTAGTCCTCAGTGTTGCACAAAGTAAAACAAGCTACCGCTCTCGTTTTGTTTTGTTTTTTCGTACCAAAGACGTAACACTTTTTGCACGATCAGCTTGATTCTGAATCTTAAAAACCAAATTTATTTGAATCCGAAAAAGAAGTAGCCAAGCTCTGTCGGTAGAACAGACAATTTCACAGAAAGCGGTTTATTTTGGAGATGCCTACGCGCAGTATGGCGAGGCGATAGAGAGGAGCGGGAACTAATAGCAGTAAGATCAACGGCTGTAGGGCTCTGTGCGGATGTAAGTGATCAAGTGAGGGAAAGGAGATATGCAGTCGGGAGATACAATCTATACCCTATCTAAGCCAACGGAACGAAACCTGAGATATTTTCCAGTTGGAACGAAAAAGTTAGGTAGCTCGTCTCGTTCCAAACCAGTTCAAGGCTGGAACCAGTTCCAAGTTCCGTTCTACTCAGAACGACCCATCACTACTTTCAATAACTCTCTGAGGTTTCTGAAAAGAATCTAGCCTCGTAACCTTCTAATATGAAATTTCATTCGATTGCTTCCAACAAGCGGCTTCTCTACAAGTTATAACCATGTCATTAACATTACGATTACTTACAATTCATAGATTTTTCCTATAATATACCGTTGTAATAGATTATTAAAAAATATGCGAAATCTGGAATTGACTTGTACATACTCACTTGACTACATGAAATACGAATAAAATTATACAAATAATTATAAAGAATAGAACACACAAGTACTATAAAAACCATATTTTTATTGATCTATCACTTATTACTCTTAATCGAGGAGATTATATTACTTAATAGTATGTTTTTTCTACTCGCTTAAATACATAAAAACATTTTTTTTATTTATTAATTTTTAATTGTTTTTGTTACAGAAAACTGAAAATGGCGGCCGAGGTCTCCGCCGACCTCACACTCATCCAAGATGAGGATGTATTGAGAAGAATGGTAAGTAGAAATTAGAATTGATTATATATATATATATATATATATACATATATAAGTTTAGTAAGGTTCTTGAGGTTCGGTCATAAAATAAAAAAAAGCACAACTATTTTGGCGACGTTTCGAGACTATATTGTTCTCATAATCATGCCCTACAGTGAAAAAAACAGGTTACAATAAAATTATATAAGTTATTTCAAAACATAAAGTTAGCTACAATATATATTACAACATCCGTTAGAATAATAAAAATATATATAATTACAGAATATAGAGGAGTATGAAACTACTTACAATGTTACTAGTGGATATGAATAGACTAACAATATCCACCAGTAACATTGTAAGTAGCTTCATACTCCTCTATATTCTGTAATTATATATATTTGTATTACCCTACACATGTTGTTATATACCTACCTGTACTGTAGCTAACTTTATGTTTTGAAATAACTTATATAATTTTATTGTAACCTGTTTTTTTCACTGTAGGGCATGATTATGAGAACAATATAGCCTCGAAACGTCGCCAAAATAGTTGTGTGTTTTTTATTTTATGACTGAACCTCAAGAACCTTACTAAACATTTAATAGTAACAGTCAAGAAATTTATATATATATATATATATATATATATATATATATATATATATATATATATATATATATATATATATATACAATATATTTCAGAGTTTGTCGTAAAGAAGTGGATAAGTCAAATTACCTTGCTAATGAGTTAACTTCAAATATAAACGGTAATTTTCAAAATTATATTTATTGAATAATATTATACAGAAACTATACCTTCAACATTTTTCAATGTAGTCTCCTGAATTATCTACACACTTCTGCCACCGATTTGGAAGCTTGAATATTCCCTGTTCATAAAAAGACTGAGGGCGAGTTTTTAACCATTCGCGCACGTGCTTTTCGACGTCTTCATTGTTTTCAAATCGTTTTCCTCCAAGTGATTCTTTCAGGGGTGCAAACAAAAAATAGTCACAAGGGGACAGGTCTGGACTGTAAGGAGGGTGTTCGAGAGTTTCCCAGCCCATTTCTTCCAATTTATCCCTTGTCAACAATGCGGTGTGAGGCCTTGCGTTGTCATGGAGAAGGATGACATCTCTAATGGGCACACCTCGTCTTTTGTTCCGGTAACTGGTTTTTGCTGACTGTAGCACCTGGCAGTAGTAAGCCGCATTCACTGTTCGTTGATCGTGAAGAAAATCAATGAGTAGAACTCCCCTTGAGTCAAAAAAAATTGTTGCAAGAATTTTTCCGGCTGAGAGACGAGTTTTGGCTTTCACTGGGCAGCCTTCATCCTTCCTTCGCCACTCCTTACTTGCCATTTTCGATTCGGGGGTGTAATGGTGGACCCACGTCTCATCACATGTGATGTGATGTGGAGGAAAACGATTTGAAAACAATGAAGACGTCGAAAAGCACGTGCGCGAATGGTTAAAAACTCGCCCTCAGTCTTTTTATGAACAGGGAATATTCAAGCTTCCAAATCGGTGGCAGAAGTGTGTAGATAATGCAGGAGACTACATTGAAAAATGTTGAAGGTGTAGTTTCTGTATAATATTATTCAATAAATATAATTTTGAAAATTACCGTTTATATTTGATTCACCCTCGTACCAATTTTTATAACTGAGTTTTGAAAAATTGGTTGGTTCTTAGTAAGGCCTTAAATAGTCCAGTCAAAGAGTGCTGAAATGAGGGACGTAGAGTCCATGAAATATGCGAAAATGTTTGACTTCATAGCTTTGTTAGTAGTTAGAAGATAGACATACTAAAAGTCCCCGCCCCTGGGGGGTGAGCAAACAGTGGTGGGAGGGTAAAAAAAGATCAAAATTAAAGCTAATGACGTTTCCTATAAAATTGTTTTCATAAATATTTGTCGAACTTCTAAAGGTTTTCGAGATGTACGGTATTGAATATGTTTACCTTCTAACTACTTCTACTGAAGCCCCGAGGCAAAAATAATCGTATATTTCATGCGCTCTAAAATATGTTTATTGACTGAAATAAAAGTTTATATCTTGGCACAAATGGTATGTTTAGAGTAATTAAAGGTTTTCAGAATACGGTCAACAATGCCCCACTTCTTCCCGACAGCCAGGGATATATTCGATTCATACATCTGTTCAATATAGTTGAAAAAATTATACTTTTTTTTTTCCGGATTTGATGACCTTAGGTCATATACCTATAGCCAATACATTGGACCGCCAGTATTCGCGGTCTTCCCAATCTCCTTCCCGTAATCCTCTCGCCGCCATTACCTCCTCAACTACTTGAATCCATGTTTTCCTTGGGCGGCCTCTTTTTTGTCTTTCTTCCGGGAGGTAGTTATATATCCTTTTTGGCCATCTTTCTTGGCCCATTCTTCTTAATGGCCATACCACAGCAGCTGTTTGGTGTGAATGGTGAGAACTATAGTGTTTTCCGCCTTGACGATACTTCGTATGGCAGAATTAGTCAGCCTTGTTTGAATTAGTTGAACCCTGGAAATGCGACAGCTTCTTCTCCAAAAATCCATTTCGACAGCTTGTAAGCTCTGTGCATCTCTTGTTCCAACCACCCACATTTCCGAACCACAAAGGATTACTCCTTCAAAAAAGGAGTGGAAAATCCTCTTCTTGGTTTCTAGTGAAACATTTGGGCCCCACAGTACAGAGTTGATCATGCCAATCAACTTTCTTCCGTTCTTTATCTTTTCTTTTATGTCGCTCTCAAGCGTTCCCCTGCCATCGATATAAACTCCCAAATACTTGAAGATAGTACTCCGATGTAACGACCAATTTTCTAATAGCAGAGAAGCTGTAGAGGCGTTGAAGGCCATGTATTCTTTCTTCTCCTTGCTGATTTCTAGGCCCCACTTAGAATATTCTTCTTCTAGCTTTCTTAGCATGTAACTTAGATCTTCTTCCTCGGAAGCTATAACTACCTAATCATCAGCAAAATGTAGACTGTACAAAGTTTCCTTTCCTATTCTTACACCCATACCTCGACATTTCCTTTTCCACTCCTTCAAAACTTCCTCTAGATAGAGGTTAAAAAGGGTGGGTGGTAAACTACACCCTTGTCTTAGGCCTTTGGTGATAAGGTTATACTGATATGGTATTATTTCTTGTTTCAGTGGGCAGATACTGAAGACTTGGGAAGGAAGAAAGAAATCAGAGCAAGGATGTACAGATTAAGGGAGCAAAGATTAAAAGATTTTTACACAACGGGAGAGGTTGTTAGTGAAATCACAGGTAGGAAACACGCGACAACTACTCACACTGAGTCCATTGGCGATCAGGGCTTCTTGACGATGAAAAGCAAGGAAATAAGGGATTCCGAATCTCCGACAAGGGACTTCAGCAGAAGAGCTATTGGCAACGGCAACGGCTATTGGCAGTCGGTAGAAGAAAGAGGTCACACAACCGGCAATCAAGATGGGACAGCGATAGAGAGGAGTGAAGAATCCAGAAGAGGAGAAGGAGTTGTGGTTGAAGGAAATGCTGAGACAAGAATGGCTCTTTCCGCTCAAAACATTCATGAAAAAACTTCCAAATCAGATGACAACATGTCTGTCAAATCAGAAACTAATCAACAAAGCCAAAAATTTGCATCAGTCACTGAATCTGATGACAAAAGTTCCCGGAAAGAAACATCAGAATCTCAAGACTCTAAGTCATTCCACGAAGAGAAAACATCACATACAACATCCGGTTCAACGAAAATATCTTCTACCACTTCTTCTTCTTCGAGGAAAGTAGTTAGCTCATCGGTAACCTCTGCTAGATATGAGATCGTTGATGGGCAGAAGCGTTTAATTGATAGCAGTGTAAGAGCAATAACATCAGGAGATGATTACAACAATTCAGGTTCGAATCTCCGATCCGATGAAACAAATGTACAATCGAATCGGCAAACATCAACAGTTCTTCACGATGAAACTGATAACACAAGGTTCCGACAGCCAGAAGAGCGTCTGATCAGAGACACACAAGATGTAAACGTAACTAAGTCACAGCAGACTTCCCATGACTCGAAGCATCATCAAAGCGAGCGGACTAATGAGTCATACAATACTGTTCAGCATTACACGACCAACTATTCAACTACTGTTGAAAACGATGGAAATGACACGAATATTATCGAAAACGAAAACCGACACAGACCAGTGGATTCTCGTTCCGATATTACTGAAACAGTAGTAAAAGATAGCTCAACAAGAAATGAAACAAATATAAAAAAAAATAAAAATACTCATCGCGAAGAAGTTTCCCGTAATCAGCAAAAAGAAACTTCTGATTCCAATGAATACATTACGAATGAAAGAATCGATTCATCCACTTTCGATAGGAGCACACCTAGATCAGTATCTCAAACACCTGTAAATGAAGTCGTTGAGAGATACACAACTGTAAGAGAGGTGTCTAACAACGCACGAGATTCCACCATAAACCAAACTCAAGTCCATTCCAATACAGATCAAAAAATCATGAACGAGATAAATAAACTAGATACGTATTTGCAGCACCAAAATACACCAGTATCTTCAGAGCCAGCAACTCCTAGAACTGTTACTGACGGAGCTCAATGGACCGTAGTTTCCAACAGGGACGGTGAATTTGAATATCAGAATGATAATTCGCCACGAGACAGTACGCCTCAATATTCTCAAGCACCAAGAGAACAACCAATCAAACACCCGTCTTCCTTAGACCTTCCAAAGGATGCGACAGACGGGCAGTATGTTACGACTTACCAACAGTCTTACAACAGGATCAGTGTAGACAATAGTCCTTCTCATGAATTTTTCGTTAGGACACTCAGAGCAAGTCCTGACCGCTTGACGCCATCTCCAACAAAGTCTTCCAGGGGTTCCTTAGACAGAAACAGTCCTGACAGAAGACTTAGAGCATCCAAAGGTTCTTTGGATAGAAGCAGTCCTGAAACCAGCAAGCGAAGGTCTGTCTCTAAAGGATCACTCGACAGAAGTACTCCTGATAGGACATATCGGACATCTAAGACACCGGATAGAGAACGTAGAGGAAGTACTGAGAGCTATACGATCGATAGAAAAAAAGACGTTCGAAGAAAAACAACTGAAATAACACAGCAGATGGTTAAAGACTCAAACAAACCAAGGAGAAAGTTCTCTTCTACTCAACAAAAAGCTGCAAACAAAACTAGGGTCTCCACTCCTGGAGTATCTCCTTCAACGAGCCCTACAAGAACTGTGAAAAAAGAAGTCACTTCTGGCAGCGAATCTGATATTTCTCAAGCTACTTACAACAAAACCTCTTCGATCAGTTCATTCCGAGATGAGAACATTGTAATAACTAAAACAGATAAAAAAGACACCATTGAACAAGTTGATAAAAATGATACCACGGTTTTGAAAAAATCGTTACCAAGAGAAAAATCTCCTGAATACAGTTCGGAAGGATCAGTGAGTAGAGAAATCAATAAATCATTAGCGAGCCGTTCAGAACTGACTACTTCAAATAACTCATTCAAACCGATTAAAAACTCTCCAAATGAAGATACAACCGATAATTTTATATTAGAAGAACAGAAAAATGTCGTTAGGGAGAATGAAACTATTGAGACGTCTGATACAAGGAAGCAAGTGAGCAAAGAAGACGTAATCCGAAACGACACAATTGAAATAACCGATGTTACTCATCGTGATTCCGACGCCCGACATATTGTTGTACATCCTGATGACTCCGATGACCAATGTAAATTAACTAAAAAACAAGTAATTACTGAAAAAAAAAAACGGTAGTTGAAGAACGTTCTGTTACGGAACGATCGAACAAAGGAAAGTCGCCAACATCTAGTCCTGAGCGTCGTCCAAAAGAGACGAAAAAGCCTGGAACTGAAGTGAATCACTCGAAATACCCAGAAGACGTTAAAACTAATGTTACCAAACCTAAAACGTCCAGTCCTGAAAGAAAACCTTCAGATAGGCAACCTTTGAAGCCATTAAATCAAAAAAGGCCTTCTGATACGCCTTCGACTGAGAGGAATCCTAAAACATCTCAGCATAGACCGTCTGATAATAGAAGACCAGATCGTCCAAGTCCTGAAAGGCGTCAACCCAGTTCTAGGACACCCGAACGTGATACTAAAAGGAAATCTTTTGATGAAAATAGGCGTTCGATTTCTTCGTCCCCAGAGCGGCGTTTAACTCCAAAAACATCTGTGAAAACTAACCAAACAGCCTCAAGCACATTTATATCTGAAGAAACTAAAACTCAAACTCGAGAGAGGTCAGTTTCTTCTAGCCCTGAAAGAAGACCTACTAAACAGGCTCCCAAAACATCTCCAAAGTCGACTGATAAATCTCCTTCCGGTAGGCAACAGAGACCATCTCCTTCTCCTAGCCCTGAAAGGATAAGTCCGGAAAGGAAGGTGAAGCCATCCCAAACAAGAAGAGAGCACACTTCATATAACCATCAAACACCAACAGCAACTCCTACAAATCAGAGAGTACAGAAAACGACAACGAAGGAAACTGTGAGAACAACAAGATATTCTAGCATACCAAGAGCTAATAAACTTTCTCCAAGAAATTCAAAAGACAAAATCGAACCGACTAACAATAAGGCTCCAAACCAGATTATAAGAAAAGCAACACCAATACCAAGAAGTATACCAACTACCAGAGTATCCTCAGTAACCAGAGTCAGTCGTATAACTGAACAGAGACAAGAAATCAAATCCTCTCCTGCTAGACCGACAAATGTTGCACGTAAACCCATTGAAACCACACCGAAACGAACTCCCTCAAAAATAGCAACACCAAAATCAACTCCTAATAAACCAAAATCTGCAGATACACCAAATAATAAACCCACCACTCAAAGGATTCCAAGGCTCAGTGATTCCCCTCAAAAAAACACAATAAATAAACGAACAACACAGACTCCTACCAACAAGAAAGTTATAAGAAATGAAATTGAAATATCTGAAATCACTGTGACAAATAAAACTAAGAACGAAAATGAAGATTTTCTGAAGAAAGAACGGTCTCTTCTTGATTTGGAAGATGAAAATCCACCTGAAGAATTTTATGCAGAATATGATGATAGAACTGATGATACAAGCCCCGAAAGGCAACCGAAATCCAAGAGAGTTGTCGATGACGTAACCCCCATTACAACTAAAACAGTAAAAACAAAAGAAATTAAAAAAGAATCACCGAAGCCTAAAAGTTCGTTAAAACCAGTCCCCAAAGTATCTAAAACTAAACCTGAAAGCAATCAAACAGAGACGATTTCCTCTAACAAAAAGATTCAAAACATAAGAGAGACAAATAAAACTAGAAAAACATCTAGGAAATTGAAAACAGAAAGAAAGAGTTCAAAGGACTACGTAAGCTCTTCTTCTTCTTCGTCCTCTGAAGAAGAAGACATAGAGCCTAATCAAGTCCCTGAAAATCACAACCGTAATCTTACTGAAAACGATCAAGTCACCCATGAATCGATCCAAGATTTGCTAACAGTAGTAGTGCAACACCCAAAATCATCAAGAGAATCCAGTCCTGGATACCCGAGTGGCAATCCGCCGTTTTGTACGACAAGCGAAGACGGTGATTCGAATCCAAGGTATGCCGATTTCGTCACCGAACCAGACGACGTCGAAAATTTCGATGGCCATCGAGGTCCCGCCACACCGATCAGACTGACGGAAGATGAAACAGTCGATGTAAGAAGTGTAGCTGATCGGGTGAATGTATTTTTAGAAGCGACTAGAGTGACCCAAGAAACAGTGCATCAGCCAGAACCTGTCGTTTCGAGTCCGAAGTCAGTGCTTAAAGCAAAAACAATGTTTGAAAATATCGCCAAGAATCAGATATCAGGTAACCAAAATCCAGATAAAGTGTCGAAATCTCCAAACACGCAAAATCATTCTCCAGATAAAAAGACTGCTCCAAAGAAACCAACTCATGATGATGTTTCTATAACTGAAGAAATCGTCGAAGAAGATGTTTCAAAATCATTCATTGAAAAAGAAATTTATTCTCAAGAACAAATAACTGATGATGAAAGTACTATAGTACACCAATCTAAAGTTAATGAAAAACAGCCTACTGATACATCTAAGAGACCTTCTATTGCTTCTGTAGATGTTACCTCGAAAAAAGATTACTTTGAAAGAAGAACACAAGATGAAGTAGAAATACTTGATGAAATAAATGATGTGAAACGACATGTTGTCAGGGAAGTGATTGACAAAGAAACAATCGACGCTCCGATCCGTCCCGAAGACACTGCCCCCAAACGAATCATTAGTGAACGTAAATCGCCAAGCCCACAAAGGGAGTCTCCCAAAAATGTATCCAACACTGTTACTTCAGTTACTAAAAAGACAACCGAAAAGAAGGTCTCAACAACAGTTGGAGCAAAGAAAAAGATATTCGAAAATACCACTGATGAAACTGAAATTAAAGAAAATATAAATAACACATATCACCCTGAGAATACAACACCGAAACGTAGCGTCAACAAACAAAAGTCTCCTAGTCCTCAAAGACAGTTACCTAAAACGTTGGATTCTAAAAAGAGGCATTCGATTGAAAACACGACCGAAGATATCGATATCAATGAAACTGTAAAAGTGTCGTATCGACCAGAAGATTCCACGCCTAAGCGAAGCGTTACCAAACAGAAATCACCAAGCCCTCAAAGACAATCTCCTAAAACAAATATTTCACCTGAGAACAAAAAACCAGTCGACAAGAAGAGTTCAACAATTGTAGGAGCTAAAAAGCGTTTGTTCGAAAACACCACTGAAGAAGTTGAAATCAAAGAAACTATCAAAAGTCATCAACATGAAGATAAGACACCACAACGAAATGTTACCAAACAAAAATCACCTAGCCCTCAGAGACAGCCATCTAAACCATTAAACGCCACACCTGATACTAAAAAACCTACTGAAAGGAAACCTTCTATCGTCGGTACGAGAAAACAATCATTTGAAAGAACTACGGAAGAAGTAAATATTGTAGAGAGTAGAAATATCAGAAATTCAGTCGAAGATAGTGCAATCAGAAAGCAAAATTCACAGACAGACATAACCAAAAGACGTCCAAGCCTTAAAGAAAAATCTCCAAGTCCTCAGAGGAACGTTCCTAAACAGAAGGAAACACCCGAATCCAAGAAACCTTTTGAAAGAAAAAAATCTGGACCCACAGTGGATGTTTCATCCAAGAAAGATTTCTTTGAAAAAAAAGTAAAAGACATATCTATTGCTGCTTCAAAAACGAAACCACAAAAACCTACATCTATCAATTCAAGTCGCCCAAGATCAGACTCTCCTGAAACCAGTATACGAACAACCGAGCAAACGTTCACTGATCGTCTAGTCAGAACACAATCACCAGAAAAACATGAATTACACCGACAAACAGATGAAGAAGAGGAATTTTCAGAAACAACCAGAAAAGTCTCTCATTCTCAAGAAGTAAAGCAAACTTTCTCTAAAACTGAACAGTTGATTAGAAAAATATCTGAAAGTGATCAATCAGATAGGCTAATAAAATCAGAAATAACTTATCAGAGACCGTTAGAAACCGAGCAACCGACGAAGAAACCGTCTAAACCAGAAAGTTTTGAAAGAAAACCTACAAAACCAGAAGAGATCGTTAGGAAAACATCTAAACCACAAGAAATAGTTCATTCTCCATCAAAACCTGACGGTACGGTAGATAGTAGAACTTACAACCGAAATGAATATTCTACCAGAACAACCACTACAAGTTCATTAAGGGGGCAAACTCCGGACAGACAACCAGAAGAAATTGTAAGAAAATTTTCCAGACCGGAAGAAATAACTAGAAAACCATCAAAACCAGAAGAAATCACTAGGAAACTATCAAAGACAGAAGAGATTACAAGAAAGACCTCTAAACCTGCGGAAGTAATTAGGAAGCCATCAAAAACAGAAGATGAACAAACAACGAAACCCGAAGAAATTGTTAGGAGACCAAGTTCAAGAACTGAATCTTACATGAGGAGTACCATCAGTTCTACACGAAGCCATACTCCCGATTATCAGACAAATGAAATTATAAGGAAGACACCTAAAAGTGAAAGTCCAGATTATAAACCATCTAAAGACTCTCCAAGAACACCTTCGCGTCTTGACTACAACGAAGCTGATGTCACCGATGAGGTTGAAACACATCAAACTGTGACAGAATCATCATACATGAGGAGCACCGTAAGCAGCTCAGGTCGCGGTCAAACTCCAGAGAAACAATTCAGAGGTAGTACTCCTGAACGGAACACACAGAACCGCCCAAGAAGTCCGCTCAAATCAGATCCAAGGAGGAGGCCATCGGAACCGGAAGAGGTTCTTGAAGAGACAGCCACGAGGAGGACCAGCATTCGAACTGAAACGAAACAGGAAGTTGGAGGAAAGTTTGGAGTGACCCTGAGGAAGACGCCATCTTCGGGGAAAATGGCGACGAAACCGACGATTCAAAGGCAGAACAGTAGGCCAGCTGACATCGATATAGAGTCTATATTCGATTTAGAGCTACTTGAGGAAATGGTAAGTTTTTTTACTTTTTCTATTTCTTTTTATAATTTATATATCTTTACTAGAAATGGGCCGACTAGTTGGCTGGAATAAAAGTCGATTATTTCGGCAAGCCGATCATTGCTTCCGCTGGAATTCGGGTGACATCGGCCATGTTCGAAGCGCTTCGTCCATTGCTGTTTATTCGTCTGTACATGTAGCTTTTGTTTATCTTATATTTTTTTCTTATGTTTTTTACAAATGGGCCCGATTGAAACGAGGTGTTTTTTTTTTAAAGAAAAATATAGCAAAATTCATCGGTTTACTTAGCTTAGATAGTTAATTGTGAAATTTGGAATTCATTCCAAAAAAAGATCATTTAAGGGTTTTTTTTTTACGAATCTGCAATATCGTCCCTGCAACCGCAAAGTATGGAATGTGAAAATACGCGGTTTTTTGCATTCGATCTTTAGCGATTCTTTACATTGATTTGACATAATCAAGTAGTTTGTATAATCGACACTTTGACGGAGTTGTTCCTCCCTATTACAGCGGGAATTAAGATTTGAGAATTCGCTGAAACGTATATAAGTCCTAAAGCAATTGATAAAGTAATACAAAAAATGTATTATTAGGATTGATGAATTAAAAGGAGATAATTAAACTCAGTTATCTCTTAGATCTCCTCAGAAGTGAAGATGAATGTTTAGCATTCGAAACTAGTATTCTAATAAAATAATCCCAATAGAAGTGGCAATTAATTCATCAAAACTTAATGTATTGATCCTTCTATACCATCGTACAGAAACGTACCTCAAGTGACAAAAAATGTATTTTTTCACATTCAATACTTTGCAGTTGTACGGACGATGTATAGATTATAAAAATTAGCTCATGTGGAATTGTAAATAAAAGCGAATGTGAATTGCTAAAATAGCAGTTTTCTTTTCCTCTTCCTATCATTATTGTATAATTCAAATAAGAATTGATATTTTTTATTTATTATAGGCACAAAACCATAACTGTGATTTAAAAAAACAGAAGGTTACCTAAGTTCTTTCTTCAATATTACAGAAGTAATTTTTTATTAATATCATAATCTTTTTTTAAGTTCAGTAATTTTTTTTTTTATAAATAGAGTACCTTTTCCTGGCTTAAATAGCAAACTGTAAACATGAATCTAAAAAAAAAAAATATTATTATCATTGAAGGCGATGTTTTCATTTCGAACTATTTTCAGGCGTAGAAATATAAATTAATTAAAATAGCTAAAAGGACTAGTCGCTTGTTACAAAATCAGTCAATTAGTCGGCTCATCTCTACTCGTTCCTCATTTATTTTAAATCTAAAAAACAAATGAGCTTTTCGTTCTTTACTTCTATTTCAGTGGTAATTAAAAATATATTTTAAGTGTATTGTTGTAGTGTTTCATTTCTTGCATTATTATTTTTTTTTCCTGTAATATGTGTTACATTATTAGTAATAATTTAATCTACGCTTTTGTTCTTTTGAATTACATTTAAATATATACCTTTCTTTATTTTCATCCAGTTGCTCAAAGCAGTAGGATACGACGATCGCCGTAGGATCAGAGCACAGATACGACTCGTTAAGAAACAAATCGAAGATGAGAAAAACGCTACTATTACAACCAAAACCACAAAATCCACCTCATCAATACAGTCAACATTACCATCAGTAAGGGACATTAAGGTATGATGTATTTTAAAACCATATCAACTTTTTTTTCTTCTAAGAAACCTATTGGATTTCCTAAACCTTCCAGATAATTGATTAATACAGACTTATTTCTTCATTTACAGAGACAAACGAGCCCTTCAAAATCACCAGAAAGGCAAGAGCACGTTCGCAGCTCTCCGAGATCATCACCAGAACGCCGGCCATCTCACAGGTCTCCAGCAGCATCACCAGAGAGACGCCAACATACATACAGTTCTCCGAGAGCATCGCCGGAGAGAAGGGAACGCGTCCAGGCATCTCCTAGGGCTTCTCCAGAACGTTTTGTCAAAGCATCGTCACCGGAAAAACAGTCTTCAGACAGAACGACGACCAGAAAGTACTCTACAGAGAAAACTACCAACGGTTATACAGAATCTAGGACGGTCACGGAAAGAACTACAGGTAAGATTATTTATAAATAAACTATCATTAATAACATTAAAACGAAAAAAAAACAACTAGGAATGGAAGGATGGGTTATACCACAGATTACTTCTAGCTGGAGCAAAAGAAATTCAGAGAGAAATTTGAATCTACAAATGAAAAAATTTCAATCAAGGTTTGACGGAATTGAACCATTGGTTTTCTGAGCTTGGGTGGCTTTTTCCTAAATTCAGACGGCAAAACTTCCTGGTTATTTTCTAACTCCAATCTTTAATAAATAAAAAAAATACCTTCCTATATTATTGATCTATTAACTCTGCGCTCTTCTATCCACCTCCTAAACACTTGATCCCAAATTTTGAACCTGTATGCCCCCCTCACATAAAACTGCCTCCTTTGAAAAATCCTTCATCATTCGTGCTACCTCCTTCTGGAATTCCCTTACCACTTCTATTTAAAAAGCAGTTTCTCTAACTTCCTTTAAAAATTCAGAAAATCAATCCTCCGTAATTATGTAAACAATTAAATACCTAAATACTTAGAATTACTTTCTTTTATGTATATACAATTGTATTTTATGTTATTTTTTTATTTTTTTTTTTTTCCTGTCGAAAACATACGCCGTAATTACCGAAGCACTTAATTTGTAAATAATACGGCCGAGAAATGTACCTGTAACTGTGTATTATTATCATTCTTAGGGAACTGTAAGTCTTAGAATAAAGTTTATTTTTTCATTTCATTTGTTGTTGTTTTTTCCATTGATTGGTATTTAATGTGAACACTGTCGCACGAGCATAATACATTTATTAGTGGTTAATTATTGCTTTGTAAGTGATTTAAATGCTTCCAACTCTATATTGAGTACTAAAAATTCTCAGGTCTGTAATTCTTTCTTTCTCTCCCCTCCCACCACTTTTGCTGCAATATCGTCCTTAAGCATTCTTGAAAAAAAGAATTTAAACTTTATTTTGATATTTACAACTGCTTATATTATATTCAACAAGTAAATTTGAGGACAATTATTACAATGGCATGACAATAACATGTACATAACTACTCACTAGTAGCACTTCAATAGTTCTACATTAGAAGATCACTTGGCCATCTTCTTTTCAGACGCATCGTAGGGTCATCGGGAATAGATTGGGAAGGAAGTTGAGAGACTAGTGGATTTTAGTGAGTATGCAGTTTACCGTGAAAGGATAGGTATCTGGTAAGAGCTAAATCAGCAACATATGGAACATTAAGGTCTTTATGGTTAAGTGAAGCTCCAAAGCTCATCTCCATATTTCCAAATAGGTCTAATTACTGTCTTTTAAAGGATTCTTTGAGTAGTCTCTAGAGTCGAGCAGGTTCTCTTCGTTTTAGTCTTACATTTGGAGTTCAAGTAAGATGTTTGTTCAGATGGAGTCCTAGGTAGCTTATATGTTCAAAAGGATTGGATAAGAGAAGAAATGGAAGGTTTAGTGGAGCCCCAAAGCTCAACTCCATATGTCCAAATGTGTTTAAGTACAGTTACTATACAGTCACGTAAATAAGTCTTTTGTAATTAATTGAGAGCTTTAAACGCTTGTCTTGTAAATATTCGAGTAATCAGAAACGACGAGCAGTTCCTAGTCTTTTAAGTCTTGTTAGCATTATTTTAATTTATATCTTTAACAATTCGAAATTTAAGTATTTTACAAATTACATCAAATATAATAATTATGACGACACAACAAAGAGATGTTTTTTGTTTTTTTAAATGCCTCAGATGATTATGAAGATGCAAATAAAAGTCATATATTAATCGTTTGTTTCGACAAACCATGAAAACAAAGGAGTACAATTAAAAAATTAAAAATAATTTTATAATTAATAGCTGAAAGTACCCCTCTCCGCTACGGTTTAATATCATTAGGATGAAGACAACTTAAATTAGTAAAAGCTAAGCTTAACGTTGATAATTATTATTAGTTAAATAAACCTGAACAATTCCATTCTTAGAATAATTTCAATAAGTAAATTTGACAATTTGCAAAAGTTAATTTTATATTATTTTGATAGCCCTCCAGTGAAGCTTCGAGGCAGCACTATCATCTTACCCAGCTCTGATACCAGACCATCAGCTTTTCTTCAAGTGAATATAGTCTTAACTTCTCAACTTTTTTGAAGAAAGTTTAGTCTTTCTGTTTCTATTTTTGCATACATATCAAACATAAATTGGTTGAGGAGATTACGAAATTACGAAATTAAAGTAAATAAGGTTCTTCACCTCCCTCGCTCCACTAACATTTAGGCGTAACAAAAATCAGCTGCAGACAGTTTTTCTTAAGTGATGTATTGGAGTTTGGGTCACGCTGAGGAATGTTAATACTGTACCTTTCTTCTCCATGGTAGAACATGATACGATACTAAAGAGAATCATACACTTGGTAGAACTATTGATTCTTATCTGTTTTTTGTCCCTACATCGAACTGGCCTTACATGTCATCACCAGAGAACATAAGTCTTTTAACCTCCTCTTTAACATTAGTCTTTTAATAGTTTCTCGTCACGAAACAACTCAAACTTGTAAGGGTCCACCTTCTCTCAGTAGAAACTTAGACACTACAACAAACTAATCTCTTTTGATATCATCTCCGAAACTTTTTAAAAAACTCAAACCGCTGGGTGTAAGGGTCCCACCTCTGCAGCCACAATCACTGTTTACAGAAAGTACTAATATTATAAGGTTTCGACATCGATCGTATTTTTGTTTGTTTACAACTAAAAGGAACTTAATTTGTGGTCAAAGTGTGGGGCTTAAATATCTAACCTATTTTTTAACTTAGCTTATATCCAAATACCATATGATAATTAATCTTTTATTATTCACCTTAAAAATTGAAATCGCATTTTTCGCAAATTAGCCGCGATCCAGGCCGATTTTTTAAAATTCCTTTCTTAGCGAGCACCTACGGCCCTAGAGGAATCTACATATCGAATTTCATTCCAATCCGTTCGGTGGTTTCTGAGATTTCGTGTTAAGTGAGTGAGTGGTATTTGACAAATATATAATAGATAAAAAAACGTATTATTATTAATTAATAGCAATATCTCCAAGATTACATTCCCGCTTCGAGGTCACAGTAGAGTCTAATGTGAATTTATATTAATTTTAATAATAATAATTATATAATAAAATTATTATTATTATTAAATGAATGTACATACTAATGTAATTATATACCTATTCGAAAAAAATGTACCATGTATCTTTTGCTATGATCCTTGATTGTCATGTAATGTCTCCCAGAAGTAATAAGACAATACACGTATGTACCATGATAAACACAAATCACAGTTGGCAATTTTTTTTTTTTTTTTTTTTTTTTTTAATGTTTTATATGTTTTTTTTATGTATAGCCCCATGAGTGATCAAATAATAAATCGAAAACTACATTTTTCGAAGATTCTTTTGAAATATTAAACTGGGGAAAGTTCTTATAAAATGCAATACTCATATTAGATGTCCTAACTAGTACTATCGACTAGTACTATCTCGATAGAGTGCGCTGAACAGTGATAACGGTACACCTATTTCTAAATTTATAACCATAAGCCTATAATTCTTTGATATAAAATACTTATGATTCAAATTCATCTCATTAAGATATTTAATAATTCACCATTATAAACTGATGTACTACCTACACTTACGAACCAACAAAATTGATACGAAAATGCTAAATAGGACCGACCATTATAAATGCCAAAGCGTCCTTGAGTCGGCCTCAACTAAAATTGTAACAGATCTCGATGGCCGTTGGGGGAATGACCTGGGATCGTGCTTTGATCAGTCGGATAATTTGAGAGATTGCTAATAGCTCCAATTTTAGTTCAAATTTATGTAATATCATATTGTGCTTTATTTAAATTTTAAATATATATAATGGTATTAGGTTTCTCTTAGGTAATGTAATAAAGACTCAATTTCGTTTTCTCTGTAACAAAGGTTATATTTACAATATATATTTCCATTAATTACATCAGGTGTTATCTGTTAATACAAGACATTCACTCAGCTGTAACAAAACAAACTACATTTAAAGCCCTTATTCCGATCCTCTTTATATATTCTACAGTTAATATTAATGTAGCCGTACAGACTAATTGTTTACAATAATAACAATCCACTCTTATCATTCACAGCTGTTTATTGTCACTTCTAATAGGCATTATGGGTAATGTGGTCCTATTGCATTATGGGTAACTTAAGGGGAGCACTCGTATATGAATAAAGTGGTGATTCGTTTCACTCACAAGTCTTTATTAAGTTAAAGGTTATTTTAATTTAAATGTATAGCGAAGTAAGTTTATTTTTTTTATTATTTATATCAATTTATTGAAATTTACAACTGTACAATTATATACATTAAGTAAATGGACTGATAACGATTACAATAACATGTCAAAGCTTGAAAATAACTATTCGTCCGTAGCACTTTAATAAAAATTCTACACTAGAAGATCTCTAGGCCATCTTCTTTTCAGACGCCTCGGAGGATTATCGGGAATTGAGTGGGAAGCAAGTTGAGAAACTAATGGATTTGCGTGGTTATGGAGCTTACTATGAAAGGATAGATATCTGGTTTGAGCTAAGTCAGAAACGTTAGGCATATTAAGATCTTTATGGATAAATTTGTTTGTGACGAAGTGAGGAGCATTTAGTATTTTTCTAAAGATTTTGGATTGTAAGGATTTGATACGAGATGAATAGAATGGTTTAGTGGAGCCCCAAAGCTTAACTCCGTACGTTCAAATCACAGTCATGTAAATAAGTTTTTTGTAGTAAAGCGGAAGGTTTGAGCGTTTGTCTAGTAAATGTTGAAGGAGTCGAAAACGACGAGCAGTTTCTTGTCGTTTTAGTCTTGTATGTGGATACCAAGTTAAACGTTTGTCCAAGTGGAGTCCTAGGTAGAGGATCTGTTCAACAGGGATTAGTGGAATGTCATTAAAGGATATTGTAGGACAGGAGGTCGTAGGTTTACGATGGAGGGTAAAGGTTATTTGGAGAGATTTATTTGGATTTATTTTGATTCTCCATTTTTGACACCATTCTTGAAGGGTTAGGATATGGGATTGGAGTGTTTGATAGGCAATGAAGGGATCATTGTTTACTGATAACACACATGTGTCATCATCGTAAGTGGTGAGGACAGTGCTAGGATGAGTTGGAATTGCGAAGTAAGTTAAAATCCATTTCACCTTTTATGGTTGATAGGGAAATATTATAATCTTTTCATATTTTCTGAAATAAATAAATTATTTAAATATTGATATAGAAATAAGCTGTTTGTAATATTCGATTCCACGATAATTTGGAATAGGACGTATTTTCCAAAAATTTATAGCATTTGTCACGAAGAATTTTTTTAATTCAAATTAAACTGAATTAATTCTAAAACATGAGCAGGAACAGGAAACGTTCGTGGAAATAAATACCATTTAATCCTCGTAAGGAAAATGCTTACTACATTTATATGTTGAATGTTATGAGAAAAGAAAAAACTTTACATTCTAAGCAACTTTCTATTTAATGGCCTTGAGATGATAAATTCTTTATATGCAGGAACATAATAACGGGATCCCTGCAAGACTTTGAATAATTTTCTTGAATAAGGTATTAATTTTCTACTGTAAAGTGAAAAATTTCTTGAGACTACTGAAGTAATTAAAAAAAATTATTTATAGATAATTTAAACCATAAGTATTTAAAATAAAAGAAATTTAACTCTTACCTGTCAATAGAACAAAGTTACAAACAAAATATTTTAGAGTACATAATAATTTTTTTCATACTCAGAGGGTGGAATCACTTTGGGGTCCAAATATAAAAAAAAAAATATTCCAATGAATTTAAGAATTGTGGATTCTTTTATTATGTATAATATGTCAGTGAATGGTTGATTAATAAATAAAATAAAAAGGATTTTATATTTTCTATACATCATGGACTGATAGGTATTTTTTAGATTTATACTTCTTGTGATGAGTCTGAAGTATTCCTCTAGGGGTAAAGATTTTAAGTGTTATGTACAAGACTAAAACGTCAAAAAACTGCCCGTCGTTACAGACTACTTCAATATTTACTAGAAAAAAGTTCGAAGCTCCCAATTAATTACAAAAGACTCATTTATATAATAGTAATTAGACCTATTTGGACGTACGGAGTTGAAGTTTGGGGATCCCCTAAACCATCTAATTCATCTCGTAACCAATCTTTACAATCCAAAATCCTTCTAATAATCCTCAATGCTCCTTACTTCGTCACAAGCAAACTTATCCACAAAGATCTTACGTTTCTCACTTAGCTTAAACCAGATATCGATCCTTTCATAGCAAACTCCACAATCATGCGAATCCATTAGTATCACAACTTGCATCTCATTCCATTCCAGATAACCCTCCGAGACGCCTGAAAAGAATATGGCTTCTGGACCTTCTAATATAGTATTTTATTATATAGAACCTTTATAAGTGCTACCAATGGGTAGTTGCTTTAAAAACAAGTGACTTGTCATTTTTATGTATTTCATCACATTTACTTGATGTATTATATCTTATATTGTATATACGGTTGTAAATTTCAATAAATACCTAAGAAAAAAAAAGTGTTATATCTTCATCTAATTGCAAGAGTAATGTACGAACATTAAATTTTCAATGAACCTAATTTATTTTTTTTAAAACATCACACGCAGATTTAAAATCAGAACTAGAAGCTAAAACTACTATTCCAGTATCTATTTAAATGATTTAATCAAAAGAAAATATTTAAATTGTGTTGATTCCATTCAAAAATATATCTTTCCTTCAGCGTTGTTCCCACAGTGTTTAGGGAGATACCACGATTCGGTATTGTCACAACTGCATTCATAGTTCTCTTTGAGACTATTATCATCAATTATGTGAACGCAACAGAGATAATAAAATTTAATGAGCCATATCTGTTAACTATCACTTGGCGCCATGGACGCATCAAATCTGTTAAGTCGGGCAGAGAATTCGAATCACGCTCAGCATTCCTTAGGAGACAAATATTTCTTATATCATAATCATGAAATACACACGATATTATTTTATATAAGTTAAAATAATTTTATTTACAGCTGTTTAGAACAGCTGTTATTTGGTAAATCAAGTAAACATGTGGAGAAATGAATACAGTAACATGCCAATAACTTGTAAAACTACCAGCCGTTGGCTTCATTTTAGTAAGAGTTCTATAGTAGAAGGTCTCGAGGCCATCTCCTTTTCTGTCACCTCAGAGGGTTATCGGGAATAGAATGGAAAGCAAGTTGAAAGACTAGTGAATTTGAGTGGTTATGGAGTTTACTATGAAAGGATAGGTATCTGGTTTGGGATAAATAAGCAATATATGGAATACAGTGGAATCTGTATCTGTAAGAAAAACGGGCGAGTAAGCAGAACGTTTTTTTTTTGTTTGTTTTTTAATGTTAAATATTTACATTTAATTTTTTTTTTAATCTATTTTATTGGCTGTTTCAAATGAATAAAAAGAGTAATATACAAATAAATAATTGATTAATTGGAAGATAAACAACATAAAATAAAAATATTCAGATGAGCTCATATTCCATCAAAACTTTACTTTTTATCTTCTACATAATTAAATAATCCCTCTGTCTGAGACTTCATCAAAAATATTTTATAAATATACACATATTACAAACATTAAAAACAAAGTTTACTCTGATTATTTATTTTTTCGTCCCTAACACCTATGATCCAAATTTTCCGCTAATCCGAACAGCTTCTAGCAACAATTAGTTCGGAAAAGCGAGATACCACTGCAGTATCATCATTATGGAAAAGTTTATTTGTAAAAAAGTAAAAAGCATTGAGAATTTTCTGAAGGATTTTGGATTGTAAGGATTGTATACGAGATGAATTGGGTGGTTTAGTGGAGACATAAAACTCAACTCCGTACGTCCAAATAGGTTTGATTACAATCATGTCTATGAGTCTTTTGTAATTAATTGGGAGCTTTGAACGTTTGTCTAGTAAATGTTGAAGAAGTCTGTAACGACGGGCAGTTTCTTGTAGTTTTAGTATTGTATGTGGATCTCAAGTAAGACGTTTGTCTTGAGTCCTAGGTAGTGGATCTGTTCAACAGGGATTAGTGGAATATCATTAAAGGATACTCTACTACAGGAAGTCATCGGTTTATGACAAAGAGCAATGGTAATTATATGACATTTTTTGGAAAGGAATTTTTTAAAAATAGGTATAAATCCTGCATTTAAAATAGATAAACCATTGTCATCTTATTTCCCTTCACCTAAAGACAAAATAAAACCTAACCAAAAAAGTAGTGTATATGAAATAAAATGTAATGACTGTGTAGCTAAATACACGTACAGGAAAAACTGGAAGACCGGTAAATCAGAGAGTAAAGCGTATATAAGAGAGTATAAGACCCAAAATTCCAAATTCAATATTCATTTGCATGAGTATAACCATAAATTCAAAAAATACTCGGAACTAAAAATAATACATCAAGTAATAGACTAAAATTCAATATTTATGAATCACTAGAAATAATAAAATCGTTCAAAACCAATCCAGATTTTTGTTTAAATGACGAGATGTCCAATAGTTCCATTTTAAATTTGTTTACAGTTGGTACGGAAAAATCCAATTAGTCATAGGGAAAACCCTGGGAAAAAAAATTTCCTCTTTCAATTTCAAAAGTCCATTCGACCTTATTAGGTAAGTGCCAATATATTTTCTATAAGATTTCTTGTCTTACATTTTTGAAAACTTTAGTATATATAGTCCATGTAACATAGTGCTGATGTGTTAACAATGTTGTATGTTTTAGAACTGAAGATGAATGTTTAACATTCAAAACTAGTTTTAAAAAAAAATAATTCCAATAGAAGTGGCAATTAATTCATCGATCCTAATAATAATATGTTTATAATGTCTCTATTTTGATCAATTAACATATATGTAAAGAAAACCACTCCATTCATATACGAGTGCTCCCCTTAAGTTACCCATAATGCAATAGGACGACCATTACCCATAATGCCTATTAGAAGTGACAATAAACAGCTGTGAATGATAAGAGTGGATTGTTATTATTGTAAACAGTTAGTCTGTACGGCTACATTAATATTAACTGTAGAATATATAAAGAGGATCGGAATAAGGGCTTTAAATGTAGTTTGTTTTGTTACAGCTGAGTCAATGTCTTGTATTAACAAAAATATATAAAAATCTTCAGGTACTAGAAAGTCCATATAATGTTTTATAACCATCACCCGCAGTGTTTGGTATGAAGATGCACGACATATAAATTGTTATCTTTAAAGAACGGGTTTAGGCTCGTTATGAAAGGTTCCACTATAAATTTCATGGTTAAAACATTGTATGACTGTTAAAAGTAACATTTTATGAGGCTGTTAAAAGAGTTTATAACAGTACTTAGGTTTAAGAACAGGCTTAGTGCATCTTATGAGTAACAACATATACGGTCACTGTATATAGCCGATAAAAGCGCTGTACTGACAACATAGTTCTTAATTTAAACGTTTAATAACTGCCCGTCGTTACAGACTACTTCAACATTTATTAGACAAGCGATTAAAGCTCCCAATTCATTACAAAAGACTTATTTACATGACTGTGATTAGACCTATTTGGACGTACGGAGTTGAGCTTTGGGGCTCCACTAAACCATCCAATTCATATCGTATCCAATCATTACAATCCAAAATACTTCGAAAAAACCTCAATGCCCCTTACTTTATCACCAATAAGCTTATCAATAAAGACCTTAATATCCATATGTTGCTGAGTTAGCCCAAACCAGATACCTATCCTTCCATAGTAAGCTCCATAACCACTCCAATCCACTAGTCTCCCAACTTGCTTCCTCCTCCATCCCTGATAATCCTCCGAGGCGTCTGAAAAGAAGATGGCCTAGAGACCTTTTAGTGTAGATTTTATTGAAGTGCTACTGATGAGTAGTTCTTTTCAAGTTTTGACATATTGTAATCGTTATCAACTCATTTACTTGGTGTATATATTTGTTCAGTTGTAAATTTCAATAAATTGATTTAAAAAAAATAAATTTTAATAAAAATAATGACAATGATGAGTAATTTATTTATTGCTTTATTGTTGTTCTTTATTTAACGAAGGACTGGTTATTCTACAGGTTACCAACCTATTCAATCCAGGGTGGGGTCAAGATTTGTTTGGTGGGTCCACAACGAAATAAATTTTAAACCGCCCAGGTGGGATTCGAACCCACGACCCTCAATACCAAGCGTGCTAAAACTCGCTTGGCCACCGATACCCTATTTGTTATTGTTCCAAATCCAACAAAATCCACCATCTCCTTTTATAAAAACATTTATGATAGATCGTTAAAATTTCTGAGATCAATTTCAGATTACAGCATAACCTTAACATTGAAAAAAAAAAAAAGAGTAAAGAAACAAAAACAGTCTCATTTTCTATCAAAAGTAGTTTTTATTATAATCATGTTGATATCTAGTTGTCAGTTGAATATAAAAATGAAATTTCCACTAAGTATGTTATCAGACTCCTTATCAGTTATAGTAATAGTTCTGGATATTCGTTTTTTTTTTTTCTAAGTATTTTTTTTTATGATAATAAAAAGAAGAATTATTACAACATAAAGAGTTAATTTTGTGATATGGTAAATAAATAAACATTTCTGAAAAAAGAAAAATAGAATAGCAAGTATTAAAATAGGTTTTATAGACATTATTGTTAATTTACAAGGTAATTTAAAAAGGCTTTAAAAAAAAAAATTATAAATTTAGTGGGCTCGAATACCAAGTCTTTGATATACAGGGTGAGTATCTCTTAGTGTAAAAAAAAAAAATTGGTGAAACTAGATCACAAATGTAGCAAAATGCCGCAGACCTCACCTTTCTATTCCAATCCGTTGCAGATATCCGATAAATCAAAGACTTTTGAGGAAACCACGTTTTTTTCCATAAAAGCTGTAATACATCCATTTTTTAAAAATATTTTTCAAATTTTGACCACATTTTCAAATTTAGCACTACATTTTCTATAATAGCTGAGTACCTGTAACCTTGAATTTTACAAACTTGGTATCTTAAGAACAGCTTGATTTTCACCTTATTTGGAGAAGCCAGAATGTCTTATATTACTTCAACGCTCACCGTTTTTCGAAAAAACTGTCCACAAAACTTCAAATCTCACAAAAACTTGAAAATTTAATCAGCTTTTGAATGATATGTTAAACGTAATGATATGTTAAGCGTAATGATAAAAACTTTTTTTTTTTAAATAAAAAAGGAAGAAAATATGATCGTCCTAAATAATAATACTAAATAAATAAATGTAATAACATAAGATCCTCTGTTGTGGCATCGCTTTATTGACAGTTTTCCTTTATTTTATACTAAACAATCATTTTTTTCTTTTATTTAAAAAAAAAAGTTTATTATGTTTAAAATAATATTTTCATCAAGGGATTGTCATAATGTTTTATTTAAACAAGTGACTGATTTGTATGCCAAATGAGAACACCATGTTTTTTCAGTTTCAAAAGTGAATTTCTCCATGAAATTCAAACAAAATCATTACGTTTAACATATCATTCGAAAGCTGATTAAATTTTCAAGTTTTTTTGAGATTTGAAGTTTTGTGGATAGTTTTTTTCGAAAAACGGTGACCGTTGAAGTAATATAAGTTATTGTGGCTTCTCCAAATATGGTGAAGATCAAGCTGTTGTTAAGATACCAAGTTTGTAAAATTCAAGGTTACAAGTACTCAGCTATTATAGAAAATTTAATGCTAAATTCGAAAATATGGTCAAAATTTGAAAAATATTTAAACAAAATGGAGATATTACAGCTTTAATGAAAAAAAACGTGGTTTCCTCAAAAAAGTTTTTTGATTTATCGTATATCTGCAACGGATTAGAATAGAAAGGTGAAGTCTGCAGCATTTTGATACATTTTTGATCTAGTTTCACTCAATTTTTTTTTTTTTTACACTAAGAGATACTCACCCTATATTTCTTAACGTAGTAGATGGTTTGAAGTTCCCGAAATAAGTGAGTAATCGCAAATTATAGTCAAAACAGCTACAAATATAGCAATCTGTTTAATGTGAATGTTTCGTATCATCGTTCATATCAAAGATAACGTGTAACAAAAACTCAGTATAATTTTAAGATTATACATAATTCGCTGTATTATATATAAGATAGGTGTTCGTTCAAATTTAAGATCCTCATTCAAGATATTCAGTTTTTGTTTTGATCTATGTCTTGTAAATGTATTTCAAGGAATAAAATTTAAATAAAAGTCCTTACCATGTACCCTGATAACAAATCATGATCCCTTAATAGGGGAATTAAATTAAATTTAAACAAATCTCATGAAATAACCTCTACCCTTCGTTGCAAATCTACGATTACCAAATCCATTAGTAATATTCCACAGATCCCCGTTGGGCAGATCCGCTACACGACTTGGAATCGACATACAAGACACACGATAGGAAATTGTTCGTCGTTCTCAACATTTATAGACAAACGTTCTATGCTTCCGATTTACTACCAAAGACTCATTTACATAACAGTGATTAGATCAATTTGGACATATTTAGTTGAACTTTGGGGCTCAAATAAACCAACCAATTCATCTCGTATCCAATCCTTGCAATTCAAAATCCTTAGAAATATCCTCAATGCTCTTTACGTTGCCACAAACAAACTTATCCATAAGGATCACTTAAGGTTCGCATGATAGTATAGAAGGGTCAATACAATTGATGAATTAATAGCCACTTCTATTGGAATTATTTTAATAGAATAATCGTTTCGAATGGTAAATATTCATTTTCAGTTCTAAAACATACAACATTGTTAACACATCAGCACTATGTTACATGGACTATATATACTAAAGTTTTCAAAAATGTAAGACAAGAAATCAATTGGTACTCACCTGAGGATATCTAACTTATATTTGAAATGTATCCACCGTGGAAAGGGGAAGGGGTAGGTTTAACCTGCTTGTAGGTTTAACTTTAGTATATATAAAAAATAAGTATATGTAAAAATTTTTATGTTTAAGATGAACTGAAGATACGAAACTGGCATTCTAAAAAAATGATCCAATAGAAGTGCAATCAATTCATCAATCCTTATTATCCAAAAAGATTTGTTCCATATTTTGCTGATTAATCCCATACCAGATACCTATCCTTTTATAATAAACTCCATAACCATTCTAATCCACTGTGTTTGTGGCAACTTGCTTCCAACTCTAAAACCTCCGAAGTTTCTGAAAAGAAGATGGCCTTGGTATCTTCTAAAATAGAACTTTTATTTAAGTCCTACTAATAGGTAGTTGCTAAACAAGCAATTGACATGTCATTATGATCTTCGAATAATCCTTAATGCTCCTTACTTAGTCACAAACAAACGTGTCCTTAATGAGACCTTAATGTTCTGTATGTTGCTGATTTAGGCCAAACCACATGGCTATCCTTTAATAGTAAACTCCATAAACATTAGGATTAATGAATTAATTGCCACTTCTATTGGGATTATTTTAATAGAATGCTTAGCATCGAATGCTAAACATTCATCTTCAGTTCTCAGGGGATCTAAGAAATAACTTGCTTCCCATTCAATCCCCGACAAATCCGATGCTTCTGAAAATAAGATGCCAACTGAACCTTCTCGTATTGAACTTTTATTGACGTCATACGAGGTGTGATCAAAAAGTTCCAGGACTGAATTTTTATACATTTATTCATACAACATACAGGTTATTCAAATTTGTCTCCTTCGAAGTACTCCCCTTGGGAAGCTACACACTTTTCCCACCGGTGTTTCCACTGATCAAAGGCCCCAGAAAACTCTTCTTTTGTAAAGGTGTTTAGCAGCTCCGTTGTTTTTTCTTTAATTTCGTCAACTGTTTGAAATCTTCGTCCTTTCAGGTGTCTCTTGAGCTTCGGGAAAAAAAAAAAAAGTCGGCTGGAGTCAGGTCAGGTGAGTAGGGGGGCTAAGGAATGACAGGCATTGCGTTTTTTACACAAAAAGGCCATCTTTAAACCTCTTGAACCACTGATGGCAGCATGACCGGCTTAGACATTCTTCACCAAAAGCCTCTTGTAACATCAAAAAGGTTTCAGAAAACGTTTTGTTCAGTTTCACACAAACACGTTGCTCTTCTTTCACATTCATTTTCATAAAATAGCCAAACTCTATAAAACTAACCTCAAACAAACTTTGCTAATGTTACTTTCAGTGATGTTATGATTGATCTGCAAACACAGCTGTGTTCCTGTTGAGTCAGGCAATACAATGCTGCCAACCGCATCGCTGTGAGACATTGCATTCCCATAGTATATAAAAAGTCCTGGAACTTTTTGATCACATCTCGTATCTTTGTTATTTCTTAGATCCCTCAGAACTGAAGATGAATGTTTAGCATTCTAATAAAATAATCCCAATAGAAGTGGCAATTAATTCGTCAATCCTGATTGTATTAATCCTTCTATACCATCATGTGTAGCTCAAGTAATTCCATAACCATTCTTATTCACAAGACCAGTAGTCTCTTAACTTGCTTCCTATTCAATACCTGACAAACTCCGAGGCTTCTGAAAAGAAAATGGCAACTATGTCTCGTATAGAACTTTTATTGACGTCATTTCTCTGTTATTTCTTAAATCCCCTGAGAACTGAAGATGAATGTTTTGAATTCGAAACTAGTATTCTAATTAAATATTCCCAACAGAGGTGGTAATTAATTCATCAATCCCAATGGTTATGGAGTTTACTATTAAAGCCATGGGGTTTGGCCTAAATCAGCAACATACAGAACATTAAGGTCTCATTAAGGACATGTTTTTTTGTGACTAAGTAAGGATTATTCGAAGATCATAATGACATGTCAATTGCTTGTTTAGCAACTACCTATTAGTAGGACTTTAATAAAAGTTCTATATTAGAAGATACCAAGGCCATCTTCTTTTCAGAAACTTCGGAGGTTTTAGAGTTGGAAGCAAGTTGCCACAAACACAGTGGATTAGAATGGTTATGGAGTTTATTATAAAAGGATAGGTATCTGGTATGGGATTAATCAGCAACCTATGGAACATTGAGATCTTTATGGATAGTAAGGATTGATGAATTAATTGCACTTCTATTGGATCATTTTTTTTAGAATGCCAGTTTCGAATCTTCAATTAATCTTAAACATACAAAATGTTTACATATACTAAAGTTAAACCTACAAGCAGGTTAAACCTACCTTCCCCTTTCCACGGTGGATATATTTCAAATATAAGTTAGATATCCTCAGGTGAGTACCAATGTTTAAATTCTTGTCTAACATTTTTGAAAACTTTAGTAAATATAATCCATGTAACATAGTGCTGATGTATTGAACATTTTGTATGTTTAGTTTAGTTTAGAACTAAACATGAATGTTTAGCATTCAAAACTAGTATTCTAATAAAATAATCCCAATAGAAGTGGCAAGTAATTTATCAATCCCAATTGTATTGACCCTTCTATACTATCATGTGTACCTCATCATGTGTATCATGTGTAATTTGTAATTTCCATCAATTTTCAGCAACCTAATAAACTTGAAAATTGGCACACGTTTCAAGGACCAATGAGAATGCAATATTTTCACAACTTTATTTTAATGTTCTCACATAGTATATTTAAATTAACCCCAAAATGGGGGGTATGCCTTTCAAAAGGTGAAATAGGTTTTACGTTTTTATTTGATCCAGGTGGGCTCTGAGAATATAATATCAAAAATAAAACTTGATTTGATAAGGGAGAAAATGTTTGGAGGCAAAAAAACCCAAACTTTTTGAACTTTTTTTCAGATTTTGAAAAAAAAAAAAAAAAAAAAAAAAAAAAAACATACTTTCAATCGAAAAATATTTTACATCACTCGGATAGGAAAATATATACTTTCCATAACAGCTGGGAGCAAGGAAAGTAGGCCTTTACACATCTCAAAATTTAGAGCAAGGTAAAACAACGAACATATGATTTTACACGTCTAGCCGGGAAAGTTTTCGCAGCTAGCAGTGTTTACTGTTACCAACACGAGGTTCGCTAGCGTTTCTTTTAGTTTATAATTTAATTTTACATTGTTAGTGTGCGAAAATGGCCTTTAACATCCCTCAAAAATTAATTAAAGAAGCTGGAGGAATAACTGTAATAGATACGAAGAAAAATTTAATAAGTTTTGTGAGTGGTGCTATAGTCAAAGTGTTAACCCTAACCATGTTAATGAAGAACCTAAATAAAAAAAATTAACTGATGGGTTAAACATTACCAACAACCAAAACTGTACAATTAATATTAACCTGACCCTATAAAAATGAAGTGTTTTTTATTAATATATAAACTTACTCCTTCTTATAAATGTATTTTGAATTATTACATTTCAGTTATTAAACGTAATTATATTAAATTAAACTTGTCTACGGTTATTTCTCTAAATCAGCTGTTACAAACAATCATTAAAATGGAAAACAATCATTTAGTGTAATAATATGAACTATTAAAATCTTAATATGTAGATTCACGAGTTAAAAACTGCGTTAAGCGTTTTTGCCTCGTGATGAAAAGTATCGTACATTACTCGTACCGAAAGTGATTTTACGATGCTCGATCGAATTAACGGGCTCGGCTTCGCCTCGCCAGTCAAACACGGTCTCACAACGTAAAATGCCACTTTCGGTACTAGTAATGTAATATACTATTATTTACAAAATTAAAGTTTATTAAATTGTGCGTCTAAAGACATCTCCTAAGCTGAATTTGATTTAGGCGTTTAGCCACAATCGATTATCAAACATCGAATAATTTTGCAAACTTTAAAAAGTTAGTTTTGGTCATGTTTAAGAGTCTATAACTCAGAAATGGCTAATTCAATCAAAAAATGTTATAAACTAATAGTTGTAGATCATTAAATTTTTAAAGTAATAATTTGCCCATTCTTACTCTAAGATATATCAAAAAAACTAAAATTGTTCGTTGATTTTAGATAAACTATGTTAAGATTGCAAAACAATCAGGAATAATACAGGAAAATTAGCTTCGAACCTTGAACTCTAAAAATTAATAGGTCTGACTGCGGAAAATTACATTTTGTTTTTAGTTGGATTTGCTGTATAAGTGTGCTTCTCTAGTTTTTATAAGCTATAATTTTTTTTTTATTAATACTTTTGTAAATTTCAATAAATAAATTTTTTTTTTTTTAATTTAATGTTTTGTTTTTTTTTGATTGTCGGTTAAATAAAATACGTAAAAATATTAATTATTATTATCCGTTTCCTCGTACGGATGCTACATCGTAAAGTAGTGTGGAGGGGGTTGCCCGTAGACCTGGGAAGGGAACTCGCCCGCCGTCAGTAGCGTTGTCCAACCGGTCTCTGGAGGTTGTGTCTTGTCTCCCAACTGTTCTTTGGATAGTTAGCTGTCGTCTTCTTCGTATATATTTTCTCTAGGTAAATACTATATCTCTTTACTATAATATAAATTATATGTTAATATTTTATACGTTAAATATTTTAAATATAATAATAATTCAGTATTGAGTTCTTTCGTCTTAAGTTTTTATTCATTGACCGGTCCGTCATTTGTTTTAAAAACAGTTGAATGAATGCACATCAAAAGGTATCTTTAATAACTGTCAGTATTGAAACATGAAACCCAAAACAGTTTAAAAAAAAAAAAAGTCACGTTTCCCACTTTGTCACACATGCATCGGAAAATATCTGCTGCATTTGACCATTTTCAGATCAAGCATACATATTTTAAAACATTTAAATTCACTGGATTTTTTCATGGGTCTAATATTAAATAAAACTAAAAAAATATTTACTTTCATTTATTAATTTTTTTTTTTTTTGTTTTTTAACCTCATATAATGTTTCTGGATGATGGAGCCCCTCACAACAATCTATTGAATTATGGTGTATTATAGTACAATGTGCCCTGGAAAAGGGTTAATATAAAACTATGCACCAATGTTTGGTTCTAAATTGATTTTCTTTAATACGTTCCTGGGTCCTAAACGATTCAATTAAATTTATTTTTATTCTCAGAATTATTTAGTTAGTTATCAAAATCTGTTTAATTTTATTAATATTTCTTTTTTGAACTTTTTAAAAAAATATGTAGGCAAAGGTTTGACATCTTAGTAGTTTTTTTTTTTTCTGTTTTTATGGCTGTTTTTAAAACTTTTTTTTTTTTGTAGACATATTATTTTTGACTTAAATATATCAAAATGTGTTATTTAATTGATATATTTAAGATCTGTCTGGTTTACCAACACAGAATTAAAAAAAAAAAATATGTCGTGTTTTGCCCTTTATCACACGTGGATCGGAAAATAGATGATGAAATTGAAATTTAAAAATACACATGTTTAATTTTTAAATTGATTTAATTTAGGGTCATTTGATCACAAAAGATTCAATGAATTTCATTTTTACGTTCATAATTATTTCAATTTTGTTTTGTTTTTTGTTATTTACAACATTTCTTAAATATATATATTCACTATAGTAAATTAATTTCGTTTAAATTAATATTTAATAACAGGATTTAATTAATATCATTTTTTAAAAAATATTTTGAGCCTATTAATATAGTTTAACGAAAAAGACCAAGCACGAATATATTCTTAAAATTAACAGATACAGTGAGCCAACTCTATTTCTGACCATATGTAAAAAAAATGCTTTAATAAATAAGCTATTTTAAATCTTAAATTCCCATCTTAATATTTTTAATCATGTCTATTGTATCTTTAATATAATCCGTTTTAATTTATCGTTGAAAAATTGCATCTACAATATACATACATTATAACTACATTTTGATATATCTACCAACTAAATAAAAATTACATCTATTACTATCTAAAAAGAGAAATTTAAATAAATTATGCATTAAAACAGGCATAAAAACTGAAAAAAAATAAAATAAAAAATAATTTTAAACTAGAACTCTATCTGGACAAACGTCTTACTTGGAATCCACATACAACACTAAAGGTGCATTCACACTACGCTGACGTGACGTGTTTACAAGCGCTCTACGACTCGTGTTAACACGTCAGCGTCAGCCATTGTGTGCACACTGTTGTGACGTGTCGTGACAAATTCAAGCCAGTATTGAAAATATAAACTATTTTAGCTACATAATAGATGGGAGTTGTGGGAAACTGAAGGGACGAACGCCTGTTTATGTTTATGTTGTATTGTTACACACTATCTTCGTTTACATTTATCAAGATCAAAAGGTAGCCGACGGTTGCCGCCATTTGACAAACAAACAATTTGTTTTTAAAAAAAATTTAAATGAAATCCTAAATGTATAATTTAATTTTAATTTGTTGGATCACTCCTTCGTCATTTTTTACATTTTACAAGATAAATAACCAACTGTTGGTACTGTTGATTAAAGAAACCAAATTTTATGCTATGGCAATTCTAAAGAATCACTAAATTAATAAATATGCTTTTATAGTGTTTGAAATATTGTTAAATAAATAAAACAGTCAACTTTACAATAAATTAGTAAATAAATGTAATTATTACCTGATATTTCCAGCATTCTTCCTATTTCCTCCTATGCCTCGTTTCGTATTTTTTTATATACGTTAACACGTCAGCGTAGTGAAAGCACTTCCAATCTAAATAATGGTTTATATTTTTTCGTAACACGTGAACTGACGTGTCGACACGTCACGTCAGCGTAGTGTGAATGCACCTTAAAACGACAAGGACATGCCTGTCGTTACAGACTACTTCAACATTTACTTGCCAAACGTTCTAACCTCCCGATTATTTACAAAATACTCATTTACATAACAGTAATTAGACCTATTTGGATGTCCAAATATTCAGTCCTTAGAAAAATCCTCAATTCTCCTTACTTTGTCACAAACAAACTTATCCACAAACTTATCTTATATTCCTTACTTTTCTTTTCTGACTTAGCCCAAACCAGATATCTATCCTTTCATAGCAAACTCCACAACCATTCAAATCCATTATTATCACAACTTGCTTCTCATTCCACCCCAGATAACCCTCCGAGGCGCCTGAAAAGAAGATGGTCTCGGGATCTGCTAATATAGAACTTTATAAGTGCTACCAATGGCTAGTTGCCTTAAAGCAATGTCATCTTTAGAGTTATCATCACATTTACTTGTTATATTTTATATATATTGTATACTGTTGTAAGTTTCACTAAATAGCTATATATAAAAATAATAATAATAACGGAATGAAATATAAACAGTTTAAATTTAGCTTGATACAAAACACTGTGTTTTTTTTATGTTTTTTATTTAATCTTAATATTTTCGGGGGGAAAATGCTCTCGAACAATATTAAATAATTAAGATTTGAATTTTTTTTTTTTCAATTTGTGACAATGTTCCTTTAGTTTTTCAGAATGATAATGTAATGACGCAAATTTTGTTTTATTTTCAAATAATAATATTGACAGAATATTGTCAGAATGTTTAGTCAATATCAACTTATAATTAGTGTTTATCAAAGCAATATAATCAACTTAGTGTGTCAAATATTTAGGCCTCATATTTGAATTCTCTTAAATCATAATGATCCACTGAAAAGAAACAAACAAAAAAAGATCTAACGAACATTATTCATTAAAAAATATATATATATATATATATATTTCATAAAAATATTCTTTAATATATTATTGTATCTCCTTGGCTTATAAGAACTATCATGAAGGCTTTGATTTTGGTCAGAACAACAGTTAAGCTTATTTATTTATTTTTGTCTTTATTATTTTCTCTTCATTGCATTCTGGCCATAATGGAAAATATAGTCAAAATAGAAACTGATTTTTGTGTTTGTTCCTGAGTACTACTTACCTACTGCCGTATCTTCATCTTACCAGCCTGTTCTACTTCGGGGGACTATTGCAATGCATATTTGTTGATTCCGCTAACATATCTGTTTTTTGTTCTAATTCGTGATCTTTAACCAAAACAGTTGCATTCTTGATTGTGTATAAAAGCCCTGGCAGCTTTCAGTATGTGTCCATCTTAATCTTTCCTTCATATAGTCCAGTAAAACAAAAAACTGCAAAACTTTTATTCTCAATGGATCTTAATGTTTTTTGGGGGTGCTGAATCTAATTCTGAAGTTTACTACTAAGGCAGGCGTCGGCTTCATACCCAAAATCGTAAAAAAAAACTGCCCAAGATATCGATTATTTTTGGTTTCTTACCTTTAACACGAAAACGAAGATTTTTTCAAAGAAAGTCCATGAATATTAATTTTAGCTGGAATTAGTACCTACGAGATGAAAAAAACTACCCCGATATCGGACCACTTATCGCGAAGATATGATCTTGGGAAGAAGTGTAGAAATTGGCCAACTGGGCGGTCAGTCCCACTACGCGAAAACATGTTTGTCTTACTATTTTGTCTACTATTTGTCCGATTCAAAATTACTTTTTTTCATCTTAAAGCTGATTAAATTTACTATCAGAATATTATATATGAAGTTCTAATAATGTCTCTTAAAAGCAAGCTAAAAAATCCGTACTGTTGTGAAATCCACGTTTTTTTGCACATTTTTCACTTTTTTTTCACACAATTCCAAAACTATTCGTCCAACTCAACATTTCTTTTTTTTATCTAAAAGCTGATCAAATTTACTAGTACACTCTATTTATGAAGGTTCAATCGGGTCTCTTGAAATCTATATTACAGAACGCTAAAGATCCCGTAATTTTATGAAATCCACGTTTAAGCTTTGATGATTTTTTTCTCGTAACTAACAACTTCCTTAAAAAAAAAAAAATAAAACAAAACAAAATATTATGCTGGCTTAAACCCAAGTTTCATAGCGAGCCGTGTACACGTCCAAGAGGCGTCTTATGTGTTCCGACTACAAATCGACAATTATCTAACAATGACGTGAATCCAAAGTAATTTATGAAATAAAGATGTCTGATGATTTCTATTCTATTTGTTTTGGGTAAACTCTTCAAACATTGTAATCGAGGTGATAATCTGTGTGAATCACATTCATTCCAAATGTTATAAAAATCGGCGTAATAATTTCAGTAATGTTCAGAAACTACTGAACAATATGAAAAACATAAAATAACAAAATACAACATAGTTATAATTATTATGTATAATTTTTTTATTTATTGTTTTATCCGTTTATTTTTAATATCAGTTGTATCATGATTTTTATTTTTATTTTTTTTTATTTTCGTATTCACTAACTAGGATCACGTAACAGATTCAGTTCCTCTACTTTCATTGTTGTTCTCTCTTTCTCCAGTATTCCTTCGAATTCTCCCCATGTTGCCCTTTTCTTTCTCCTGTCCACTTCTTTCCTGTTTTCTTGCTTATTCTGCCTTGGCAACCTTCTAAATTGAGAATAGTTCTGAAAGCGTTTCTGTCTTTTAGTTCTGATTCTTTGATATCGTTTATCTTATTGGTATGTTTTGTTAGATATCCTCATTACCTCGCGTTTTGCAACCACCTTATGTTTGTATTGCACCCATTATTTTTCTAATAATCCGTTTTAATTATTAATTTTTTCTAATTAATTTTATCCAGCTTGTAGTTTATGCACTCGCATGGATATAAACATTCCGGCCTTATCACTATTGTATAGTGCCTTATTTTCGTTTTTTTAGAGATGCACTTCTTGTATATGTTTTTAGTTAAACCATAATCTCTTTCCATTTTTCTAATCCTTAAATCTTATTGCAGATCTTTCTAATCTCCATTCTGTTGTATGGTTTTTCCGAAGAATTTTCTTTTCTTTTTATTCTATTATTAATAGAAATTTACAACTGTCTTAGAAAACACATCTAGTAAATATGCGGTATATATGAGACATAATGACATGAATAAAACTTGTAGAGGAACTACCCATTGCTAGTACTCTAATGAATATTTACAAAAGAAGATCGCGAGGCTATCTTCTTTTCAGACGCCTCGGAGGATTGCCAGGAATAGAATGGGAAGCAAGTTGTGCAACAAGTGGATTTGGATGAGCAGTGAGTTTATTATGAAAGGAAACGTATCTGGTTCGTGACAAATCAGTGAGATATGGTATATTAAGGTCATTGTTGATCAATTCATTTGTGACGAAGTAAGGAGTATCTAGGATTTTTCAAAGGATTTTGGATTGGAGTAATTGTATGTGGGAAGAATTCGATGGTTTGGTGGATCCCCATAACTCTATATCATAAGTCCAAATAGGTCGGATAATCGTCATATAGATGAGTTTTTTGTAGTGAATCGGGAGATTTGAACGTTTGTCAAGTAGGTGTTGTAGCAGTCGAAATCTACGTGCAGCTTCTTGTCTTTTCAATCTTGTATGAGGGTTCCAGGTAAGTCTCTTGTCCAGATAAACTCGGAGACATTTAAAATAGCAAATTATTTATATTTTGCCTATTTCTGTTTCTATGTATTTTGGTGCACTTCTGTCATGAATTTTGTTTTTTTCTGCTGAAATTCTGATACCGGTTAGATTAGCAATTTTCTCTAAAAGATTTATTTGTGTAATTGAGTCTGTTACATTTTATAAAAGTATTTCAAAATCGTCTGCAAAGTTTGTTTTATTTTATATATACGTTTTTTTTCTATAGCACTGCTGCTTATTACTCTTGTTGTTGGCAGATTTTTTACTTGTCGAAAACAATTTGTTAATAAAATAAAATTTAACAATATATACTTAGTTTGGACTTATAGGATATAGCAATATTTAAAAAGATGCTTTATTAAACCTATGTAATGACACATTGATAAATAATTTATTACTATTGCCTCGCCTTATACTCCATGTTTTCTAAACTAGGGCAGGAATAATGGGTTATTCCAAAGGTTACCAACCTAGCATTATAGCGCGGGTGTGAAGGACGCGATTTATTCCGAGTGTCCGCCGCGATATAGAAGCCAACCCTCACTAACTTTATAACAGCTGATTTCTTCATCAAAAAGTTTTATTTAAACATATGTTATAAAACTTATAAACATAATTATATTTTTAATTACACGTCATAATTTCTAAATAAAATGTGTAGAAGTCAAATGTAAAATCATGATTTTTGGAAAAATAAATACATGTTACTATGTAATTAATTTTTACTGTCTCGAAATAATAATAAATAACTAATCAATTTTAGAAATGTTATTATTATATTAAAAGTGTAGGTACCATTTTTGTTTTAATTTTAAAATTAAAATTTTTCACAATGAAAGACGCATTCACTGCAGTACTAAAACCGACGTGATTTTGAAATCTTTTTATTATGGCTAATACTTTTTCTAAGTTTTGCTGTTCAAAAATGGTTATATTAAATTTTAAACAATCGCCATTTTATATGTTTGATAAATATTTATTATTTTTAATACAATTATATTATACAATATTTATTAATTATAATCTGAGAAAAAATAAAAATATACTCGCACTGGCATAAAATTAATATTCTTAATTATCAGGAATGCTGTAGAAAAACAAGCTTACAAGAAAAAAATAAAATAAAATTAATCCATAGATTAAAAACAACTCTATTAGTAGTAAATATCAACTTCTTGCAAAGTCGATAATTGGTTTTAATTATTATTTAATTATTTTTAAATATTATTATTTCACTATCATTTTCTTTACTTAGTTGTTTGTTATTTTTATTATTATTGTGTTTTTAGCGATATCAGCAGAGAAAAAAGTTAACTCACTGAAATCTGGTTTGTTGGTTACATATAAATACAGAAATTCCTGAGTTTTTTTTTTATCTTAACCACGAACAATTTAAAAATTATTGTAATAAATTCAGTTATTGCTATAGTAATCGTTAATTATAAGTTCATTCCCCTTCATATTATTTTTTTATTTTATATGCGTCTACCCAAAGAGATCTCTCTCTATATTAATGTTATGCTTTGAAAGAGGAAGTAAAGCAATCTTCACGTGTTAAAGAAAAAACAAGTGAGCAACAACTAGATTGTGTTGTAAGAACCTGTAAAGATATAGAGAATGTTATGCAGAACCGTTCTGATTGACTTGCTTATCAGGCCAGTTGAAAGTAAAAGTATCTTACATTAGTGATACGGAATCATTTCTATGCTTCTGCTTCAGAATTCTTATCAAGGGTAATCAGCATCGTTCTGTACCGATTCCTTAAATCTATTAAATCTTACTGCATAGAAATACAATCTAATCAGTACCCGTATATACTTTTTAAAATTTTACTTAAACCTTTTCCAAAATAGTTCAATAATTTTCTAGTTATGTTTAATCCATTTCCACGTTTATTTAATATAGTAACAACAACAGAGCTTTTCAATCAATGGTTTATTAACAAAGAACAAGAGATTTTATAAAGGAACACATACAAAACAATATTAATTAACATTATGACAATAATAACGGACTTTTAACTACTATTTACTACACAATAAACACAAAACAAAAACATAACCTCCCTAATTATATGCCATCTTGTTATTACCCTGTCTCCTAGCAACGAGTAAATACTCCTTGGCGAGTGTAGGTTACTTAGCAACGGGAGTAGTTCTCCTAATTTCGTTACAATATTTTCCATTTATATTTCAACTTTCGCATTTATATTTAAACATATCCCAATTAAATTTAATTTTTCCATTTGCTTTTTAAACTATTCCAAATATATTTTACTCTTTTTCATAAATTTTTATTCTTTTTCCATTTAGGTTAGACCATTTTCTAATTTCATTTAAACTTTTTATAAAGGGAATTAGGCCTCTAAATGTGTATGGAAAATTTAAGAAAAAGGATAATAATCATCAAAACGCCATATTCCAAATAAATCATTCCTTGTTCTTGCGAAAGACAATAAAAATGAAATACAAATTCTGTATTCTTCTAATTTGTAAGATAAAAGGAAAATAATAAGAAGCTTCTAGTTCAGAAAATTAAAACGTCTACCATAAAATATGATAAATAAATTCCGGATTAAAAAAGAATAATGAATGATTTATTTTATTAATTACAAAACGTGTACCTGTTGCTTGTCATTATAATTTGGAATTCTATGTGAATCGTTTGTCGTTATGAGATTTTATGTAACGACCAATAGGAATTATAGGTATATTTTTATATCTAAATTAAAGTCTATCACAAGTTTTCGAGGAAAGTTAAAAATAAGCAGCTGGAAATTTAGGGGTTTTGCCGTAATTCTAACATTTTTCATAAGTCGTGGGTCGTGTTTTTGACAAGTTTAGACATCTTTTATAATTAGATTTTAGTTCGGTTTTTTTGACATTTTACTTTTGGCTTGGGGTCTATACTTTTTTTGTTGTTACGTTTTTTTCACTCTCAAAAATGTAACATTTTAACACGTTCTACCTCTTTTTGTATTGCCCGGATCAAAAGTTTCTCGATTAGAAATTTAACTGAAAATATTTTTTGGTATGTGACTTTTGTCGCTATGACCTAGCCTTTGGGAGCCATATTGGTTGGTTTCAATGAAAAAAGTGACGTTTGAAACCCTCATCATTGTTTATTTAGAATAATCACTAACTTTAATTTCAATTTAACTATTATTTTAAATAATTTGATACTTTTAATCCACGATCAATTGTTTTTCCCGATCAGGGAGATTTTTTTTTACATATTTTAATATACATAGATACATATACATTCTTCCAAGGTCATAGATTTTGGAGGGTTTAGGCAGTTATGCTATTATGATTGTTTTATTTTTTTGTTTTGTTTTTTATCAGATTTCGTATATGTGTCTTCCATTTTATTTTTCAATTATAAATTTTTTTTATTATATTTTCGTATAGGGTTCTACATACTCTTTTTTTTCCCTAAGAGACCTAGGAACTGGGAAAAATAATTTGTTTTTAATTATGTTTCTCGTTGGTAGAATCAAAATATAGTTTATTTGACTAATCATTTTTTTTTATTGTCGTATTTTGATGGATGATCCTTGAAGAATGATTAATGCCTTCTGTAAGAAAACAAAATTAGGTTAGTGAGACAATTAAGTCCAAACCTCACCCAGCCGAGACTAGCCTTGCGTTGAGATCTGATATCGCTTTCACCCGCAAGGATCGGAGGCACACTGCTCCGCAAGGCTATCTGCTTATTGCAAGTGTTCATTCTTCATAATTACACCTCATGGAATCCTGTTTAATCAACATAACGGGGTATTTCTCTTTATAGAGTTATTGTTATTCTGTAGGTTACCTGTTAAGATTATGCTAAATGTCGCTGAGAAATGAGGAGATAACTGTATACCTGTCCTAGATGCACGTGTTATAATAAAATACTGCATATGAAGTATCAGAAAAAAATAATGCATATCGGAGATTTTATTATTGACTGCATTTCCATGTTTGTGGAATAACATTTTATGTTGAAACGGACAGTATTGAAATGCTCATGTAGGAACCAAAAAAGTCAGTGAACGGCATGAACCCTTGTTCTTCGAATAGACCCAAAGATACCTGCCTGACACCAATACAACAGAAAACCTTACCTTTAGGTCAAAAGGTTAGGTTATCCGGATTTGCTTTCGGGGCTTTCTTAACTTATGAAATTTAAACCAGAAAATTATTCATTCACTTTTTTTTCTTTGTTTATAGATATTTTAAAAGATATTCAGACGACAAAAACAGTATATTTTTAATAATATATAGGTTGTTGGTCAATTCAATTGTCTTCATGGTCTTTATATATTGCCTTTATATTATTGTCTTTATAAATTTTCTTGATACTCATACAGTTATTCTTATTAAAACTTTTTGTATACTGTTTGCAATTTTGTCATATCTTTTTGTTTGTTTTCTTTTATTCTAGTCCTGATGACGACTTGCAATGCAAGTCGAAACGTCGGTATTATAAATTAAAATTTAGTTTTAGCTGCTTTGTTCTTGACTGCATACCTCAAGCAACAACCTACATCTTATTGTTAGATACATTTCAGTCAACAAATAACCCATTTTTTAATGGGTTTTAATTTTTAATGTTCGGTATCTCTATTGGTATTAACTGATTTTTTTTTTTTTTTTTTCTGTTCAACACAAAACATTCCAACTAAAGTTACAACTCTGAAAAAATTAAAGCAGGATCTAAAAATCCAATTCATCTCGTATCCAATCCTTACAATCCAAAATCCTCAATGCTCCTTACTATTTGACCAATAAACGTATCCATAAAGATCTTAATGTTCCATATATTTCTGATTTAGCCCAAACCAGATACCTATCCTTCCATAGTAAGCTCCATAACCACTCCAAACCACTAGTCTCCCAACTTGCTTCCTCTTCCATCCCTGATAATCCTCCGAGGTGTCTGAAAAGAAGATGGCCCAGAGACCTTTTAGTGTAGATTTTATTGAAGTGCTACTAGTGAGTAGTTCTTCACAAGTTATTTACATGCCATTGTATTCACTGTCAACATATTTACTTGTATATTATTTCGTTTAGTTGTAAATATCAATAAATGGAAAAAAAAAAAAAAAAAAAAAAAAAAAAAAAAAAAAAAAAAAAAAAAGGATTTAAAAACTTCTGATATAACTTAAAATATAAAATCAACAACCTATTTACCATAATATTATTTAGAAAATAGTAATAAGTGATGATTTATTTTTTAAAAATCATAAACAATATTTCTTCAAAGAACTGAAAAAATAAAACTAATTTCAATATTGATGTATTTTCTTTACAGCAATGTAAAACTATATTTAAAATTTGAATTATACTGTTTGGCTCCCAACAGTCGGAGATTAACAGGACAGTGACGTAGAACATTGTGAAACTATTGATTTCTTAGAAACAAAAAGATGGTGAATAATAATCGATATAGGATAGTATAAGATTGGAATGAATCATTACTGAATGATATGTACCACATCCCTCCCACCCTTACTCTACTCATAAAACTCTGGTCATCTTATACTGCTGGCTTAGATTGTTTTTTATTATTTTTTTTTTTTAATTAGAAAGAATATCGCAACAAAAAATTAATTTAATTTATTTTCGGAAAGTTATACATAAAATTTATTCTGTAGGTGCCTTATCAGTTTATATTAATTGAGGTTGGTACAACTGTTAATTATTTAGTGTGCCCTGACCTCTTTCCCGCCACTAATATTGTTGGAATCAGAATAGTGACTTATCGAGTTTAGTTCATTCATATCTTGTTTCAATAATGAGTGATAATTGCTTTGTGAACGTTCTGAGTAGTGATCGTGTTGTCGAACATTTAAAGAGAAATTCTTTCAATGAAAATGATAAAGAAAAAGAAGCTACACGAAAGACCTCTTTCGGAATAGGTTATGCATCAAAATCAGGTACATCATCTAATTCAGATTTTTTATATTACCTAAGAGTTATCCATTTAATATGGTTTTACTTTAATATCACCACATCTCAAAATCATTTGATTTTAAAAAATTAGGAATGTAGGAAAGTTTGAAATTTGATGCACCAAGGTTATATAAACATAGAAAGCTGTATTTTGGAAAATATAAGTTGTTTTAAGTTAGCACATGAATTGTTTATTTTGTAATTTAACCGTTTGTTTTCTAAAAAAAAACTATTACTGTGTTGAAAAATAGCTGAAAAGCCGTTACATATATAATGTTTATCTATGATGCGTCTCTAGTTTCAACTATTTAGGGTTTGATTTAGTTAAAAAACAAAATAAGGGTAGTTTTACATGTAAACGTTTGATTAACGTACACAATAAAATCTCGAGCGTTTCTGGGCTCATTGATTGTACTCTCGTCTTTATTCTCGAACGGTTAAAATGGAAAAAGAAAAATACATTTATTTATGTGTTATAAATATCAATCCCATCTTGTAGTTTACAAAGATAAGTTATTGTTCTTACTAAATGTTAGCGTTATTGTTATGTTGAAATTATTCCTTAGAGATGGGAGAGGTTTGTTTATAAATTCAGCCAGCAGAAGGCGGCACCTATGCCCTACCCTAAGAAACAATATCAGTCCACTGCCTCATATATTTAATATTGATTGTTATCTTTTTACCAACCAATCCAATTTATTTATTTTCATACCATTCACACTCACTATATAATCTATCAAGTTTTCCAATCTATTGGAATTTATCACATTTAAATGGTAAACACGTATAAAAGCCTTTAGAAAACTGATATAAACATTGTAGAAGCAGGCTATGAAAACCAAATAAATGTAACCAAGCTTTTAGAATAATGTTCAGTAGTTCTTAGGCATTAGAAAATAATTTAACTTAGAGGAAATTATGTATGTTTGTATATTTTTTCTGGTATCTAAAGTTAGAAATATCGAATACGCAAAACAGTTCGTCAGGTAATAAAAATGTATTAGTCATTGTTTGGTTTCCTTCTATATTGGTTTGAGTTTTCCTAGAAATAGTTGTGATTTGTTTGTTGATTGATTTTTTTTAGCTCTGATGTCTTCTGCTATTTTTAAAAGTGTAAAAATACTTCAAAACGTATTCTTGACCGAGTATTACCGAGTATTATCGATTCTTTTTTTTTAGTGTTATATAAAATTTGTTTAATGTTCAGTTAATGGCTTTTTATTGGTAAACTTTTCGATGAAAGCTGTAACAACAAAATTTATTTACTGTGTTATAAATTTTTATACGATAGCGATATATTTACATGGATTTGAAATTTTTCTTTTGAAACCTTGGATAAAATCAACGGTTTCCTTTTCCAGCTTAAAGATTTCAGATTTGACTTTTATTTTTAATTACCAGGATTTATTATTAATTTAAATAATGTCGTAAAACTTTAAAGAAAAATCATTTCCATGACTATTAATATGTGGTACCACAGAGCTGATTATCTCTCCCCTCAGTTGGCCCCTAACACATAGCCCAAGTACTGTTCCTTCTCAGAAGTGTTACATAATATGTAAACAACCATAATCTGTTACTTGTTGGTATCTCCTCAGGTCATGTTATAAACGATTCAAAATTTTAAACTTCAATACAGATCGTATGGCGAACCACGATTTTTAAAAGATATGAATTTGAGGGACGTTTTTAAATTGCAAAATGCATTTGACCACTTTGATTTTTATCAGGCAGTACCTGTGCTAGAACGAATTAAAAAACATACCGAATAATAAGAATGAAATCTGTATTTAGTAATTTTCATACAGAAGATTAGGATGACATGAAACCAAAAAAAATGAAAAAACAAAACCAAAAAAAAACATAGTTCTCGATGTTTAAGCATCTGGGAAAAATATAAGGAACATTTGGCGATTTTTGTTGTGAAGCCGACATCTTACACGGCAGCTAATATCAAATACATACGTGTTCATCATTGTGTGTTTTAGAACTGAGGATGAATGTTTAGCATTCGAAACTCGTTTTTAAATAAAATGAATTCCAATAGAAGTGGCAATTAGTTCATCAAGTCTAATTATTTATTTGTTTCTTGATAGTTTCTGGTCAACAGGAATAAGAAGTGACATATCTAAACGCACCCAATATCATTAATTTTTTTTTTTAATTTTTTGAGATTGTCTTATTAATTAATTATTCCAGAACGGATTGGATTACCAAACCATTTTATTAGAGGTACTTGTCTCATACGAAGCCCAATGACCTAAATGACGACTTAGCACATCTCCCCGGAAACCTTTTGTATTTGAAGGGTTTGGTGGTAGAAGGGATTATGTAACTTTTTTTTTTTTTTTAAATGCTATCCAGTTCAGTGCATGTAGGATTTATTTGCAGAAGTGTTAGTGTTTGATATATGAAGAAGAAGCGGCTATAGAACATTTATAGCGGTTTCGGTAAAATCTGACAGAAGAATAATCGAATCATGATAATCGACTTATAATAGTGATATAGAGAACTAAAATCGGGACAAACTGAAATGGAACTATAGAAGCGAAGTGCTTTGTCCGTCCCGATACTGCAGCTTCAGCCTGATAGACGACCCCCTTGGTAGCCTGTAGCCTATTCAGCCTTTAGAAACGGACTTGGGTTTAATTAAAGTCGTGTTTCCAGTTGAGTGGGATGTCAGATCTTCCATCTCCAGTCGGCGCCCAGTAATTCTCTTTCTACTTTCTTCTTCACTAGCTGCAATAAGTTCTTCCCTGAGGTAATTTTTCTCACGGAAAGGCTATGTTAGCCATTTTCTTTTACATAGTATAATATGTACATTTAATGAATTATTGCAAATGTATTGTATTCTGACCATCTCAATCCTAACTCTTTTTCATTTATTTCAATTTTTTTTTTTGTACATACGAGGTGTGATCAAAAAGTTCCAGGACTTTTTATATACTATGGGAATGCAATGTCTCACAGCGATGCGGTTGGCAGCATTGTATTGCTTGACTCAACAGGAACACAGCTGTGTTTGCAGATCAATCATAACATCACTTAGAGTAACATTAGCACAGTTTGTTTGAGGTTAGTTTTATAGAGTTTGGCTATTTTATGAAAATGAATGTGAAAGAAGAGCAACGTGTTTGTGTGAAGTTTTGTGTGAAACTGAACAAAACGTTTTCTGAAACCTTTTTGATGTTACAAGAGGCTTTTGGTGAAGAATGTCTAAGCCGATCATGCTGCCATCAGTGGTTCAAGAGGTTTAAAGAAAGCACGCCAAGTCAAATCAAATGTGAAGGTCATGCTTACGGTTTTCTTTGACTGTAAAGGTGTTGTCTACTATGAATTCCTTCCACAAGGTCAAACAATTAATCGTTTTGTTTATCTTGAAACCCTCAGAAAATTGCGTAATGCTGTGAGACCTGAGCTGTGGCAAAGTGGTGATTGGGTCCTTCACCATGACAATGCTCCTGTTCACTCTGCATTAGTTATCCGTAACTTTTGTGTAAAAAACGCAATAACTGTCATTCCTCAGCCCCCCTACTCACCTGACCTGGCTCCAGCCGACTTTTTTCTTTTTCCCGAAGCTCAAGAGACACCTGAAAGGACGAAGATTTCAAACAGTTGACGAAAATAAAGAAAAAAACAACGGAGCTGCTAAACACCTTTACAAAAGAAGAGTTTTCTGGGGCCTTTGATCAGTGGAAACACCGGTGGGAAAAGTGTGTAGCTTCCCAAGGGGAGTACTTCGAAGGAGACAAATTTGAATAACCTGTATGTTGTATGAATAAATGTATAAAAAATCAGTCCTGGAACTTTTTGATCACACCTCGTAGTTTACGCCCTTATTAGAGCAGTTAAATCACTTCATATACAGTACAGCCTTTACAATATTAGTCGTGATGTCGTCTTCTCTTCCTAGAACTTCCTCATTCTTTCCGCCCTGGCCGCTGTCTCCTCATCCGTAATGTTGTATTGTTTTCATTTGACTGTTTTCAATTTTAGTCTTGTATCTCTACTTATCACAAAGCTCTTTTAAATCATTTCGGACATCAATGAGCCAGTTGTTTTTGGTTTTACTTTTTCCAAAAAAAAAATTAAATAATTGTTTTAGTATTCTGGTCTCTGGTAGTCTTGATATCTGGCCGAAAAAGGCAATTCTCCTTTTCCGCATTGATAGACGTATCTCATTAGGTAGCAGCCTCTATTGTCCATCAACTTGATGATTTTGATTGATGATCATTGTCCTGATGATTCTTCTATCTGTTTTGTTTTTTTTGGATTTTATCTGTTGTTGTTTTGGTATGAGTTACATGGTAACAGAGTTTCACTTGCAAAAGTTGCTTCAGGTTTAACTACTAAACCATATTGTTTGGAATTTGGCGTTCATCGAGAGAGATTTTCATTTATTTTTTTATATTTACATTACATTTATAAAATCTATATTATAAGGTTCCTGCGCCATCTTCTTTTTAGACGTGTCAGAGGGTTATTGTTAATCGATTGGGAAGGATGTTGGGAAAATAGTGGATTCGAGCGAATATGAAGTGCTACCCATTTTTTATCAGCAATTTTCATAGATTTTAATGTAAACATTGGCTTGTTCCTATGTTTAAAAACACCTTAAAGTCGACATTATAATAACAAACACTATTGAGTTAGTAATATTTTTGTATTATATTGATGGGGTATTGGTTGACTGTGAAGTATTTTCGGATGTAGGTAGTTTGGGTATTATGCCGACGTTTCGACTTGCCTTGCAAGCCTTCATCAGGGTATCAGAGAGAGTGGTAAACATACAGAAACTGGCTTGTTCACTTAAAGTGATCAATGCTCGATCGAATGGCACGTCGACGTTCATACTCGCATAACTATTCCAGACATATTTTAAGAATCAAAATCTTTCGGGATAACACGTTCGAATGTGGACACAGAATCCTTTATCCCGCCATTTAAGTCTAATAAATCATATATATTTTTCATTTTTTCGCGGAAATGATCAAAATATTCAATTAGTTAGCTAATATGTAAAACTGATTTAAAATATCAGCTTTCTAGATTTTTTGATGGTGATTTCACTCATTTATCAAATAAAAAAAATATTATAGTAATGAGAAATGACGATCGTGCGAAGATTCAGGGCTGCGATCTATGTTTACACTTAGGGTGTGGTTCTAAGCACATCCACTTTTTTTTTTTTCGTGTTCTATTACATATATTTTGAGGGGTCACCTGTGGTGTAGTGGTTAACATAGCAATCTACTAAACCCAAGATCGCGGGTTCGCAGCCCGGCAGATGACCTTAGGATTTTTTAAAGGGAGTAAAAAATCCTTCGGAAGGGACGTAAAATGGGGGCCCCGAGGCTGTGCGATGTCAGGTACTAGTTAAAGATCCCTATCCTAATTATACCTGGATAGGCAAAGTTTAGGACTCCCACTGTAGCATCGTCCGATTAGCCATAGCAGCATAAAGTGACGTTAAACGAAACAAACGTACATTTTGAAAAAAAATCTCTAAATACTGGATGTATTCCATGCACCCGTACCTAGCTTTTTGTTCCTGAAGTTGTAGAGAGATATAGAAGACATCTATCAATGGATTTACAACACGAAGGCGACCTCCACCTAAATCCAGACGCCAAGGATACCCTTGGCCAGGTAGTTAGGTGTTGCCGCCGGTACAAGAGGTTCACTAAACCAAAGGGACTCAACCCTGGACTTGGAGCACCGTTACTACCTTCCTCAGTACACCCTGCCATTTTTCCAGGTCCTGCATTGAACAGAAGGGACTGGTAGGGCAAATGTACAAGTAATATTTTGTACAAAGAACTTTGTAGACAGTGAAGTCCCAATAAGCGGAGAAACTTTCACGTTTACGTTTCCAATCGATGATATTTTATTACTTAATCTGAAACTTATATCTGTGAGGCGATTGCCTATATGTATATGTTTTTCGTTTCAAGGAAGATGACTTGGGCTCACGTAATAAAAAGAAACAAAAGACTTTGAGCGTACGACTTCATATATCAATATATGTATTGGGTCGTTTCCAGACATTTTCCAAGCATATCATCAATTTTGTAAAAAAGTAAAATCATAAAATGGGCTTTTAAACCTGAGAATAATTTCCAAAAAAATTTACTTTAAAGTATTAATCTATCTAAAATTTTAAAGAGATTAAAATCTGATGAATATAAGTCTGGGGAATGAGATGTGTGTGGAAGGGCCGTAACACACCTCGTTTAAGTTTCTTCTCAGTCTGTCCTGAAATCGGAGTTTTGGGGTTGTGTAAGTGTTTGGTTGTTTTTGATGCATTATGTCAATAATAAAAAAAAGTTTTTCGATTCAAATTTTGTTTTACCATGAGCCATGTGGCATGCCATTTTAACTCCTCACCGAACGCATAAGGTCAAGAAAATGTGATTATATGGTAAAAATGACATGCCTGTTGCTTAATAATTAATACTTAAAACTACCCATTGATAGCACTTTAAAATTTAAAGGCCGGGGCCATCTTCTTTTCAGACGCCTCGGTAGATTATCTGGAACAGAATGGGAAGCAAATTGTAGTAATGAAGTTTACTATGCTAAATTAACGAAATATGGTACATTGAGATCTTTATGGATAAGTTTTTTTGTGACGAAATAAGGAGCATTGAGAGATTTTCAAGGATTTTTGATTACAAGCATTGAATATGAGATGAATTGGATGGTTTAGTGGAGCCCCAAAGCTCACCTCCGTATGTCCAAATTGGTCTAATAACTGTTATGTATATAAGTCTCTTGTAATTTATTGGATTTGAACGTTTCTGTAGTAATTGTTGGAGTAGTCTATAACGACGGGCAGTTTCTTGTCGTTTTAATCTTGTATTTGGTTTCCAAGTTAGTCGTTTATCCAGATGGAGTCCTAAGTATAAGAAACTTACTCTAAAATATTCTAATCCCATTTTAAATTTCTGAAATAACCAAAACAGACATTACATTTGATATGGCTTAATAAACACAAACATTATAATTGGGTATTAGGTATTGTGTTTTGTCATACGAGACCTAATACCTAATTATATATAAAAAATAGTGTAAATATCTATTTATATTGTAATTTGAATTATTTGAAAACAATTAAATAGGGTTTAGAACTTAGAAAGCAACTTCTGTTCCTAAACCAAATGTAGATATATTCTATAGTTAACAGCAAGATTTTTCTCCAACCTTACAAAGACTGTACCAGTTTTATTGTATAAACGGTTGGTGCAGTTAAGGAACGCCTCTTGATTGTTGTCGATCCAAAAACGAAGAATCCGGTGCCTTAAACACTTTGGCTATCCCACTTCTTATTAATGTAAAATCATATTGGTCTTTAAGAAAAGATACACTGTGAAATATGCAACGAACAAAAGAGTTACGTGACACTTCTAAAATGGCTAACGTTACAGGAACTGCCTTACAATACTACTGTAGTCAAAATTCTTCTCAGAGTAAATATTTTTATCGAAATCGCACATCATTATGAAATGCCATGATCACAAAATTATTAATAGACTAAAATTGTTCGATCCAAAATCATTCGAAAAATCCTCAATGCTCCTTACTTCGTCACCCAAAAACTTATCCACAAAGATTTTTATGTTCCATGTGTTACTGATTTAGCCCAATCCAGATACGTATCATTTCATAGTAAGCTCCATAACCATTTACATCCACACTAGTGTCTCAACTTGCTTCGCAATCCATTACCGATAACCCTCCGAGGCGTCCGAAAAGAAGATGACCTAAGAGACCTTCTAGTTTAGAATTTTTATTCATCTCGTATTCAATCCTTACAATCCAAAATCCTTTGAAAAATCCTCAGATGCCTATCCTTTCATAGTAAGCTCCATAATCACTGAAACATGTTAGTTTCTCAACTTGCTCCCCACTCCATTACCGATAACCCTCCGAGGCGTCCGAAAAGAAGATGACCTAAGAGACCTTCTAGTTTAGAATTTTTATTGAAGTGCTACTGATGAGTAGTTCTTTTCAAGTTTTGTCTTGTTATTGTAATCGTTAACAACACATTTACTTGATGTATACATTTTGTACAGTTGTAAATTTCAATAAATTGATATAAAAAAAAAAAAAGTTCTGGAATATTTCTAAGTTTTTATAACTCTAATTAATACCGCAAGTGTGCCAGAGAAGTTTTTAAAAACTGACTTCATTGCCTAAAAGTTCTCAAAATAAACCCATTAATCTTTTCTGAAAATAATTATAAATTAAGCATGTTGATCCTGATATTAATCTCCCAGGTTTCCTCCTACGTCAATGACATTTTATTTTTAAAACATATGATATATCTTTAAATATATTTGAAATTGGATTTTATTTTTATTCATTTGTTAAATCATGTGTCTGATTGACTGATATTACTGATCATCAAGAAAAATTAATTATTTTAATCATTATTACATGTATGTATACTTCTAATAGATTGTATGCATTTGTTTTGACTGAGCGCTATGCTGTTCTCTCTTGTTTAGGCTAAATTGCTAACTACTATAAATTTATTTGTGCTTTAAGATTTAAATAAATAAATATTAACTATATTTATTTGTTTTGATCTGAATTTTTAAATTGGGTGAATTTAAGGTTTATATAGAAACACGTGTGACTGCAACGACAATTTTCTCTTTGCAAGATCAGGAGAAAGTGATACAACCTTTAACCTTTTGTTTCTAAGTCTAAGCCGCTAAGTAAGAGTTATATAATTTAGGTTTTTTTTGTTTTTTTTATATCAATTTATTAAAATTTACAACTGTATAAATAATACGTTAAGTAAATGAGCTGATAACGATTATAATACGAGTCAAAATTTGAAAAGAACTACTCATCAGTAGCACTTCAATAAAAATTCTACACTAGTAGATATCTAGGCCATCGGAGGATTATCGGGAATGTAGTGGGAAGCAAGTTGAGAAACTGATGGATTTGAGTGGTTCTGGAGATTACTATGAAAGGATAGGTATCTGGTTTGGGCTAAATCAGCAACATATGGAACATTAAGATCTTTATGGATAAGTTTATTGGTGACAAAGTAAGGAGCATTGAGGATTTTACGAAGGATTTTGGATTGTAAGAGTTGGATACTAAATGAATTGGCTGGTTTAGTAAAGCCACAAAGCTCAACTCCGTAAGTCCATATTGGTCTAATCACAGTCATGTATATGAGTCTTTTATAATGAATTTGGAGCTTTGATAGTTTGTCTAGTAAATGTTGAAGTAGTCTGTAACGACGAGCGGTTCTTTGTCGCTTTAGTCTTGTCAACAAATAGCTAAATTAAAATTAAAAATCTTAATTTCTCCCTGACAAGGAAAAACAATAGATCGTCGATACGTCTATAATCTACTGCTTTTTCCAATTTACATTTTAGAATTATAAGGATAAAAATTACTTAAATTAGTAATTAAATTAAATTAACAATTGAGAAGGTAACTCAATTCAAAACGTGTTTTGTCACAAAAGATTTTTTTTTCAGTTTTTCGTATTATTAGATTTGTTTTTCAGAACTCTACAATATGTGATGAGTATTAGCCATCAAAAAATGTTTTTTTCCCATCCAAAATTAGTTTAAAAAATCAGGGTTTTAAACGAAGAGTGTTTTGTCTACAGCCTGTTTTTAGTTCAAACAATTCAAACTGGTACAAGGTTGTACTTTTTGACTCCCAATTGTTGAAAATGCTGTGGAAGAGGATGGAACTTGTGACTGTTTAGAAAATGAAAACATTCCCCAAAAATTATGAGTGTCATTAACATACATCATTTATTATGTAATTATAATGTTTATTTTGTTTAATTTTGAGCAAACACTGACTTCTGTAAAATAAAACATAGCCAATTCATACAGCGTTTTGTCCCTTTTTTATTTCATGAAACCGTGTTTTGTCCACTGTGTTCCTTCAAAGCGAGTTTTGCCCATATTTAAAATTAAAAATGCTAATTTTAAGAGTAAAGAATATTTCTGATCCTTGTTGTAATGTGTTTTTCTTTAGATGCTATAAGTTTAATTAGGAATTTTTTGTTTCTGAAGTGTAATTGCATCTCATAATATACGTTTTTTTATATTGCTGAAAAGTGGGATATACTGTGACTAAAGACGTTTTGAATGTTACCTCTTCAATTAATGATTATTATGAAACATACGATGTTGAGACAAAATGGCGGTTTCAACCGTCACTTGTTTCCATTCTAGCTCCTAAACGGCAGTTCCTTGTGACAAATGTTACACAACAATAAATATTATCCGTTAAATTATTATATTTAAACTGTCGTCGAATTCTCGATCTGAGCAACGCCAACAGAGCTAGTGCGTGTCAAAAATAAAGCAAAAAATATGTAAGAATACGATCCCCAGCCAAAATAAAATTTTATGTCAACATTTTTGTACTTTTTTTTTTTTGCTTTTATATACATTTATTGAAATTTACAACTGTACAGAATATATACATCAAGTAAATGTATCGACAACGATTATAATAACATGTTAAAACTTGGAAAGAACTACTCATCAGTAGCACTTTATTAAAACTTCTACACTAGAAGGTCTCTAGGCCATCTTCGTTTCAGACGCTTCGGAGGATTATCAGGGATGGAGGAGGAAGCGAGTTGAGAAACTAATGGATTTCAGTGATTATGGAGCTTACTATTAAAGGATAGGCATCTGGTTTAGGCTAAATCAGCAACATATGGCACATTAAGATCTTTATGGATACGTTTATTGGTGACAAAGTAAGGGGCATTGAGGATTTTACGAAGGATTTTGGATTGTAAGGATTGAATACGAGATGAATTAGATGGTTTAGTGGCGCCCCAAAGCTCAACTCCGTACGTCCAAATAGGTCTAATCACAGTCATGTATATGAGTCTTTTGTAATTAATTGGGAGCTTTGAACGTTTGTCTAGTAAATTATGAAGTAGTCTGAAACGAGGGGCAGTTTCTTGTCGTTTTAGTTTTATTTTTGTACTTATTAACATTTTATAAAATATGTAATCTAAATAACATTTACATGAAAAAAATCCTCGAGCATAGAAGTTGTTTTAAGAAGGGAAAACCCCTGCGCCCAGGTCAGGAGATGAGATTGATGGCTTACTATAAAAATAGACGTGAAGCGTTTAATGCGCTAATTAGGACGGGACAGAAGCCATTGCTCCTAATATACCAACCTCTCAATTTGTTTTCAGGTCTCCTCTTATTTGTTGTTAGCTTTCAATTTGTTGAAGCGATAAAAACGGCTTGAAATATTTTGGTTTGTCTGTAATGATACTTATAGTCACCGTTAGCTTCAAAGTGTCCTTTTTAATGCTGCTCTTAAACACTTTAACGACCACGGCGGGCACATAGGACCGCTAGTGAAACCCACAAAAAATTTTGTTCCAGGAATACTTACATCATTGTAAAATCAAAAATTATGATAGCTAAGGTTCTTGTGAACATAATTATCACCTTGGGTTGAGCTTACCTTTATTCTATTGCCATAACAATTCCTGGAAGCTAATTTGTTATTGTTTAGCATATTTTTAAGTTATTTTAATCTAATTAAAATTATTAAGGACTTGGAAAAACTGATAAATTATCTACCAATACTATTGTTGTATCCTCATCTGACTCCGAATCGGAAGGCAATTTATTTTCCATTGCCAACTCCACGATACGCTTGGTACGGGAAGATATTCCACGAAACATTTTTAAACAAAAAGTGGACCAACTTACAACAAAGTTACGTTACTTACAAAGTTAAGTAAGTAATGTCTATTTGCAACAAGAGCTATAAGCATACTAAATAAAGTGGAGGGTGCGAGGTAGGAGGGTTGAAAATAGTGGAAGGGTAATAAAAGGTGTTGGAAGGATTTCGACAGGTCAATCACCTGAAGAACAGTTTTATACCTGATCGGGTGAGCAACACATTTTTGATGAATAATAAACATAGTATGTTATTCTATCAATATTTCTGGAAATTATTTTTTTTTTTTTTTTTACAGCTAGGTACTGTTTTTTGTTATCCTCATATTCATTTTATGGAAAAAGAACTATACTTGAAGGGGTTTATACATTTTTTTCCAACAGTGCAGTAATATTTTGTGTGAAAATGAAAAACAAATCAAAATATGTCAATAGAGAAGTAAAAAAATGATTTAGAAAAAAACGGGCAGTACACCACGGACATTGGCTGGCACATAGGCCCGCTACAGTTTTGCCCTAATCGCCATAATTAAATGGTTGCTAGTGATTATAAAAATGCATGACATTGTTATATAACTGCTGAATGCAGCTTTTAAGTGAAAAAAAATGTTTGGTCCTCAGGGGAAATTTTTTTTTTTTTTTTTTTTTTTTTTTTTGAAAACATTTATTTAAAGAAAGTATTACAATCTGCCTCGATGTGGGCAATAAGTAATATGGATGGCTTATGATCCATTCACACAATATTTACAAGAAATAAATACAAAGAAAAGATACAAAATAAAATATAATAAAATAAAATAAGTAAATAATCTCCATATAATATATAATACAATAGAAAAAAAAAAAAAATAATAATAATAAAAAAAAAAAAAAATTAAATTAAACCTTAAAAATACATTTGTACTTTATTTACAATATATACAAATCCGAGGGATCCCCCAACCAGACTTGTTCCTCCACTTATGGAGGGACAAGCCAGGTCCTGAGAGACCGCAGCGCTTCTCTCTCAGCTGCGTTACTGGTGTAGATAATACCAATGTAGGCTGAGTGAGAGCGCTATAGCACAGTCACTCTAAGCATGAGTAGAGAAGCTGACCATTGCCAGGACTCCATGTCGAATTTAATAATAGATCTCGAGGCCACAGCCTTTTTAACCTGCGAGGAGGATTATAGGGGTGAGTGGAGCTAGATAGGGATCGTGCTAGTGGATTAGGATGATGAGAAAGTTTTTGAAGGAATTTTGAAAATTTGACAGGTATGGATTGTAGGACAAAAGGTATATTAAGATCGTTATGTCAGGTTTATCAGGGAAATATTAACAGAGATGGCTTGGTCGTCCAAGTGTTAAAGGATAATGTTGTATTTTCTTTTCTTTTTTTTTTTTTTTTTTTTTTTTTTTTTTTTTTTTATTCAGCTTAAAACTACTCTTAATTAGCTTAAAATCATAAGGAATTATTGTAACTATTGTAATTACAAGAATTTTTACTTTTAATTCTAATCTGTGAGTGGGTAATCTAGATGGACTGATACTATTAAAAAAATTCTTGGGGATAATGGACTGCATTATCAGTGCTTACGACTTAAGACCCAGGAATCATATTTGTACACACAATATCCACCGAAAAGCAAAGAATCGACATTTTGATTAAGTAATCATTTTTATTCGGCCGAGATAATTTTATTGTTTAATTAATCTGGTTGGATTTTCACTTTTAACTATTAAAAAATATGAGACTTTCTGCCACTCAACATTGTTCATTTAAATTTCTACTTTATTAAATTTTATTCCAAAACCATTTTAGAAATATGAAGATGGTAAAATTAGGTACAAATAGGTTCAGTAATGTTACCATTTTAAACTATATAGCGGGATGGTTCTAACCTTATACCGGCCGATTTTCAAACTTCACTGTGGGATCCACATGTCGCACTGCATATTTAAATCTTTTTTAATAATTAAATTGAATGGAGTCACCTGTGGTGTAGTGGTTAGCATAGCAACCTACTAAACCCAAGATCGCGGATTCGCAGCCCGGCAGATGACCTTAGGATTTTTTAAAGGGAGTAAAAAATCCTTAGCTATGCCGTCCTTCGGAAGGGACGTAAAATGGGGGTCCCGAGCTTGTGCGATGTCAGGTACTCGTTAAAGATCCCTATCATAATTACACCTGGATAGGCAAAATTTAGGACTCCCACCGTAGCATCGTCCGATTAGCCATAGCAGGATAAACGTTAAACGAAATAAACAAACAATTAAATTGAATATAAGTAAATTTTATAATCAATTCATTCTTTATATAACACTTTACCTTCGTAACCTCTCTTAGAAGATGCCGCTTGCCAACTATCGGTCAATTTTCAAACTTCACTATTATCCACATATTATTGGTTGTTTAATTACAATTTAATTGAAAATCAGTAGTTGCTATTATTGCTAAACCTTCCTGGAACTATAAAGATATTGTGGTTAAAATTTGGTACTGATAGGTTCAGCAGTTTTCGTGGTTAGTGATCACAAACGAAAAATGGCCTTTCCTTTTATATTATTTATATGGCACAGAATAATGAAATTGATAATTTTTTTTTTTTTTTTTTTTTTTTTTTTATGTGTAATTGATAACTTAGTAGTTTAATTATTAGAATTCTTCACTTGAGGTACAAACTGCATTTGGTTTACAAACTGTTTATATATCAATATATATATATATCAATTTATTAAAATTTACAACTATACAAATATGTACATCAAGTAAATGAGCTGATAACGATTACAATGACTCGTAAAAACTTGAAAAGAACTACTCATTAGTAGCGCTTCAATAAAAAATCTACACTAGAAGGTCTCTAGGCCATCTTCTTTTCAGACGCCTCGGAGGATTATCGCGAATGGAGTGGGAAGCAAGTTGAGAAACTAATGGATTTGAGTGGTTATGGAGCTTACTATGAAAGGATAGGTATCTGGTGTGGGCTAACTCAGCAACATATGGAACATTAAGGTCATTATGGATAAGTTTATTGGTGACAAAGTAAGGGGCATTGAGGATATTTCGAAGGATTTTGGATTGTAAGGATTGGATACGAGTTGAATTGGATTGTTTAGTAGAGCCCCTAAGCTCAACTCCGTACGTCTAAATAGTTCTAATAACAGTCATGCAAATAAGTCTTTTGTAATGAATTGGGAGCTTTGATCGTTTGTCTAGTAAATGTTGAAGTAGTCTGTAAAGACGAGCAGTTTCTTGTCGCTTAAGTCTTGTATGTGGATTCCAAGTAAGACGTTTGTCCAAGTGGAGTCCTAGCTAGCGGATCTGTTCGACAGGGATTAGTTGAATATCATTGAAGGTTGCTGTTGGACAGGAAGTAGTTTCAAATGTTAAATGCCATTAGTTCTAAAACATACAAAATTTTCAAAACATCAGCACTTTGTTGTATAGGTTATATATATTAAAGTTTTTAAACATGTAAGACGAGAACTCAAATATTTTGGCACTCACCTCAATGGGGCAAAACGGACTTCTGAAATATATGAGGAGTGGAAGGTGAGATGCAAAAGGGCATTTTTTCTTTTGTTAAAAAATTGTCTGTCATTTGTTTACAAGTCTATCGTTCCAGTTTACTTTCTGTTAAACAATTTTTCCAAGCTTCTTTACAGGCCTAGGGGAGATTATAAATAATTTCGAATCCAGCCTCATTTCAGTTTTGCCTTCTACGTAAACAAGGGAGTTACGTAGCATTTATTCCAGTAGTCCTGGCTCCTTGCCACAATAAACTCGCTAACTGTTATAAATATAAACCGAAACCTCATTAACTTAGCAACACGGATCACGGAAATAAATATAGAAAAGAGATTATATTAAACAGAGCGCTCCGAACTTTAAAAGCAGATAATAGTTATTTAATATTAACAGTTCCTTTTCTATTAATATATTAGATTAGTTATGGAACCGATGGTATAGAAAAATAACTGAACGATCACTAAATCTAAGATTAAAACAACATATAAGAGCATATAATAATTACACGCACTATAAATATTAACTACTCGGACTCCATCTGAATAGTCTCCTTCAACATTTACTAAACAAACTTTCAAACCTTTAATATTTGAAATACTTTGCATTTAATATTTGAAACTATTTCCTGCCCAACAGTATCCTTCAATGATATTCCACTAATCCCTGTCGAACAGATCCGCTAGACTCCACTTGGACGAACGTCTTACTTGGAATCCACATACAAGACTAAAACGACAAGAAACTGCTCGTCGTTACAGACTACTTCAACATTTACTTGACAAACGTTCAAAGCTCCCAGTTAATTACAAAAGACTCATTTACATGACCAATAATAAACTTATTTATGTGGACTTGTGCTTTGGGGCTCCACTAAACCTTCCGATTATTCTCGTATCGTATTTTACGGATATCGTTTTATTTGGTTCCCAAAGTAGGTTTTTTTTTCTAATTTCTGCGCAATGGTGCGAATATTTTCGTTAGTTGGGATTATAATCAAATGAATCAACGCATTTTTTATCTCGTGACGAATCTTTGTTGAACTTGTTTAATAACTTCCTTATCTCATGTTTGTTAGATGAAACACTGGCTACTATTTCCTGCCTCTTTAGAAGGCCTCATTTATAGAAAATCTTAAGGTTATCAGTATTTTTTTTTGGAAATAGATATGCTCAGAATGCAACCGTAAATGTTAAAAAAGAAAAAAAAAAAAAAGGTATAGCTTTTATTTTTTGTAAACATGTTCTATTCAATTTTTTTTCACAGTAATGTCTAACATTTAATGGCTTCCACGATCGTTTATCGAAACAAATATCACAATCAAGATGGTAGGGCATTAAATTAACTTAATTTAATATGAACATTTTAGGCACATGAAGCAAATGTTTCACAAAAAGTGAGGGAAACTATTTATTTTTTTCTCGAAAATTTTCGATTTTTAATACCTCGAAATATCGTATACCTCGAAAACCGTTGAAAGTTCGACGAATATGTATATATAAAATTTTATTGGAAATGTAACTATCTTTAATTTTTATTTAAAACATGTTTTTCTAGAGTCCACCCATAAGTCTCAACAAAAAAACCCGACTTTTTCGTTAGCTCACCCCCCAGGGGCGGGGAATTTAAATATGTTTATCTTTTAACTGCTCCTAACGAAGCCCTATAATCGGAATAGCAAAAACATGTACCCCAGGAAAAATAGGACCATCTCCCCTCTGAAACTCTTTCCTTAATTTTTAGATGTTAATTATGGTACAAATGGATTTGAATAATTATTGAGTTTGCTATGAACGGATAGGTATCTTGTTTGGGCTAAGTCAGAGACATGAGGAATATTAAAATCTTTGTGGATAAGTTTGTTTGTGACAAAGTAAGGAGCATTGAGGATTTTTCTAAGGATTTTAGATTGTAAGGATTGGAAACGATATGCATTGGAAGGTTTAGTAGAACTTTTTTTAAAACTATTTATTAATATTTACAACTGTATTCATTAATCATCATGGAAATTTGAGAAAAATTATTATTATGTCATGTAAACCACTTGTGATGAACTACTCACTAGTAACACTTCAATAACAGATCTGCATTAGAAGGTCTCTTGGCCATATTCTTTTCCAACGCATCGGTGGGTTATCAGGTATCGAATGAGAAGCAAGTTAGGAGACTAATGGATTCGAGTGTTTATGGTGCTTACTATGAAAGGATTGGTATCTGGTTTGGGCTAAACTAACAACATATGGAACATCAAGGTATTTATGAATAAGTTTATTGGTGACAAAATAAGGAGTATTGAGGATTTTTCGACGGATTTTGGATTGTAAGAATTGGATACGAGAAGAAATGGATGGTTTAGTGGAGCCCAAAGCTCAGCTCCGTACGTATAAATAGGTCTAATAAATATCATGTAAATGAGTCTTTTGTAGTTTATTAGAAGCTTTGAACGTTTGTCTAGTAAATGTTGAAGTAGTCCATAACTATGGGCCGTTTCTTGTCAGTGGAATTCTAAAATGTAAATTGTAAAATGGAAAATCAGTAGATAATACATGTAAAGACACATCCATCATATATTTTTTTCCCCAATTAGATAGAAATACAGTTTTTATCTTTTTCCTTAATTGCATTTGTTTACAATACAACTCATTCTTTTTTTAATTGAATTTTACCTAACTTTGAAATTAAAATAAAAAAGAATAAAACGACAAGAAACTGCCCGTCGTTACAGACTGCTTCAACATTTACTAGATAAACGTTCAAAGCTCCCAATTAATTACAAAAGACTCATATACATGACTGTGATTAGACCTATTTGGACGTACGGAGTTGAGCTTTGGAGGAGAGCACCAATATATTTGAATTCTTGTCTTACATTTTTAAAACCTTTAATATGTATAACCTATACTACATAGTGCTGATGTTTTGAAAATTTTGTATGTTTTAGAACTAATGGCATTTAACATTTGAAACTACTTCCTGTCCAACAGTATCCTTCAATGATATTCCACTAATCCCTGTCGAACAGATCCGCTAGCTAGGACTCCACTTGGACAAACGTCTTACTTGGAATCCACATACAAGACTGAAACGACAAGAAACTACTCGTCGTTACAGACTACTTCAACATTTACTAGACAAACGTTCAAAGCTCCCAGTTAATTACAAAAGACTCATTTACATGACTGTGATTAGACCAATTTGGACGTACGGAGTTGAGCTTTGGAGCTCAACTAAACCACCCAATTCATCTCGTATTCAATCCTTACAATCCAAAATCCTTCGAAAAATCCTTAGATGCCTATCCTTTCATAGTAAGCTCCATAATCACTGAAACCCGTTAGTTTCTCAACTTGCTCCCCACTCCATTCCTGATAATCCTCCGAGGCGTCTGAAAAAAAGATGGCCTAGACACCTTTTAGTGTAGAAGATTTAATAAAGTGCTACTGATGAGTAGTTCTTTTCAAGTTTAAACATGCTATTGTAATCGTTGTCAATACATTTACTTGACGTACGAGGTGTGATCAAAAAGTTCCAGGACTGAATTTTTATACATTTATTCATACAACATACAGGTTATTCAAATTTCTCTCCTTCGAAGTACTCCCCTTGGGAAGCTACACACTTTTCCCTCCGGTGTTTCCACTGATCAAAGGCCCCAGAAAACTCTTCTTTTGTAAGGGTGTTTAACAGCTCCGTTGTTTTTTTTTTTAATTTCGTCAACTGTTTGAAATCTTCGTCCTTTCAGGTGCCTCTTGAGCTTCGGGAAAAGAAAAAAGTCGGCTGGAGCCAGGTCAGGTGAGTAGGGGGGCTGAGGAATGACAGTCATTGCGTTTTTTACACAAAAGTTACGGATAACTAATGCAGAGTGAACAGGACTTTGCTGCAACACGACGCATTTGAAGTTTTTCAGTTAAAATTTCCTGACATGACCCAAATGAAACGTTACACTCTTCTGCCATTTCACGGATTGTTAGTCGACGGTCTGATCGTACGAGAGCGTTCACTTTAGCAACATTGTCATCATTGATTGACGTTGAAGGGCGTCCGGAACGAGCATCGTCGTCTGTGGATGTTCGGCCATCTTTAAACCTCTTGAACCACTGATGGCAGCATGATCGGCTGAGACATTCTTCACCAAAAGCCTCTTGTAACATCAAAAAGGTTTCGGAAAACGTTTTGTTCAGTTTCACACAAAACTTGACACAAACACGTTGCTCTTCTTTCACATTCATTTTCATAAAATAGCCAAACTCTATAAAACTAACCTCAAACAAAGTGTGCTAATGTTACTTTCAGTGATGTTATGATTGATCTGCAAACACAACTGTGTTCCTGTTGAGTCAGGCAATACAATGCTGCCAACCGCATCGCTGTGAGACATTACATTCCCATAGTACATAAAAAGTCCTGGAACTTTTTGATCACACCTCGTATATATTTTGTACAGTTGTAAATTTCAAGAAATGTACATAAAAAAAAATTCGTACAAGGCACGAGTACTGAATTATACTACCAAACGGTACAATACCCTGACTAGATGGGTACTACCTTTGTGGTTATACAAGGTGATCTCCCAGCCATTCACCTCTCTACAGCCTACGTGGACTCCAATAGTTTCTACACTGTTATGTTTCTTACCTCTTAGTTACATTGTACAAGTGACAATGTATATAAATCTTTTTCTTCCATTTTTTTTTTTTTTTTTTTATAATGAATGAACTATAAAATCTCAAGTGTGAGTTAGTAATTGTGTCGACTCCTATTTCAGATTAACGTCCTTCACGAGCTAAGACTGACGGTTGGCATGTTCCCTAATTGGGTTAGAAATTTTTGGCAACATGTGATCTTGGATTTTTCAAAACAAGTTATCATTTTTAAACAGGAACGTATTCATTTTAATAAGTAAACGAAATAGTTTTTTTTATTAAAAATAATTCATAAAAATAGTTTTATTAATATTAAAAAAATTAAATATATACAATTACAAAGGACAAGCCATTTATCGTTTGTGATCACTAACCACGAAAACTACTAAACCAATCTCTATCAAATTTTAACCACATCATCTTTATTGTTCCAGGAAGGTTTATCAATAATAAAATTTACTGATTTTTAGTTGATTTTCTATTCCATATCCTAACCCTTCAAGAATGGTATCAAAAATGTAAAAACATAAAAAATCCAAAACAAATCTCACCAAATTACCTTTACCCTTCGTCGTAACCCTACGACCTCCTGTCCTGCAGTATCCTTTAATGATATTCCACTAATCCCTGTTGAACAGATCCGCCACCTAAGACTCCATCTGGACAAACGTCTTACTTGGAATCCACATACAAGACTAAAACGACAAGAAACTACCCGTCGTTACAGATTGCTTCAACATTTATTAGACGTACGTTCCAAGCTCCTAATTAATTACAAAAGACTCATATACATGACTGTGATTGGACCTATCTGGATGTACGGATTTGAATTTTGGGGCTCCACTAAACCATCCAATTCATCTCGTATAAAATCCTTCTAAAAATCCTCAATGTTCCTTACTTTGTCACTAATAAACTTATCCATAAAGACCTTAATGTTCCATATGTTGCTGATTAAGCCCAACCCAGATACCCATCCTTCCATAGTAAGCTCCATAACCACTCAAATCCCCTAATTTCTCAACTTGCTTTCCACACCATTTCAAAGTGCTACTGATGTAGTTCTTTTCAAGTTTTGTCAAGTTATTGCAATAGTCAACAACACATTTAGTTGATGTATATATTTTGTACAGTTATAAATTTCAATAAACTGATATAATAAAAAAAATTAAAAAAATGTTAAATAATATAATAAGTTTGTGCTAAATTAAAATATATAAAATTAAAATCTCTCGACTGTCAGACAATCGAAAGAATGCATCACTTGGTAGCTATGTTTACTAACAGTACACGGAAAACAATGATTTTGAAATTAGCGTTACGTAAGGCCTAATTGCATTTCTGAATTATGACCACTAGTACGATATCATCGAGTACTTAAAAGCCACTCTTAAATATAAAAAGAATATTTTTAATATATATTCATTTATGTATTTAGTTTTCCTTATTTGTTTATTATTTGTTAGGCTGTGATGTTATTCACAGCTGTTTAACAATTATACATTCAGCGAATGAATGAGCTAAAGAAAAATTATAATAATTGGCATGTGGCACCCAGACAATAAAGTATGCTTATAAGATGTAAATCTCTCATCCAACTTCTTTTCAGTATTCCGTGAGTAATATCTGGAATGTTTGTTCGTCGCTTTTTATTTTGTATGAATTCGTTTAATTATTCGTATAGTTCTTGTTTCTAATTGGTGTAGTGTATTGAAATTATTTTATTTGAAAACTAGTTTTAATTGTTAAACTTTCATCATCAGTTCTGAAACATACAAAATTTTCAAAACATCTGCAATTTGTTATATAGCTTACAGTCCAGTCAACGAGTGCTGGGAGAAGGTCCCATTTTGGGGTTTTTCGGTTATATTTCGAAAAAGGTGGACTCAGAAAAAAATATGCTTCAAATTAAAATTAAAGCTAATTAAATTTCCTAAAAAAAAGTGTTTCTATACATATTTGTCGAACTTTCAACGGTTTTCGAGATATACGTTATTTAAATCAATAATTCCGCAAAAAAAAAAAAAAAAAAATTATATTTACCTTGCTTTTTGTTAAACATTTGTTTCTAGTGCATTTCACGGTCGTTTCTCAGAATAAATGTCTGAATTAAATTTGTAGAGCATTAAATGATCTTTAATTTCATATGTACGTTTCTGGCACTTAAAGCAAATGTATTACAAAAAGTGAGGTAAACATTATTTTCTTTTCGAAAATTAAAGAGTTTTATGATCGTATATCTCTAAAACCGTTAAAAGTTTGACAAATATGTACATAAACAATTTTTGAGGAAATTTAATTAGCTTTAATTTTTATTTGTTGCATATTTTTCTGGAGTCCACCGTTTTCGAGGTATAATCGAAAAACTCCAAAATAAGACCTTCTCCCCTCTCCCCCATCCTTAGCTCACCCCCCAGGAGTGGGGACTTTTAGTATGTTTATCTTATAACTATTCCTATAAGATCCTATAACTACTCCTAAGAAGCCCTGAGGTAAAAAATAATCTAATATTTCATGCACTCTACAATGTTTATTTACTGGACTAATATAGGTACTAAAGTTTGCAAAAATGTAAGACAATAAATATGTATATTGGTACTCACCTGATGAGGCAAAACGGACTTCTGAAAGATATCAAGAGGGGAAGGGGAAGTAGATAATAGGACCACGTATATTTTTGGGTTTTCCCTTATGACTAATGGATACACACCATGTACGAGGTGTAATCAAAAAGTTCCAGGACTGAATTTTTATACATTTATTCATACAACATACAGGTTATTCAAATTTGTCTCCTTCGAAGTACTCCCCTTGGGAAGCTACACACTTTTCCCACCGGAGTTTCCACTGATCAAAGGCCCCAGAAAACTCTTCTTTTGTAAAGGTGTTTAGCAGCTCCGTTGTTTTTTCTTTAATTTCTGTTTGAATTATTTGTAACTGTTTGAAATCTTCGTCCTTTCAGGTGTCTCTTGAGCTTCGGGAAAAGAAAAAAGTCGGCTGGAGCCAGGTCAGGTGAGTAGGAGGGCTGAGGAATGACAGTCATTGCTTTTTTTACACAAAAGTTACGGATAACTAATGCAGAGTGAACAGGAGCATTGTCATTTGAAGTTTTTCAGTTAAAATTTCCTGACATGACCCAAATGAAATGTTACACTCTTCTGCCATTTTACGGATTGTTAGTCGACGGTCTGATCGTACGAGAGCGTTTAGCAACATTGTCATCATTGATTGACTTTGAAGGGCGTCCGGAACGAGCATCGTCGTCTGTGGATGTTCGGCCATCTTTAAACCTCTTGAACCACTGATGGCAGCATGATCGGCTCAGACATTCTTCACCAAAAGCCTCTTGTAACATCAAAAAGGTTTCAGAAAACGTTTTGTTCAGTTTCACACAAACACGTTGCTCTTCTTTCACATTCATTTTCATAAAATAGCCAAACTCTATAAAACTAACCTCAAACAAATTGTGCTAATGTTACTTTCAGTGATGTTATGATTGATCTGCAAACACAGCTGTGTTCCTGTTGAGTCAGGCAATACAATGCTGCCAACCGCATCGCTGTGAGACATTGCATTCCCATAGTATATAAAAAGTCCTCGAACTTTTTGATCACACCTCGTATATTCAATATTATAACAACGATTTCATATTTATTGAATAAAATAAAATTGTAAACATTGAAGTACAATTTACAAAAGCATGCAGTGTCTATTTGCATCTAGAAGAGAATCTGAGAATCTCGTGCTAAAAGAAGGGAACTTTGGGAATTTTAATTTCGAATGGGTACCGCTAGAATGCGCGTCGGTAAAACAGTAACTGGTTACCGAAAAATAACTGTTAAAAGGAGCAAGTAATAACCTCTTCGCAAGTAATACCTAAATGTAATGATTTGCTTACATCTGATTATAACAATATAACCTTCACCCTGAGGTTGAGGTTTTACATAAAGCCTAACAGGATGCAGATGGCCGAAGGGACAGGTCCACCGAAGCCGCAGTACACTTCCTCGTTTCGACCGGGGTTTCCGTTCCGTTCGATTGACCCCTGTAGCCAACATTTCACCTCATATTACGTACTCGATGTTATATTTTATAACTCTAAAAGCGGTCGTGTTGTAACACAAAAACACCTGTAAATTGCTCACCTGAAAAATCAACTTTCTCTGCTGCACGAGTTAGAAAATAAATATATGGTAATTTGTAGAGCCAACTTCCTATTTTTTTCTCCTTTCAAAACTATTTACGATAGTTTAGAAACTATTTGCTAAGTCTTAAAATAACGTAGGTTTTTGCCGCAGTAACCGCAGATAAGTCATTCTGTGACTATGAATCGATCATATAAGAGTTACATTCGCTCATATAACTACCTAAAAAGTCCTGAAATATATTTTGTTGAGAGTGGACTATTAATCATTTTAGTGAAACGTGAATTGAGAAATAATCTTTATTCTGTGTAAACTCGCCACTAAGAATAACAAATGATACTATCGTACTGCAGATGTTTTAGACGAAGAAGTTAGTTGATTATAAAATAAGAAACTTATGAGGTTTGTTTGTTTTTTTTAGGCTTAACTTCCTTATGTACTCCAACTAGGACGGGTTATCATAAAGTTTACCTTACCTATTATAGTGTAGGGTGGGAAGGTCAAGATTCATTCGTGGGTCCGCCATGAAATAAATTTTAACCTGACCAGGTGGGATTCGAACCCCCGACCTTCAGTACCGAGCGCGCTGGGGCCCTAGCATCAACTCACTCGGCCAACTTAGGAGGTAAATATTGAAATAAAAACAGATTGATTATATGTAAAAAAAACCTGTATCCTCCTTTGTTTTTTTACATATTTTTGAAAGATTATTTAATAGGTGAAGTAATGAATGATGTTTGAAAGATGTTACATGCAAGTACTATCTCTTGATTTTTTTTAAATAAATTTATTTTGATCCTCAAACCAAGTCAAAAACCTTAGATATTAAGCGTGTTTTAGGTTGTTAATGATAAGAAAATGTTTTTTAATATTTCGAAACTTAAACGTGAATCTCAATAATTAAATAAATGAATGAAGTCTTTTTAGATTGTTTAATGTTATATGAATATTCTTTATTACCTTGTTGCAATTATTATATTTAAAACAACTACGCACATTACTTTTATGGGGAAAGGTTTCTTTTTTTTTTTAATTCATATATCTGTGGTTTCTGTGAATGTGTGGTAAGTGCCAATTTATGTATTTTTGTTTGGGTATTACCCTGCCTTTTTTTTTTAATTTAATTTTTTTTTAAATTTAATTATTGAAATTCACGGTTAAGTTTCGAAATATTAAAAAATTTTTCTTATCATTAACAACCTAAAACGCGTTTAGCGCTTAATATCAAAATAAGCGAAAGAAAATATAGGTTTTTGACTTGGTTTGAGGATCAAAATAAATTTATTTAAAAAAAAAAAGAGAAAGTACTTGCATGTAACATCTTTCAAACATCATTTATTACTTCACCTATTAAATAATCTTCCAAAAATACTTTTAAAAAACAAAGGAGGATACATGTTTTTTTTTACACATAATCGATCTGTTTTTGTCTTTTTTTTCTTATTATTATTAATATTTGTGTCCAATGGGCTTCGTTGTGCGGCTATTACAAAGATGAATATTTCTTTGTGAAAAAAATACAAAACCACTATTCACAGGTGTCAGAGATATTAAAGTTGATTTAATACAGACATTCAAGCAGAAATCGACCATGCATTAAATTCATGATCCTGACTATTTTTTTCTCTACTTTTATAATGCATCCGTTTAATATTGTAACTGCAGTCTCATATTAATTTAATAAAAAACAATTTTAAACATTAAAGTACAATCATAAGCATCATTTCTATTTGAATAAAATCTGAGGATCTCGAGCTGATAGGATGAAATTTGGAAGTTTTAATTTCAAAGGGCTACCGCTAGAATGCGCGCCGGTTAAACAGTAACTGGTTACTGAAAAGTAACTGTTAAAAGGAGTAAGCCATCTCTTCGCAAGTAATATACCAGACAGTTATTCTTCCATGATAAGTTCCATATCCGCTACTCTCCCTGCGTGATTCCCATTCGATTCGTGATAACCTCGGAGGCGTCCATTAAGAAGGCGGCCTAGGGATCTTGTAGTGTAGAACTTGTATTAAAGCGCTACTGATGGGTAGTTGCTTCAAAAGGAACTGCATGCTTGTAACATGATCATTATCTTCACATTTACTAGATGCTTTTTTTTTTTTTTTTTTTTTTTTTTTTTTTTTCATTTATAAATTGAAATAAGTAGATAAAAAAAATACATGATAACATTTACGTTTTGTTTTTGTTTTTATGTGCAGTTGTGGTGGTTTCGATTAAAATAAAGATACTTAGTTGGGGAGGAAACGGTAACGGTTACTTAAATTTTTAATTACTTAATCACCGTTACTTAACACCGCGAGATGTATATAATTATTGGGCAAGGAAATATAATTGGGACGGTTCCTATTTGAGACAGCTAAGGGTGCGAACTGCGTAGGCGTCCGCTAATGCGGGAAGTGGATTGGCCTTTGGAGATGGCTCCTAGACGGTGGCTATTATTGGAGCACAGCTGCGAATTTAGTAATCTATTTCAGTAGGTCTAGTCGATCACCGTAGTCGTCCTCCTCTCGATATTTAATCGATTTTAGCGAGTATGAAAAAAAAATGGCGTTTTGAGTTTATTCTTTGTCCTCCTTGAATTTCCTTGGTGTAGGAGAGGCTAGTTAAGTGAGAAAAAAAATTGTTGTATTATTGCAATTTTATGATGCCAGTTTAGAAGGAATTATTGTTAAAGCAAATATATGTATATATTTATTTCTTAGACATTAGCTGCAATGCGCAAAGCTTATATGCTGTACCAAAAACGAAGGACTAGTTTCTACGTAAAAATACAGGATCATTTCATGTCAAATCAACCAATGGTTTGGACCTTGACCTATGATTTTTGGTATAGCAGCTGTACTTACCAAGACTAGTAGAAATGTAAGATATTACTTGAGGTACGCATGATGATATAGAAGGATCAATACAATTAGGATTGATGAATTAAATGCCACTTCTATTGAGATTATTTTATTTGAAAACTAGTTTCGAATGCTAAACATTCCTCTTCAGTTCTAAAACATACAAAATTTTTTTTTTTTTTTTTTTCAACATATCAATACTATGTTACATAGATTATCTTTAGTATACATAATCTTATATATACACTTTAGTATATATAATCTATGTAACATAGTACTGATGTGTTGAAATTTTTTTTTGTATGTTTTAGAACTGAAGATGAATGTTTAGCATTCGAAACTAGTTTTCAAATAAAATAATCTCAATAGAAGTGGCATTTAATTCATCAAGCCTAATTGTAAGAGATTACATTTTTCTGACTTGGTTTTTTGAATAATAAGCTTTTAAAAATTCAAAAATACTGTTTTCGGTCCTCACTCAGTATATTCAAAATTATGCCATTAAAAAACTATTGCTCCTAGAAAGCTCAAATCTGTGGCATTCTTTCCTATTTGAAATGCCCTTTAATTTGATGTATCACTTAATATATTTTTCGTCCATTTTGAATTTTTCTGAAACGTCTAAAAACGATTTTCGTAATTCCCAAAATACATACCCTTCGATTTTTTCGAAACAAATATATATATATCATTTATACTATAACTGACTACACGTGGACAAAATTTTAGAATGGGACGGAAATGGGTTCTTGATAAAAAAAAAAATAATGTGCTTTTTTTTTTAATGGAGAGTTAGTCCAGTTAATAAAATATTATGGAATGCGTTTTCTGTAATCCACGATTTTTCTTCAGAAAAATGTTCAGGGTAGTTAGAAAGTAAATATACTAAAATTCCTGGAGTTTACGGGCCTGGAACAGGAAGGGGTGGGGACGCTGAAGGTACGTTTTTTTGGTTTTGCGTTCATATCTCGAAAACGGTGTGTCGTATGCAAAATATGACTATTTACTAAATTAAAGCTATTTAAATTCTCTACAACCTTTATTGCATACACATTTTTCATATTTTGTACCGTATCCGAGATATACGCTTTGCAAATGTGAAGGACGTATGTAACTATGTGTAAATAAGGAAGTATGTAACTTTTGATATGTTGGAGATACATTGGTATGCATATGTGATTTTTGAAAGAAATTTAATGTTCTACAATATTATTTATAAAAAGGTTTGTCGTAGGATGAACTGATCAAATATTAATTGATGAAAGACTATTTATTTAAATTATTTTAATTATTTTAAATTATAAACTAATTAAATCAACCTAAATTATTAAACTAACTTAATTAAACTATTAAACTAACTAAACTATTACTATTAAACTATTAAACTAACTAAATTAACTAAACTATTAAACTATTAAACTAACTAAATTAAACTAATTATTTTAAATTGAACAATAATTACAATTTTTTTCCTTAGCCTATTCCGCTATTACCTAAATTAGTTTTATTTTAATTATTAAAAACATTAGATTAATTAATTAATTAAAGGAATATTAGAAATCTTAGATCCGAATACACTGCACAGAACTCAAAAACTGGGAGTCATTTTTCATGTGATGTTCGTTAGAAGGTCAGGTCAGGGCCCAAAAAATACGTTGGGACGTTTTAGTTTAAAACTAAAAATAAAAAATAAAAAACCTAGATTTATTTTTTTTTAACTGTATCATCCAGAATATAGTCAATTTACTTTAACTATTCGTTGTTTAACCATTTATTGGAATGTTTATTACAACATACCACTCGGACATATCTCGAACGCGCTCGATAGCCGTGGGTTCGAATCCCACCTGGGTGGGTTAAAATTTATTTCTTGGCGTCCCCACGAAATGAATCTTAACTTCCCGCCCTGGCTAGAATAGGTTGGTAACCTGTAGATTAACCCTTCTTGACCCTAGTTAGAGTACATAAGAACTTTAAACCAAATAAAGAATAACATTCCACTATTAGTCCAGTCAATAAAGGATTATAGAGTGTGTTTTCTGTAATCCAAGGTTTTTCTTCGGAAATATGTTCAGGATGGTTAGAAAGTAAACATACTAAAAGTCCTGGAGTTTTCAAGCCTGGGGACAGGAAGGGGGTGAGCGAAAAGTCCCTTTTTTTGGTTTTCGTGTTCATATCTCTAAAACGGTTCGTCGTAAGCAAAAAATGACTATTTGCTAAATTAATGTTAATAAAATTCTCTTCAACTTTTATTATATACACATTTTTCATATTCTGTACCATTTCCGAGCTACACGCTTGGCAAATGTGAAGGACTTTAGTATGTTTGTTTTACCAAGACAAGTTAAAATGTATGTAACTTTTGACATGTTGGAGATAAATTGGTATGCATATGTGATTTTTGAAAGAAATTTAATGTTCTACAATATTATTTATAAAAACTTTTGTCGTAGGATGAACGCTATGGAAGATATAGAGGAAAGTTTAACAGAAAACGTGAGGTGGAATTCTTTTTTTTTTTTTTTTAAATGTTAACATTTGCCATGCGTATATCTCAAAAACGGTGCAGAATATGAAAAATGTGCATACAATAAACGTTGTAGAGAATTTAAATAGTTTTAATTAAGTAAATAGTTGTATTTTGCATACGGCACACGGTTTTCGAGATATGAACGCAAAACCAAAAAAACGGACCTTCAGCGTCCCCACCCCTTCCTGTTCCCAGGCCCGAATATTCCATGACTTTTATTATGTTTACACTTTCCAACTGCCCTGAACATTTTTCTGAAGAAAAATCTTGGATTACAGAAAACGTGAACATTTTTCTGAACTCTCCATTAAACAAAAATCTTGGATTACAGAAAACGCATTCTATAATATTTTATTAACTGGACTAACTCTCCATTAAACAGGTTGAAGATAAATTGGCACTTATATGTGTATTTTGAAGGAAATTTAATTTTCTACAATATTATTTATGATGACTTTTTCTTAGGATGAACGTTTTAGAAGTTTAACTGAAAACGTGAGGTGAATTTTATTTTTTCTCGAAAATTTTCACATTTGCCAAGCGTATATCTCGAAAGCGGTACAGAACATGAAACATGTATGTATAATAAAAGTTGTAGAGAATTTAATTAGCATTAATTTAGTAAATAGTCATGTTTCGCATACGTCGCACCGTTTTTGAGAAATGAGCGAAAAAAAAGAAAAAAAAAAGAGACCTTTCACGCCCCCCTCTCCTGTTTCTAGGCCTGACTAATCCAGAATGTTTTCTTTCTTAAAACCTAGGATTACAACGAACTCTACACCCAAACTTTTTGAACTTTTTTCAGATTTTGAACAACAACAAAAAAAAAATTTATTTTCTAAAAGTAGTAGATCATAACATTTTGTGCAAGATAGGATTTTTAAAGTAAACATTTGCCCTTTCCTACTCTGAGATATGTCAAAAAAAACAAAAAATAAAAATTGTTGGCTGATCTACGATATATATGTCAAATGCCACTCACTCATTTAACACGAAATTTTATAAACCACCGAACGGATTGGAATGAAATTCGATATGTAGCTTCCTCTACTAGCGGGCCATAGGTGCTCGCTAAGAAAGGAATTAAAAAAAAAATCGGCCTGGATCGCAGCTAATTCGCAAAAAATGCTATTACAATTTTTATTGGGTGAATAATAATAGATTAATTGTCATATGGAATTTGGAGATAAGTTAAGATAAAAAATTGGTTAAATGTTTAAGCCGCACACTTTGACCACAAAATTAAGTTCCTTATAGTTGTAAACAAAACAGAAAGATCTACAATATTTCTAGGTGGTTATCAGTGCTGACAAAAAGCCTTCAAATGCCCACTGAGGACGTTACAATACCTCTACCGCTAACGAAGTCGCTGTCTTGATTTTTGGCCAGGTGTTTGAAAAGCGAGACATTGTTCTCCACAGCAGGGACAAAAAACTGATAAGAATCAGTGAGTTCTATCAAGTGTATGATTCTCTTCAGTATCCTCTCATGTTGTTCTACCATGGAGAAGATGGGTACAGAATTAACATCCCGCAGCGTGACCCAAACACCAATACACCACTTAAGAAAAGTGTGTCTGCAGCTGATTTTTACGCCTAAATGTTGATGGAACGAGGAGGTGAAGAACCTTATTTAGTTTAATTTTGTAATCTCCTCAACGAATTTATGCTTGATATATACGCAAAAATAGAAACAGAAAGACTAAACTTTATTCGAAAAAATCAAAAAATTTGAGAAGTTGAGGCTATATTCACTTAAAGTATGCCATAAGAAAAGATTATGGTCTGGTATCGGAGCTGGGTAAGATTGTAGTGCTGCCTCGAAGCTTCACTGGAGGACTATCAAAATAATATAAAATTAACTTTTGCAAATTGTCAAATTTACTTATTGAAATTATTCTAAGAATGGAATTCTTTAGGTTTATTTAAGTGATAATAATTATCAACGTTAAGCTTAACTTTTACATATTTAAGTTGTCCTTAATTCTAATGATATTAAACCGTAGCGGAGCAGGGTACTTTCAGCTAGTTTTGGATAAACGGTATTAAAAATACAAACAAATCACGAATTGTACAGGGAAATTAAAAAGTATGACTGCTGCAAACCGTTCACAACACTTAGCTTTGTTGTTAGGTTTCATATACAAGCTTTTTTTTCTAGTTTTTGTAAACTATAATTTTTTTTTTTATTATTTCTGCCTTTTATTTTTATACTACTATATAATATTAAGATTCAACATATTAACTAATTAAACAACTATATGTAAATGTTGACAAATGAGTTCAAATGAAATATTAAGTAGGATAGAGATAAAAAGAGACAACGAAACTAAAAAAGAAACAAAAAAAAATTATGACAAAATATTTTTAAATAAACGACAGCACGTGGCCATTGTTGCCTGCCCTGGTTTCCAGTCTTTTGTTGTGTCTGCCGAACTAATGCGATCCACGTTACCTTTCAAACTGGATTTGAAAACTTTTGTAAAATTTATAAGAACATATTCTATGTTTAGGTATAAAAATATATTTAAATCTTTTTTTTTTTTAATGTTGCTTATTTCTGAGAGAAGAGTCTGTATAAGAATTATGAAGTTCTCACAGATAACATATACTACATGAATCTCGGAATTTTAAATGTGTTTAATTGACTTGACTGCATTAATAATCGTGGTAACGACATTGAACCACTGCTCCCGCCAAAAAAATACCTTTTTATCGATTGTTACCTTTTTTCGATTTATTTCGATATTTATGAAGGTTATTTCCATTCATTTAGATAAAAAAAAAAAAATAACGGTTCGGATCGGCGACACCAACCCCTAAACCCGCTCAGAATACCTTTTATCGATTCTAACCTTGTTCCGATTTATTTCGATGTTCTAGTCGCTACTTTTAGAGGGGGGAGGTTATTATCCTACATTTACTGAGAAACTCTAAATCCCTGTTCAAAGTAATATTAACTTCTGTTTACCTTCTAATATTAAAATGAGAAATAAGGAAATATTAAAGTGGGAATAAGGAAATGTCGAAATATAAGACACTAAATCAATTTTTAATTAATATTAATTTAATCAACAATTAATATTCTACTGAACCACCAGTAAAGTTAATTCCTGATGAACTTTCTCTCAGAGAAGTGAAAATAAAAATTATAAATATAAAAAAGACAGAATCCTTAAGTATTTATTTGGCATAACTCCTATTTTTTTAACATTTGTAGCTACATGTTTCGGAGATAATGTTCCATCATCAGGCTTCTAATTTTTTTTAAAAACACATTAATCTATAACATTATACCAATAGTTCTACAATTATATAGTGATGTGTCATTTACCTCTTAATCTGTGATTATTTTCACATTGTCAATTCTCCATGTTATAAGCCATTATGTAATATAAGACAGAATCCTAGTTGAAAGTGAAGATGTTAATTTCTGCTATATTTTCTAATGGGAAGTGGAAATAAGAAAACATAAAAAAACCTGTGATATATTTTCTCACATTTATTTATAAACTGATATGTTTTATTGAATTAATTATACAATCTGTCTCACTTTAGCACAAAAAGTAATATGGATGACAAAGAATCCATTCACAAAATATGTATACTGAAATTTTATCACTGAAATTGAAACAACAAATACAAATATATAAACCACCAAATCCATGTACAAATAAATCTTGTTAAGTTTCATAACACTTTTACAAGTTGTAAATTTTTATCACCTACATTGATAGAATAATATAAATATGTAAAACACCAAATCCATGTACAAATTAATCTTCTTAAGTTTTATAACACTTTTAAAAAAAATAAAAAAAACTCTGAATCCATGTTCAAAATAATGTTAACTTCTGATACATTTTCTCACGTTAGGGAAGTAGAAATGCCTTCCACGATCGTTTCTCAGAAAAATGAATCAAAATTGCAGAACATTGAATTTACTTTAATTTCCTGTGTTAGTTTCTGGCATTTGAAGCAAATAGAGAGAGGATGGCGACTAATAGTATCTTTCGACAATAAATAATGTAAAATCAGTTAATGACACCCTAATAATATATTTTAAAATACGGACAAAATTGAAAGTAATTTTACACAGTTGAGTTGAGTTATAGGAGTTTTATGATTTTGTATTTTTGGCTAAATATTTTTTTCCTAATTTTTGAAATGTGCCATGGATCGAAACAAGCAGTAATCCGAAGGTGCGAGATCTGGACTACATGGTGGATGAGGCAGGAGTTCCAACCCATGAAGTTCTGTAAACTTTTCTGCTGATTGTTGAGGAGTAAGTTTGTGAGGGACCAGTCTACAGGTCTTTTTCACCTGAAGAAAAGTTGGCGGCTAACAGTATCTTTCGAAACACCACACTCCCTGGAAAGTTCGCGAGTTCTTGTGGACGGATTTGACTCAACAGCTTCCTTCAGAGCCTCATCAGTATCCATTAATGGCCGCCCGGAGCCCTTTTTCCAACGTCGTATCTCCACTTCTAAAATTTTCAAACCACGCTCAGTGACTTCAAGGACACCTTCCCCTTCATATTTAATAATTTCACGAGTTGCTTCAGCGGTTGTGAATTTTTTTTTTCTCCAGTAATGTCTTAAAATTACGAGAATTTCGTAGGACACTGTCATGTTTCTTCTTTGAAATAAATAACTGAACTGAGGTTTTTTTTTTTTTTAAGAAGTCCAGTGTTAGTAAACAAGCTTATAGAATGCTCTAAAGGGATTATTAAGTATTGGTAAATAACAAATAGCATTAAGATATTTACAGACTTTTGAACTCTGGAATTTGATAAAACGGTCATTTTTTTTTTTTTATACGCCCTATTAATTATTTTGCGGTACATTCCTCCCAAAGGCGAAAACCCGTTCTCAGGTGAACTGAAACAGACGAGACGAGAAGGTGAGTCACGAAAATATTTCTCCAGACCTACCTACGACTACCTGGGCCCTCGAGAGCGTGTCATTTTCGTAACGGTGACGCCCCCCCCCCCCCCTCTGCTAATAAGAAGAGAAGGTCCCCGCACGACCTTGAGCGGATTTTGTCTTCAGGTTCAACAATCTCTCTCTCTTTTCGATTATCATAATTACCTTCAATATATCCTCGCATTGTATTTAAATTTAGAATAATAATTGCACTTTAGTTTCAAGGATTGAGCAATTTTATTTTAAATATTTATTAGCAGATTTCCCTGAAATATTCATGACTACCTCGTATTTTCTCTTCCTTAAATATTAACTAACTAGCATACCCCGTCACGGCTTTTTTTTTTTTTTTTTTTTTATTATTCTTTATTGAAAATAAATTACATAAAGCCAAACTAGGCTAATAAAAACATACGTACATGTTTGGATACACATCCATCTCACATGAAACAATAAGTAATAATAATCATAAGGTATAGATGACTGTGATATATAGGAGATGTAGATAGGGTAGGCAGTCAAAGATATTCAGCAGATCAAAATAAAATGTTTATTTTATTCTAATTATTAAAGCCAACGTTTCGACTTGCATTGCAAGTCTTCATCAGGGCTAGAAAAAAAAAAAGGAAACAAGCAAAAAGGTATGACTACATTGTAAAAATATATGAATAAACACACACCAGAACATATAGGAATGAGTGAGAAAAATGAATAAACATAAAATGAAAAATAAATAACTGTATAAGAGTAAGGATAGTAACTTAAAGGCAATATATAAAGGCCATGAGGGCAGTAAAGACTATTGAATTGAGGCTAAAATGAGAATTAAAATGGGTGATAGTTACTTAAATGCTAATGAGTAATCTCGACAAAATAATTGGTGAACATAAACAGTGTGGATGCTAAGTTGCTGAGATAATGAGAACAGGTTACTGAGTTAATACTTAATGATGATACAGAGTTAAGGAGATATTGAGGACAGATAACTGAATTAATATCTGAAGACACTGAAGCCAGTACAATAAATGTAAACTATTGAATTAGAATTGAAAAGAATATTTCAGGAGTGATAATGAATGAGTAAATATAACAATATAATAGGTAAATATAAGAAATGGTAGATATATAGTTAATGAGATACAGTGGTTAATTTAATGAGTTGATACAACATGAATAATACTGTTACTAGTAATTTTATTCATGTTTTATCAACTATCAGCCATTTTAATTCTCATTTTAGCCTCAATTCAATAGTCTTTACTGGCCTTATGGCCTTTATATATTGCCTTTAAGTTACTATCCTTACTCTTATACAGTTATTTATTTTTCATTTTATGTTTATTCATTTTTCTCACTCATTCCTATGTTTTGTGGTGTGTGTTTATTCAAATATTTTTACAATGTAGTCATACCTTTTTGCTCTTTTTTTTTTTTTTTTTTTTTTTTTTTTTTTTTTTTTTTTTTTTTTTTTTCTAGCTCTGATGAAGACTTGCAATGCAAGTCGAAACGTTGGCTTTAAGAATTAGAATTACATAAACATTTTATTTTGATCTGCTGAGTATCTATGACTGCCTACCCTAATTATCTACATCTCCCATAAGTAATAATACGAGGGTAAGTCAATAATTATCCGCAATATAGCTATATTTTTGTTTATGTTGGCAGTACTGTTCTTTTGTGTTGATGGCGCATGCTTTGTTTATTCGTTGTTATGTTTATGTGCGTATCAAGCTGGTAGGTTAGTTTTGTTATCGCTGTCGTGCTGTTAATAATGGCCGCTCCACTTTCTATTTGCACCAAAGAAGAGCAACGTTCAGTGATCCGTTTTTGTGTGGTCGGAAGGTGTATCAGGGGCCGAAATTCATCGAAGACTTTTGGTACAGTACGGGAACAATTGTTTGCCACAACGGAGTGTCTATGAATGGATTGAAAAATTCAAAAATGGTCGCACAAGTGTTACGCAAAATGAAGGAGCTGGACGACCAGTTACCGCCATAAACGAGGAAAACATTGAGCGTTCACGTGAAAAATGATTCTCTCAGACAGACGGATAACTGTTGACGACGTGGCAAATCGTCTGCAAATTAGCCACGGTTCTGCCTACGAAATCATTTACAGCAGACTTAGGTTTCATAAAGTTTGTGCAAGATGGGTTCCAAAACAACTGACACAGTTGCATAAACAAACGCGCTTGGACGTGTGCACAAAACATTTGGATCGCTATGTTAACGAAGGGGACAACTTCTTAGACAGGATCGTTACTGGTGACGAAACATGGATCCATCATTACGAGCCGGAGAGTAAACGGCAGAGTATGGAATGGAAACATCCAAATTCGCCGTGCAAGAAAAAATTCAAAACCCAACCGTCCGCAGGAAAACTTATGCTTACGGTTTTTTGGGACTCACAAGGTCCATTACTGGAACATTATCAGGAAAGGGGCACAACAATAAACAGTGAACGTTACAGTGAGATGCTTACTGCTAAGCTGAAGCCTGCAATTCGAAGCAAACGCCGAGGACTGCTGTCAAAAGGCGTTGTGTTGTTGCACGACAATGCCCGTCCGCATACAGCTGCCCACACTGTAGAAACGCTTCAGAAACTCAATTTTGAAGTATTGAATCATCCTCCATATAGTCCCGATCTCGCTCCATCTGATTTTCACTTGTTTGGTCCACTCAAACAGGCAATTAGGGGCCGTCGATTTGCCTCGGACGAAGCATTGAAAGAAGCGGTGCATTCCTGGCTCGCATCTCAACCCAAAACCTTTCTTCCATGAGGGCATCAGGAAACTTGAACAACGTTGGACCAAGTGCGTTGAAAAGCAAGGGGACTATGTCGAAAAATGATGTACTTGTAAGTTTCCTATTTCATTTCAATAAAATTTTATAACTATATTGCGGATAATTATTGACTTACCCTAATACAGGAATCTATAAACAAATAAATAATGCAAACGAGATAAAACATTAGGAAAACTTTTTAAAAAAATCTACCTAAGCATGGAGTGATAAGGATAATAATATAAAACTTATACAATTACAAAATACAAACAAAAAGATAATAAAACTACTTTTGTGAAATAATACAAAAATCAATATTTTTCTTAATAACTTTATGGTGTAAAAAGATATTCACACTACTCTATGTAATATTTTGTAATTTATAGAGATTAGTTTTATTTTTAGTCTTCAATTAATATGTGTTTTTCCGATTGTGTTTGTATCTTTTTAGAGTTTTCTTGTTGTAATTACCTATTTCTTGGATATTTAGGTTTTCAGATATAGCAGTTGATATGAAAAATGAGTTTGTTTGCGAATGAATGTGTTGTTTGATTGTGTGTAGATTGAGATCAGTGAGCTTAGTGGATATTCTTGTGTATCTGGGGTAATTGTTTATGATTCTCATATAAATGTTTTGTATAGCATCAAGTTTTCTGTGATTTGTATTACAAGTATTACTCCAAAAAGGTGCTGCGTAGGTTTCCATAGGTCTGATTACAATTTTATACAATACTAGCTGAAAGTACCCCCCCGCTCCGCTACGGTTTAATATCATTAGGATGAAGACAACTTAAATAAGTAAAAGTTAGCTTAACGTTGATAATTATTATTACTTAAATAAACCTGAACAATTCCATTCTTAGAATAATTTCAATAAGTAAATTTGACAATTTGCAAAAGTTAATTTTATATTATTTTGATAGTCCTCCAGTGAAGCTTCGAGGCAGCACTACCATCTTACCCAGCTCTGACACCAGACCATCAGCTTTTCTTATGGCATACTTTAAGTGAATATAGTCTTAACTTCTCAACTTTTTTGAAGAAAGTTTAGTCAAAGGAAATAAGGGTCTTCACCTTCACCTTCCTCACTCCACTAACATTTAGGCGTAAAAATCAGTTGCTGACACAGTTTTTTTCTTAAGTGATGTATTGGAGTTTGGGTCACGCTGAGGAATGTTAATACTGTACTTTTCTTCTCCATGGTAGAACATGATACGATACTAAAGAGAATCATACACTTGGAAGAACTATTGATTCTTATTTGTTTTTTGTCCCTACATCGAACTGACCTTACATGTCATCACCAGAGAACATAAGTCTTTTAACCTCCTCTTTAACATAAGTCTTTTAATAGCTTCTCTTCACGAAATAACTCAAACTTGTAAGTTGTAAGTAACCTCTGCAGCTACCATGAGTTCACAGAAAGTACCAATATTATAAGGTTTCGACATCGATCGTATTTTTGGTTGTTTACAACTATAAGGAACTTAAACGGTGGTCAAAGTTTGCGGCTTAAAGATCTAACCTATTTTTTAACTTAGCTTATATCCAAATACCATATGATAATTAATCTTTTATTATTCACCCAATAAAAATTGAAATCGCATTTTTCGCAAATTAGCCGCGATCCAGGCCGATTTTTTAAAATTCCTTTCTTAGCGAGCACCTACGGCCCTAGACGAATCTACATATCGAATTTTATTTCAATCCGTTCGGTGGTTTCTGAGATTTCGTGTTAAGTGAGTGAGTGGTATTTGACAAATATATAATAGATTGTTTCTGTTGGATAAATTTGAGTGCTTATTGAAGTAAGGGGACATTTTACTAATCAAATTTTTTATTTTGTTACATTTTTTATTTACATATGCCATAAATGTGAGAGTTCGGTCTAGTTCTACAGTTGCTGATGTGTCTTTTTTTTTTCTTTTTTTTTTCTTTTTTTCTGCTCTCATAAGTAAAGAACTTACATACATAAGAATTTTATTAGATTATTTTAAATAATAATTGAATTTAATTTGTTTATCGATAAAAATCTTGAATTGAAGTAAGAAATTTAGCATTATTTCTTCAATGCTATTTTTACGCATGGCAGTCATTTTTAACTTGCTTAAAATTGCATTGATTAGGTGTGTGAAGAATACATAAAAGCATAATTAGACATCCAATTTGGCATAAATAATTTTATCAATCCATCTGGTTGGATTTTAATTTCTAACCATAATGACAGTTTGGCAAACCTCGTTTCTGGCACTAAAGAATATAGATCTTAATTATTATTATTATAGTAAAATTTATTATTATAAACCTTCCCAGAAATATGAAGATGGTGTAGTTGAAATTTAGTACAAGACTAAAACAAAAAGAAACTGCCCGTCGTTTTCGACTACTTCAACATTTACTAGACAAACGTTCAAACCTTCCAATTACAATGATAAGACTCATTTACATAACAGTGATTAGACCAATTTGGACATTCGGAGTTGAGCTTTGGGGCTCCACTTAACCATCCAATTCATCTCGTATCCAATCTTTACAATCCAAAATCCTTAGAAAAATCCTAAATGCTCCTTACTTCGTCACAAACAAACTTATCCACAAAGACCTTAATATACCTTACGTTTCTGACTTAGCTCAAACCAGATATCTATCCTTTCATAGCAAACTCCACAACCATTCAAATCCATTTGTATCACAACTTTCTTCTCATACCATTCGAGGAACCTTCCGAGGCATCCCGAAAAGAAGATGGCCTCGGGACCTTCTAATATAGTACTTCATCATATAGAACCTTTATAAGTGCTAGCAATGGGTAGTTGGTTTAAAAACAAGTGAAGTGTCATTTTTATCATTAATGTCCGGCTCTATATAACACCATACCTTTGTAACCTCTTTCGAATGGCGCTCGCCACCTATATTCGATTAATAAACTTCACTGCACACCACATATTTGTCGCTTATTTATGGCAATATAATTGAAAATCTTTATATTCTATTATTGCTAAACCTTCCTTTAACTATGAAGATGATGTGGTTAAAATTTGGTACAGATTGGTTTAGAAGTTTTCGCGGTTAGTGATCACAAACGAAAAATGGCTTGAGCATGTCAAAAAAGCCTTTTTATTACTTTTTGATGATCCGTATTAGAATTAATTGGTTGGATGCCACATAGATCGGTGGGAACGCGTAGGTTTTGAGAAACGTGTTACCCCACCGGCTTTGCCAAAACGGGCGCCTTCTAGCGTAGGTGTTCTGGACCTGTCGTGTGATTCTTAAATGAGGGTAATTATGAACGTTAATCATTCGAATTCCTTTTTCCTCTCCTTGAATCAGTTTAAAGACGAAGAAAAAAATCTGTCAATTCTGATATATTTAAGCTGATGACCCACATTGCTTGCAAAGACCCTGCATGTTGGGAAACAGACAATTGGCTGGGAAAACGCCACATAACACTTGTTGAGTGCAAGAACCTTCCCAACTGGGTAAATATTACCCACGATAAGGAACCCTGTTATGGGGGGGGGGGAGTAACAATAACGTTCACTTGCACTTGTTAATCGTTACGTAAACTTTCGTTCTCAAGTCTCAGTGGGAATCCAAACTAAATCCTTTTGCATCATCATTGTTTTCTTTTACGAAAACATTTTCTTCTATGTTTTGAATTCATCTTTGAATCTTCATAAAATCTCAAGTTCTCGATTTTTAATACACCTTTTATTTTAACTTCACATGTTTGTAACAGAATCTTTCATCGTAATTTTCACAAATTTCCAGCAATCTGATCATCTTAAAATTTTGCACACGTGTCAAGGACCAATGACAATACTATAATTACACAACTTTGTTTTAATATTCTTACTTTGTCCAATCGAAATACTCCTTTTTGGAGGTCTGCCTTGCAAAAGGCGGAGTGGTAGATTTTATGATTCAATATAGCCCTGATGGGTCCTGAGAATAAAATATCAAAAATGTGACTACATTTGGTAAGGGGAAAATTTTTGGGGGGCAAAAAACCCCAACATTTTTGCACTTTGTTCAGATTTTTGAAAAAAAAAAAAAAAAAAAAAAAAAAAAAAAAAAAAAAAACATGTACAAAAATGCTTTAAATCGAAAAATGTGTTACTTACAAAATCAAAGTTTATTAAATTGTGCGTCTAAAAATACCTCTTTCTTTTGTTTAGCCACAATCGATTATCAAAAATCGACGAGTTTCGCAAACTATCTCAATAAGTTAGGTCATGTTTAAAAGTCTACAACAAAAAAATGGCAAATAAAATCGAAAAATATTATATACTAATGGTTGTAGATCATTATATTTTGTCTAAGATAGGTTTAGTTCGGTTTTCTATTAAAGCAAGTTTTTTAAACTATAATTTTTTTTTTTTTTGTAACATTTTATTTTCGCTTTCCTGTGGTTCATTTTTCTGTAGGAGATACATTTTCGAATTAAATATCTTAATTCTGTTGACCGTCTGTGCCTTTATGTTATATTTAACAGCCAAGAGGGATCTAGCAAGATCGGTCAAATCCAGTTTAAATTTTTTTATTTCGTATTAGGAGAAACAGAGTCAGAAGGAGCTCACTCATTAGAACCTGCCTCCTAATAAGTCAATAGTGTTATAGTTACAGTGTGCTCTTAAGAGCTCCTACTATCCTGATATCTAACCATCAAACCTTCGCTGTCACCCTCGCGTTTCCGAAAAACGTATCGCTTTTGACTAACTAGGTCACCGGTAAAACATGTTAAACTAAAGGAAATAGAAACGTACTTTATTTAGACTAACTGGCTAATATGTTCGTATAGAAATGTTTTGGCCAGATACTTATAGAAGCACTAGGATCCCCTGCCACGGCTTCTCCCGCTCTTATAAGTAACGAGATATATTAAAAAAGATAGGTTTAACTAATAACAGAAGTTTTATTTTTTAACAATAAAAATCTTATAATGCAGTTGAGAATTATTTTCTCATAATATTTCTATATACTTTGACTCAAAACTGTAACCCGGTATTATTGCAATGATTTACTCAAAAGCATTATTGGATATTCAATCCTTAAATCTAATCTATGAGTTGGTAATTTAGATGGACAAAGACGTTTTAGGAAGAAACTCTGGCGGATAATGGACTGCATTATCAGTGCGTACAACCCTATCAATAGAGATATTCTCTATGTCACAATTTATTTTTTCAATAATAATGTTGTTAATATTTTCTGCTATAGTATTTGTAGGCAATATTAATGCTGTTTCACACAACTAATGGTACAATTTATTAAATAATCCTGAAGCATTAAAATGAATTTGAAATCATTGAAATATTAGTCTTCTTAAAACCTTCATCAAAAGCTATGGTAAGGTCGCCCATTTTTTAAACACAATATAAAAAAATAATCGATATTTTGATAAGGCAATAATGTTTAGTGCAGCAAAAATAATTTTATTGATTTCATTTGGTTGGATTTTAATTTCTATCTAACTATAAAAGTTAATTACATAGTTACAAACTCCTGCCACTTAACACTGTGAATTTAAATTATTATTTTAGTTAACTACACTATTTAAAATCTTCAAAGAATTATGAAGATTTTTTAGTTAAAATTCGGTACAGAGAGGTTTAATAATTTTACCATTGCAAACTCTGGGGGTAGAATGCTGCCAACCACATATCGTTCGATTATTAAATATCCCTAGGATCCACACGTCACACTAAATATTTATAACTTTTTTAAAAACAATTTATCTGAATCAAGACAATTTTATTATCAATTTCTAGCTCTATATAACATTGTACCGGTATAACCTTTCTTAAATGGCACTCGACACATATCGGTCAATTTTCAAAATTCACTGCGTACCACATTTTTATCGCTTTTTAGCAACAACTTAATAGAAAATATGTAAATTTTCTTATTGCTAAACCTTCCTTTAATTAAGAAGGTTATGTAGTTAAGATTTGGTAAAGATTGGTTCAGTAGTTTTTGCGGTTAGTTTTGTTTTATAAAAGTAAATTCTATGAGTATATTTTATGTGTGAAAATTTTATTTTTCAATTTATTCATGGTTATACTCTTAACAAATATTACTAATCAAATTTTATTTTAATAACATATCTACATATAAACCTGAAACATCAAAATGAATTTGAAATCATTGAAATTTTAGTCTTCTTAAAACCTTCATCAAAAACTAAGGAGATATAGATTAATTTGGAACATATGTTTTATTGGAAATTGTTTAAAAACACCTGCACTAAAGTAATATTTATAAAAAATAAATATTGTTTTGATATTTTTGGGGTATTTGTTGAACCCCAACTCTGATTAAAAAAAAAATTACAAAAACATTCCCGGGGATATACTTAATAATTTCCCAAATTTTCACGGCGATTGGATGTATGGTTTTTGAATCTATCGAGAACTGACATACACACATTCATTTTCACATATAGATTGGCCTTAGTAACACTATATTGTCTTAGGTTTGTAGCAAACCTTTAAAAAATCATTCAAAACGAGGTAAGCTCTAAATTTATTGGGTTGTTTCACATGAAATGTCCGATTTTATAATATTTGAAATACATAGAGGATTTTGCGAGTCTCTGTTGTTGAAAAAGCTCGATACATGGGTACCTCACGATCTCACTGAGCGACAGGAATTGAAACGTCTTGAGACCTGCGTTTCATTGCTTGCTAGGTAAAAAACCGACCCTTTCCTTGAAAGAATAATAACTTGCGACGAAAAATGGATTGCTTATGACAATCAGCGTCGGTCAGGGCAGTGGTTAGACATCGACGAAAGCCCAGGACAAATGCCAAAACCAAATTTGCACCCGAAAAAATTGATGGTTACAGTATGGTGGTCCATGGCTGGAATCATACATTATTCCTTTTTGCCTAGAGGTGAGACCATTACCTCTACAACCTACTGCAATGAAATTGGCCAAATGCACGAAAAATTATTGAAAAAACAACCTGGATTGGTAAATCGGAAGGGCCCTATAATCCTACACGACAACGCTAGACCCCACGTTTCAAAATTTACCATGCATAAATTGAAAGAGCTGGGGTACGAAGTTCTTCCGCACCCACCATATTCTCCCGACTTGTCTCCAACAGATTATCACCTTTTCGGGAATTTAGACGACTTCTGCAGAGGAAAATTTTTTGCAAATTATGCTGAAATCAAAAGTGCGTTTTCAGATTTTGTTTCACTTCAAAGCTCAGAGTTTTTCAAATCCGGGATAAAAAAAGTTGTCACGTTGGGAAAAATGTGTAGAAAAAGAAGGTAAATACTTCGAATAAAATTATATTGTTTTCATATTGTATTTTTACTAAAATCCCCATACCTTGAAAACGGACATTTCATGTGAAACAACCCAATACATAAAAGTAATTGAACTGTATTGATCGACGTTTTTGCAAGATTAATTCCAATTAAGGGGAATCATTAAAGATATGTTTTTCTTAGATAATCCGTTGCGTTTAGAGATTGTCACCACCATTTTCAAATCACGGACAAGCTAACGAGAAGAAATCTGTAGTGATACGAGATCCAGGAGGCGTTGTTAGTGGTTTCTAGCCGCTAGTCCACTTTCTGTTACGCTTGAGACGTGGACCGTAATGAAGCTACCTAGTGTTACTTCCAATTATAAAGTTAATATGTCTGAAAAAAAAATTACCATTGTTTATCCTAAAATTAAAACTTGTTTTACTTATATATAATTATATAACTTATGTTATTCCTATACTTTTTTTATATATATACTATTATATAAAAGGACAAACCATTTTTCGTTTGTGATCACTAACCGCGAAAACTACTCAACCAATCTTTACCAAATTTTAACTACTTCATCTTCATGGTTCAGGGAAAGTTTATCAAAAATAAAATTTAAAGATTTTCAATTACATTGCCATAAAAAAGAGAGATATGTGAAGCGCAGTGTTTTTACAGGGGAAGGCATTTCTACCGTTGTGATCCATTATATCTGTATTGCTTTCGAATAATCTGGAGGAGCACCAAGGTGCTGGAAAATCATATTTTGCCGAACTTCAGGTGGAATATCGTGATGAAGTTGTGGTAGGATATTTTGTTACAAATCTTAATAATCTCATCATTCAATCTGTTGGGCAAACTATGATTTTTCAACACTATTCGACAGCAATACAAAGATGAATAAACCAACGATACTCCACATGGAACGGTAGAAATGCCTTCCCCTGTAAAAACAGACTCATCTGCCCATAATATTCAACTCAAAAAGTAGTATTCTTCAACACAATCTGCATTAAGAAGCTAACGGCAAAATTGAGGCCTGTGTTCATTATCATTGGATTTTAAACATTACATTGAAAATCTAATAAGATAAATCCTAAATAATAATAATAAATAAATAAATGTAATATCATAAGATGCTCTGATCTGGTGTCGCTTCATTGACAGTTTTCCTTTATTTTCAATTAAACAATAATTTTTTTCTTTGCTTTTTATTCCAATGAAGAGTTTATTATGTTTAAAATGCACATTTTCATGAAGGGATTGTCAATATGTTTTATATACACAAGTAACTGATTTGTATGCCAAATGAGAACACCATGTTTTTTTCGGTTTTAAAAGTAAATTTCTCCATGAAATTGAAACAAAATCATCACGTTTAACATATAATTCGAAAGCTGATTAAATTTTCAAGTTTTTGTGTTGAAATTTCAACTGAATTTGCAATGGCACAACTGATAAACCCTTTAACTACATCTTCATAGTTCTCGGAAGGTTTATAATAATAGATTTTACGATAATAGTAATTAAAATGTATTGTCTTAAGTGCCAGAAGCGAGGTTTGCCAAACTGTAATTTTATGGTTAGAAATTAAAATCCAAACAGATGGATCGATAAAATTATTTTTGCCAAATTGGATGTCTAATTATACTTTTAAGTAATCTTCAAAAAGCTGATCAGTGCTACTTCATCCAGTTTAAAAATTAGTCCAATGTGTGAAAATGTCATCGGTGAAATAATGCTAAATTCCATACTTCGATAGGAGATTTTTATCGATAAACAAATTAAATTCAATTATTGGTTAAAATAATCTAATTTATTTATTTATGAGAGCGGGCGAAGCCGCGATGGGAGATGCTATAAACCAGTATCCATGGGAAATTATTTTGTTTTATTAGATAGTTTTATAGGCATGGCAAGAGATGTTACTCATCCAAAAATTATTATTTATTAACTTTAGGGATGTGTCGATTGACGTATCCATCGATTCTTGAGGAAGGAATCGCTATCGAGAATCGATGATCCATAGTCGATTCCTAGGTTAGGAAGCAGCTACTTCAAGTGTAGAATGAAAAGGACATTTTCCAAAGACTAATATAAAGAAAGAATGCAGGCCCGAAGAAACTTCCCCAAGCAAAGGAAAATCAAAGTGGCGAGAAATAATAAGTAGCCTTGGGGAGGAGAGGGGTCAAAGGGAAAATTTCGGATACGTGGTTCTTCCAGGAGAGAGTTCAGTCGAAAATTACACCAAGATTTTTGAAGGATGAGTAGATTCTTATAGTGTTAATATTCAGAAACAAAATGAGGTATTGCATACAGATGAGCTCTTTCAGAAATTATAAATGTGTTATTTACGGTTTTTTTTTAGTTATTTTACCTTTTTATGACATTATTATTTTAAAAAAACGTTACACTACTCAATTTCTCCCCGATAGGGAAAAACAATAGATATTGGATTTATCTATCTATAATCTGCTGCTTTTCCCAATTTATATATTAGAATTAAATGGGTCAAATTACTTAAATTTATAATTAAATTAAATTAATTATCAATGATTATTCGAAATAATCAATGCCAAGAGAAAACAGCTGTTTCAAATGCGACTTGTTTCATTCTAACCAATATAGTTCCTAAACGGTAGGTCATCGTGGCAAGTGTTATAGATCAAAAAATATTTTCTATTTAATTTCTGATTAGGAAATTATCGTTAAATTTTCGATCCCAGCAACGCCACACGAGCTAGACGGTGTCGAAATTTTACATTTTTTTAGTGTGGAAAAAAAATATTTGTTTTATATCATTACAAAAATATTTTCCATTAAATTTCAGAACGAGAAGCTGTTGTTAAATTTACCAGGTATGCAAGTTTAAAATGTCGTTTATTTCTTAAAATATATACACAGTAATTTAAAAAAAAGTATAATATATTTTATTCAAAGTACTGACCCTCGCTTTCTACACATTTTGTCCATCTCTCGGGCAATATATGGATACCATTCCAAAAGAATGCTTCATCTTTATTTGAAATCCATTCATCGAGCCATTTTCGTACGTTTTCGAAATTGTTGAAGTGTTGCTCCGCCAATGAGTGTCCCATCGATGAGACGAGGTGATAATCAGAAGGCGCCAGGTCAGGTGAATACGGCGGGTGGGGTAGGAGTTCCCAACCAAGCGAAGAAATCGTTTCCTTAGTCAATCTGGCTGAATGTGCAGGAGCGTTATCATGCTGAAGAATGACTTTGGCGTGCCTGTGAGCCCATTCTGGGCGTTTTTCGATCAATGCGTGACTCAAATTGATCATTTGTTGTCGGTAGCGCTCGGTATTGACTGTTTCGCCGGGTTTGAGAAGCTCGTAGTAGACTACTCCCTTCTGATCCCACCACACACACAGCATTGTCTTCTTCCCAAAACGATCCGGTCTTGCACTCGATGTGGATGGTTGTCCTGGCGTTACCCATGATTTTTTTCGTTTGGGATTCTGAAAATAAATCCATTTTTCATCGCCAGTTACAACTCGATGCAAAAAACCCTTTCTTTCGTGGCGTAAAAGCAGCATTTCGCACACAGTTTTTCGTTTTTTTTTTTTCCATCTGTCGTTCGTCCAATTCATGTGGAACCCATTTTCCAACCTTTTGAATCTTTCCCATAGCTCTCAGGCGATCGGAAATGGCTTGCCTAGTGACATTCAACTGTTCTGCCATCATTTGTTGGGTTTGGGTATTGTCTTCGTCTAATAAAGATTGCAATTCGAAGTCCTCAAACTTTTTTGGTCGATTTTCTCGTTTTTGATCAGTAACATCAAAATCACCACGTTTGAAACTTTGAAACCAACGTTCACATGTCCTGACGGTTGGAGCAACATCGCCATAAGTCTCAACAAAAATTCGATGACATTCAGATGCCTTTTTCTTTTGTTTAAATAAGAAAATCATGACATGCCGCAAATGCTCTTTATTTGGCTTAAAATTAGACATTTTTAACACCAAAGAAAGGTATGATACGTCCACGTAAACGACTTAAAAACAACTGACTTTTGTAAACAAATGACTAACAAACAAAATAGCGTTTAGAGATAAGCAAATCCTTCAATAGGCTAAGAGCGCATTCTATTGGAATTAAAACGACATTTTAAACTTGCATACCTGGTACTATCCGAGCAACATCAACAAAGCTAAAAAGTGTTAAAAATGTTACATATTTGATGGTGAAAAAAACTTTACAACGTTACTTTTTTTTCATTCGAATCAATATAGCTCCTAAACGGTAGTTTCTAGTGGCAAATGTTATATAACAAAAAACTTTCTCGATTAAATGTCTGACATGGCAACTATCGTAAATTTTTCGATCAGAGCAACACTAACAGAGTTACAGCGTGGCAAAAAATCACCAATATTTAAAAAATGTATGCAAACGTGACTTTTTTAATTTAAACCAATATAGCTCCTAAATGGTAGGCTCTAGCGAAAAATTTTACATTACAAGGAGTATTCCCCATTAAATTTCTGTACAGGAAATTGTCTTCAAATTTTTGATCCGAGCAACACCGACAAAGTGTAGCAACAGCAAAAAAGTACCCGAACCAAGACATATCCATGTCAAAATTAGTTTATAGCTAAAGTTTATTGTATTATTTTAAAAAAATATATTTATTCCTCCCGCCATCTTGGAACAATCAACTTGAAGCTATTCCTAGATACCGCTCATTCAAATGCTAAAGGCACTCAGCGACTTCCGCATAACCTCTGTATGGATTCCTAAACGTATCTAATAATCTCTTGAATGGACCAATTGCCTCGACCGCATTCATAAAAACAATATTATTTCTCGGCTTTCCTTAGTTTAATTAAGTGTTTTAGTTTTATATGTTGGCATTCCTGTGCCTTTTAGATATTATTTGCTTTGTTAGTCATCAGACTTTAACAGCGTGTTCCTATCAACTGTAACAAAAAGTTGTTAGTTGTATATATTTCCTATTTTTTTTGGCATGGAACATGTTTTACCAGTGACCAACTTAGTCAAAAGTTATACGTTTTTGGGGAACGCGAGGGCGTTACACGTAGTTTGATAGTTTGATATTAGGAGAGTAAGAGCAGCTAGGAGCTCAATTTATTTTAATTTTATCTTATTATAATATATCTTGACTAGGAGGCAGGTTCTAATGCGTGAGCTCCTTTTGACTCTCCTAATACGAAATAAACGTATGAAACTTCTATTTTTAAGTATAGGAGCAGGTAGTATCCTCCGTCCCATCCTTTATACCGTATATACAGCTGATATCCCAACTCATCCTAATACTATTCTCACAACCTATGCTGATGACACCAGCGTGTTATCAGTCAATGATGATCCATTTGCTCCATCCCAGACACTCCAGTCACATATCATTTCCCTTGAAGAATGATGTCATAACTGGAGAGTTGAGATAAATCCCAGCAAATAACCTTACTTCGAAAAACTACCTCATCCTGTCCTCCTGTATCCTTTAATGGAGTACCATTAAATAATGTAGAACAGATAAAATACCTTGGATTTTATCTGGACAAGAGACTTACCTGGAGCCATCATACAAGATTGAAAACACAAGAAGCTGCACGTCGAATTCGACTGCTACAACACCTATTTGACAAACGTTCAAATCTCCTGATTCACTACAAAAAAAAAACTTTTCTATATGACGATTATCAGACATATTTGGACTTACGGTATATACGTAATTATGGGGATCCACCAAACCATCGAATTCTTCCCGCATCCAATCACTCCAATCCAAAATCCTAGATGCTCCTTACTTTGTCACAAATGAACTGATCCACAATGACCTTAATATCCGATATGTTGCTGATTTGGCATGAACCAGATACCTTTCCTTTCATAATAAACTCACTGCTCATCCGAATCCACTTGTTGCACAACTCGCTTCCCATTCCATTCCTGGCAATCCTCCGAGGCGTCTGAAAAGAAGATAGCCTCGGGATCTTCTTCTTTTGTAAATATTTCATTAGAGTACTAACATTGGGTAGTACTCTCTAGCTCAGCTAGCGTTACATGGATCGAAAATTTTACATCCTACTTGTCAAAAATGTAATGGAAAATATTTTTTGTTAAATCAAATTTGTTTCTAGTACCTACCGTTTAGGATCTATATTGGTTTGAATGAAAAAAAAGTCACGTTTAAAACTCCTATTTTTAAGTTTAGAGTTTTTTTTTACATACTCTAGCTCCTTTGGTGTTGCTCAGATGGAAACTTTGCGTTTCGTGTTATACTTTCGTTATCAGACAGGCTCAAGGGTGCCTTTAATTTTTTAATAAAGTTACTCCCTTGATATTTAATTGTTTTCCCCACCTCATAATTATTTTATTTTTTTATTTTATTTTGCTTTATCGCCTTTAGCCCCAGGCCTCACAAATGCGTCGTAATTGTTTGAAATTCATAAACTGCTTTGGACATAAAAATAAATATAATATAAATACGGTCACCTGTGGAGTAGTGGTTAGCATAGCAACCTACTAAACCCAAGATCGCGGGTTCGCAGCCCGGCAGATGACCTTAGGATTTTTTAAAGGGAGTAAAAAATCCTTAGCTATGCCGTCCTTCGGAAGGGACGTAAAATGGGGTTCCCGAGCCTGTGCGATGTCAGGTACTCGTTAAAGATCCCTATCCTAATTATACCTGGATAGGCAAAATTTAGGACTCCCACCGTAGCATCGTCCGATTAGCCATAGCAGCATAAACGTTAAACGAAATAAACAAACAAACAATATAATATAAATCCCTCTCTAACATCTGGATTGAAGCCTGCATCATTCAAAATCTTAAAAAACTTAAAATTAAACTACGAGGGTCAGTCAAATATAAACAAGACTTTTAACTTATACGTTTATGAAAGCTAAACAAAACAATGATTACATGTTACTGCTTTTCTACATAGTCTCATAGTCTCCCTCAAGTCTCACACACTTTTCCCAGCGTGAGGATAGCTTATGGATCCCTTCTTCATAAAGATTTGAGGTCGTGTCTTGAACCAATTGCACACAAATTCCTGTACTTCCTCATCACTTTCAAAACGGTTTCCACCAAGTGCTTCTTTGAGAGGACCAAAGAGGTGAAAGTCACATGGAGACAAATCTGGGCTGTAGGGAGGATGTTCCAATGTTTCCCAGTGAATTTGGCGTAATTTCTCTTGTGTCAAGGCAGCTGTGTGAGGCCTAGCATTGTCATGAAGCAAAATGACATCTCTGATTGGCTGTTTACGCCTTTTGTTCCGAAAGGCTGCTTTTGCTTGCTCAAGAAGTTGACAGTAATAAGCAGCGTTCACAGTACGTCCTTCGTGTAAAAAGTCAATAAGCAAAACGCCTTTGCAGTCAAAAAAGATTGTGGCAAAACTTTTCCAGCAGACAACCGTGTTTTGGCTTTCACAGGGCGGGTTTCGTCTTTCCTTCGCCACTCCATTGACGCCATTTTGGATTCAGGAGTGTAGTGATGGACCCACGTTTCATCACAGGTTATTATGCGATTTAAAAAACCACCAGAACTTAATAATAATTCGTTGCGCAACTGTAGGTACAACCTCTTGATCAGACATGACTACAATGACAAACAAAACAGCATTGAGAACGCATTATTGCAGCTTTCCCCCTCCCCCAGGCTGCCCCCTACCACTACTGAAACATGGCTACCTGCTACAACCTGTACCTTGGGTATAGTAATAAAAGTCTTGTTTATATTTGACTGACCCTCGTATCATTTAGAAAAATATAATTTTTATAGACACTCATATATATAAAATTTAAGTTGTACACAGACATATTGGGCCGTATACTGTAGGTATTTCATTTTAGTTACTAATAATAGGGTTTCGCTCATTCTGTCTAAATCGATAGAAGTAAATTTATACTAAAAGGAAACCCATAAATGCTGATACGAGACAGCTTCAAGTGGACAGATTGTGATTGGTTTGGATACATCTTGATCAATTTAATGAATGATAGGTGGGCCTAAATTTAGATTTTACATCAATTTTAAAACCATTTGTTTGGTCCAGTCATAATTTGGCAGTCAAAAATCTCAAAAGTAATTCTGAATATCCACCATACATTTCATTGGAATTGATCATTATGATAAAATTAATTTATTAAGAGACCTGAATCTGTTGACGATCGGTGCAATTGACTCTTACATCAATGTTTTAGTGATATTTTTATTCTCGTCCTGAATATTTCACTATTGAAACGTTATGAAAACAAATATTATATATCATCACATGAATATAAAAATTGGAAATAAGGTAGCACAAGTCAAAGTTATGAGCTAGGAGAGGAAAGAAACCATTGGATTTGAAGCACTCTAAATGAAGAGTTGACTGGAACAAATGATTATCTGATGTAATATTGTCCGGGGAATAAGGTGGGAGAAGTTGATTTTCTCAGTTATGATCTTTTATAATTTTATTTTTTTAATGTCTAAGAGCACTGTTGCCAACTTAATGAAATAGTATTCATTGCATGAAAATCAATGAAATAGAAATCATTGTTTTAACAGGTAATTACGGCACAGGCATTTTAATTCTAAATTAAGATTAGTTTTTCCTTATTTACACATATACATTTGTGTCAATACAACATATTTATTTTTAATTAATAAGAAAACAATTGAAGTTGGTGTACTCTCATTTGTTTTCCTGTTTCTTAAGTTATTTTTAAACATTCCTTATTTTGTTGTATTGGTTGAATGTTGTTTACACAAATTTCTGTAATTTTATTAAGGAAAATAATATAAATAAGAAATAAACCTCTCTGGAATTTTAAAATAGAAAGGTTTATTTACTAAAAACTGTTTTAAAAATTGCCTTCACAACTAGATGTAATTTCTATTCTATGGAAAGATCATCTAACTTTAATTAATCTTCACAAAATTATAATTAAGCATAAATAATGTCTTAGTAATGTTAATTATTTTATTTTTTTAAATTTGGTTTTATAATTAAGTTCTCTTTTTATTTTCACAGTTCGAACACAAAGTGTGAGAAAATCTACAAGTAGTGATGTAAAAGAGACTTGCCCAACTGATCTCATTACTTCTTCTTACGGTGTCGGGCCTACAGATGAGAATGGAAAACCTCTTTTCGGACTAAGAGCACTCCGAAGGACGAGCACTAACAAAACTCTAATAGGTTTGTATACTACAATTTTATTTTATTATATTTGTTGAATAAACTGCTATAAATTTTCTTTATATACAAAAGTTGATATTGTAGTTTGGTTTAAATATGATCACTTAACACAAGAGTTCTGTAAGCCATTTTGAGTTTCCAAAAAAAAAAAAAATTTAACATTTAGCTACAAAAATATATTTGATTAAGAGTAGGTGTGTAATAGCTGTTAATTTTACCTAATACATTTTTTTTTTTTTTTTTTTTTTTTTAATGTTTTTTCTTTATTTCTAAAATTCTGTAATCATTCATTTAATAATACACTCATGAAAGAATGTTTTACCAGCTAATTAATAAAGATTTAAATTAAATCCCATTTTTTTCCCCTAATAGAAGAAGAAATATAATTAAATACATAAAAGGTGTCTCAGTGCTTAATTCTGGTGATCAATTGTATTTATCAAAACCAGCTAATAAAGTCAAGTACTAATTTTTTTTTAAATGTTTGCTTTTATACCTTACTCCTGTCTTACACTTTACTATATTACCATTTAAAAAGGCATACAAATTAAGTGTATAAATTAAATTTACAAAAATCAAATAAATTTTCATTACAGAACACTGTCCTTTTTTTACCAAAAATACATCATTATGTATTCTTATTCACCTTTTTCCCCTTTATACAGAGGTATACAATTCTATGTCCTAGACAAATTAATTTTTAGGTAAGTTATATAAAAATGTTTTTTTTTATTTATTAAATTTTTTGAGGGGAGGGCATAACGTCCTTATGTACTCCAATTAGGGCAGGAAGGACGGGTTACCAACCAATTCTAGCCTGGATGGGAAAGTCAAGATTTATTTCGTACACATAAGTATAATAAACAGTTCAGGAAATTAAATATTTTTTTCTTTAAACTGCTCTCCTGTAAAGTTATGGAAATATGACATAGTGTTCTGTACCTCCATGGTACAGATATATGTATGTGTATACATATTTTTTTGTTCATAATAATAGTGATTACACTATTCATTGAATATTTTAACAGTAAATGAAGTTTTTATTCTATTGTATCACTTTTGGCCAGTGTTATTTCAAACCTATCTAAATTCCAAAAATTTAAAACCCTTTTCATTTAGTAGATTAACAAATAAGATACCATGGTATGGCCTTTTTTTAAAAAATAACCTTGCAAGAGAGACCGAAAGCTATATCTAAGTTTAAGATAAATTAATTAAAATTTCTATCTTTATAATTTAGGGAGTACATATAAGGAATGTATCACTACTCAAATAAGTAAATCTAGGATATTTTTTATTCCATTAGAATCCAATTATAAACTATTATATTTATTTGTTAATAAGTTAATATTATGAAACATAATTGTTATTCTAAATTTTTAAATAGATATTATATGTATATGTCCTATACCAACAATAGTGTGAATTAAATTTTATTTTGTTCTATGCTAAAAAAAAGGTATGCTTTCCATTTGAAACAAAAAGTTATTATAAAATCAGAATGGTTCTTAGTTTTAATTTGTCTTTCTTTCTTTTTTTTTTCCTATAGGTTATTTTAATGTACTCCAACTAGGGCAGGAATGACAGGTTATCTACAGGTTACCAACCTATTCTAACTTGTGTGGGAAGGTCAAGATTCATTTTGTGGGTCTGCCATGAAATAAATGTTATTCTTCCACTCTGTTCTATAGTTTATTGATTATAAAAATCTAGTGCCACTTTTTTTTTATTTTTAATTTTATTGTACTTTTTATTTACCCCTCTACACTTTTAAGTCACTGGTGGAAGTTTTTACTTGACTTAATGCTTTTACAAAATTTGATTATTTAAAACTTAAGGCACTATGAGTAAATTTTTTTTTCTTCGATTCTATGGTCTCAAAATGGAATTTTCACAGTTTTATTATTGTAGGTCCTCTCTATTGTCCTATCTCTATTTTGCAGAAAAGTGTATATGAAATTTTAAAATGTCATTAGTTCTATTTATTTTATTTGTTTTGCTGCATTATTTATTAAGAAAATGAGAATCATCCATACATATATATATAATGTTTAATAAGGTTCTTCAGGTCCAGTCAATAAATAAAAAACAACTATTTTGGCGACATTTCGAGACTATATTGTTCTCATAATCATGCCAATGTTACTAGTGGATATATCCACTAGTAACATTGGCATGATTATGAGAACAATATAGTCTCGAAACGTCACCAAAATAGTTGTTTTTTATTTATTGACTGAACCTCAAGAACCTTACTAAACATTTAATAGTAGCAGTCAAGAAATTTATCCATATATATATATATATATATATATATATATATATATATATATATATATATATATATATATATATATATATATATATTTACTTATTAATTTTATTTTTTATTTTACTTGATTTTCTAACAGTTAATTTTCTTTATTCCTTTTTTTTTTTTTTTTTTTTTTCTTATTTTATTTAAATATTCTCAACACATGTACTATATTATTTAGCTAGATATGAAAATACTGATAGCAACTAATTAGTTATTCTTAAGGGACATTGTGTCCCTGAATATAGATAGTTAAAAATCATTCCAAGTGAAGGTTTCAGATTTCTGTTTAATAAATCAATAAAATTCATTTCATAGATGACAATGTGGAGCACGAGATCGTAACACAAGAAGAGGAAGAATCAAGCCTTTTTGGACTCAAAGCACTTCAAACAACGGAGAAGATGCCGGCAGAATCCAGTCAGTTGAGGGAACTCGTAGAGCGTCATCAACAGTATGTCAGTAAGTATTTTCCGAAGATTTGGAATTAAAATTCACTCCAAGATTCGTGAATATACTTTCTAATATCAAAGGATCAGTTTTACAAATACAACTTTTTTAATGATATTTTAATCTTATAAATGTTTACTCAGCAAATGTTAAAAATAAATTAAACATGCCATTCTTGAGAATAGAATTAATTTAGCGATTTCATGCTAGGTGAAGTACTGTGAGTTTAAGTGATACATTTCTGTACCTTTCAAAGAAATTTATAGTTAGAAAAGAGTATTTTACATACTTCATAATTTTACATAATTTTGTTTTTAGCAAGAGATTTATTCATTTTACTAAATTTATAACGGTTGTGCCTAGGGGCTTTCAAAACGTCTCCCATTAATGCACTTCAGGCCTCCGCCGGAGAAATGCCTTTAAACATTAGAAGGACGTGGCTAGCTAAAAAATACCTCCTCAAGGTTTATTCGGACTCTAACCACCCGGTTGGGAATGCAATTAATAAAGGCAATGTATTCAGTCAGAAGCTAGTAGAAATCATCAACGAACTACAACCACTGCTTAAATCACTCCATAAAACTGAAGCTCCTCAGGAATACACAACACCAGCTCCTAAATGTCTAATCAAAGTAAATAGCAACCCAAATCTAATCGGTAAAACTCATAATAAATCTCTCTACTCCTCATTGCATCTAAAACTAGCAGCACTGGAAACAATAGCTCAAAAATATCCCAGTTACCATCAAATATATTCTGATGCTTCAAAAACACAAACTCGCACTTCGATCGCCGTATTGACCCCCAGAACAACCAGAAATTCTCGTTCTCTGTGCCATTGAATCTTAGTATCTAAATAGTCAATTAAGAATTAATAATAAAAAGTATTTAAATTTCTCTATTTTCTGTCAAAATATTATATAAATAACTCAGATTTATCATATGTCTTATATCTAACATATGTCATTTTTTTACATTTTTCTAGCATTATTTTTTTTAAACATATATATCGCTTATGTATTTCGAGAGTGGCTCTACTCAAAAACCTGAATAAAAACATATACAATTTTCACAATTTTGTGTGGAATAGCAAATGTGTAACAGAATTATCTTTTAATACCAACCACAAGTGAGATGTATCAGGTGTGATTTGAAGTTAATTCGATATATCAACTTTCAAATATCAAATGATCAGTTTTACAAATACAACTTTCTTATTTTGATTTTAATTATACTTTAATCTTATAAATGTTTACTCAGCAAATGTTAAAAATAAATTAAACATGCCATTCTTGAGAATAATTAATTTAGCAATTTCATGCTAGTTGAAGTACTGAGTTTAAGTTATACATTTCTGAACCTTTCAAAGAAATTTATTGTTGGAAAAGAGTATTTTACATACTTCATAATTTTGTTTTTAGCAAGAGATTTATTCATTTTACTAAATTTATAACTAAATAGTCAATTAAGAATTAATAATAAAAATATTTAAACTTCTCTATTTTCTGTCAAAATATTATAAATAACTCAGATTTATCATATGTCTTATATCTAACATATGTAATGTTTTTTACATTTTCCTTGCAGTATTTTTTTTTTAAAGTTATATATCGATCATGTATTTCAAAAGTGACACACCTCAAAATTCTGAATAAAAAGATATACAATTTTCAAAGTCTTGTGTGACATAACGAAAGTGTAACAGAATTATCTTTTAATACAGCAAGTGAGATGTATCAGTTGTGATTTGAAGTTGATTCGATATTAATTCTTCAATCAAGGAGTGTTTATTAATATATTCAATTTACTTTATTTCACATTTATTCCTCTTTAACAATCATCATATTTTGTTAAATGTTTCGGGACCCACGTCCCATCTTCAGGCTGGAACAATGTTTATATCACTATTCATCAACTTTTTATTTGAACAATACAACTACATGAATTAACTTAACTAAATTATCCAATTTACAATAAAACAATAATATAATTTACCTATTTATTCTTCTGGTGTTAACCACCAAGTCTATTTTAACGATCACATTTAAAATCCTCAACCCACTAGGGTTCAAGGGTCTATTCTTCATTCTGTAAATAAAGTGAATTGAATAAATTAATTTGATATATTTTTGACGATTTCATAGAAGGGTATTTAACTTAACCCTTTAACAGGCAATGTATCCTAAGATAAAATATCGCACATATACTTCTGAAGTGACATAACTCAAAAATCTATATAATGTACAAATAACTTTTTTATTGCGTCAGGGCCGACCTTTTTGTTTTGATTATTATTTTACATATCCATATACTTAAATAGCGCATGCATTTAAGTTAAATATATAGTACAAAAAAATAAATAAAATAAAGAATAAGTTAAAAATATAAATAAAATAAAGAATAAGAAATTATACCATATTAGAAATACAATAAAAACCAAGCAACAAAGTTAGTATCAAAAAAACTTCAATTTGTCTAATCTCTCTTTCATGTAGTCATCTCCTCCTGCTCATGCGTGGAAACATGATTCAAAAAAAAGTTATGAAATATCTAAATATCAAAAAGGCAAGTCGAGCAAAAGGCATTAAATATGTAATGCCTTTTGCTCGACAAATGACGTAATGTCCGACTCATTATCCTACACATTGTCGTCTAATATCCTTTATTTAACCTTGATTTTCATGATACATGCGTGGGGATTGGCGTGGCCATAGCCATTCAAAGGAAAAAAGAAAGAAGGAAGAAATATATTCCGAAATTCACGACCGTCCCGTTAAATGATTAAACATGATGATAAATCAAAAATACAGATTTTTGAGTTATGTCACTTCAGAAGTATATGTGCGATATTTTATCTTACCTTTGTCAAGTAACTTTAGTATCATCGTATTAGAAAGAAGATGTTAAAAACGCTGTTTCTTTTTTCGTTATGTTAAAAAAGGAGAAGTCTGACCTCAGAACTGAAGATAATTAGCATTCGAAACTTACAAATAAATAATCCCAATAGGAGTGGCAATTATTTCATCAATCCTAATTGTATTTGTCCTTCTGTACCGCCATGGATACCTCATGTCAACCTTACTAGCGCCAGGAAAAGAAATTAATGACCAAAGTTCATCAGAATAGTGTTTGTTTATTTTAAAATATAAGATTTTATTAAACAAAGTCTGTCTTTTTTTATTTTTAGAAAACTGAATTTAAAAGCACTTGAATTGATTGTCTTACATTTTTACTTAAACTTGCTATTTATTTTAAATAGATTACTCTATTTTAAAATGACATAATTAAATATATGTCATCTGCTAGTCTTCACAAAGTATACTTCTCTTTCAAATGTATTATTATTATATTTTTTTTCTTTTTATTTTCAGGACAGAGTTCTGCTAAAGACCTTCAGCCTGTTCAAAAGCCAAAAGCAAAGTTGAGGGACAGCTTCATTTTAACACAGGATGAAAATGCAACACCCGTTCTTCAATCCGGAACTGAAGAAATCCCTAAAGGGGGTCTTTCACTTAAATCCATCATCCAGAAACATGAAAATAAAAATGGTAAGATAGAAATGAGTTTTAAGAATAAAAAAAATCCCACTAAACAATCCTATTCATCTCGTAGAAAAATCCTCAATGCTCCTTACTTTGTCTCCAATAAACTTATCCATAAAGATCTTAATGTTCCATATGTTGCTGATTTAGCCCAAACAGATACCTATCCTTTCATGGTAGGCTCCATAAACACTCAAATCCGTTAGTTTCTCAAACTTGCTTTCCAATCCATTCCTGATAATCCTCCGAGGTGTCTGAAACGAAGAGACCTTCTAGAGTAGAAATTTTAATGAAGTGCTACTTATGAGTAGTTCTTTTCAAGTTTTGACATGTTATTGTAATCGTTATCAAAACATTTATTTGATATATATATTTTGTGCAGTTGTAAATTTCAATAAATGGATATAAAAAAAAAACTTTAAAAAAAATGGCTCCTTTGAGCCTTTTGGCTAAAGAAAGAATAACGTGGAACATGTTTTAGGGGTTGCCCTAGTAACCAACCGTCGATGCTCATATGTTTTCTATTTCTTCTTTTAATGAAAATTTTGAACCGTCGGTTCAAGCAAGGTCTTTCAAATCCAGATTAAAGTTTTTTATTTTGTATTAAGAGAAACAGAGTCAAAAGGAGCTCACTCATTAGAACCTGCCTCTTTGTCAAGATGTTATTCAGTATAAGATGAGTTGAGCTCCTAAATGATCCTACTCTCCCAATGTCAAACTATCAAACGACATGTAACGCGTTCGCTTTAGACCAACTAGATCACCGGTAAAACATGTTTCATGTTATAATAATAATATTAAAAAGCCATTTTTACTTATGAATTGAAAATAAATCCGTAGAATGAATTAGTATTTTGTTTAATTATATTTGGATTTATAGAACTTTAAAGCATTTTAACATTTTGTGCTGGTGATAGTTTAGTTTATATGATGTGTTAAGAAACATGGTGGACCTAGCCACTTGATCTATTCTTGCATTGCCAACTTAATATCAGTGACACATTGGACTATCTATTTCTCAGTCTCTATCTCTCGATTGCCCTAATCTCTATCTTTGAAGTCTCACAATCAGTCACCATAATGTCATTGCATACAGTTCTTCTATATTTTAAAGTCAATGTTTTCAAAATCATTGTACAGTCACATCTAGTTTTCACTGCCTTTTGTAATTAACGTCTTCATCATTCATTGAAGTAACAAAAGTGTTCATTTTTTTTTTTCTTTTTTTAGTTTGTTTGCAAATTTTACATTTATTTATTCAAGAATTAAGTTATTTTAAATATTTAACTATATCAAGTTGTCTTTTATAAATATATCATTGAATTAATCATTAGAAAATAATAAACATAAGGGTGAAGTGAGGAAAGGAAAAAAATAAAGAAATAGACTGTATATTTATTTATTTTTTTACTTTGTCCTTTCCTCTCAGAGAAATCTCTACCATAGAGAATAGTTACTTTTATAGATTTAAAATAACAGATTTGTTCGTATTTCCTTGTTGTTTTACACAAGAACAAAATATACACAACCACATATATGAACGCAGACTACTCACTGACTACAGAACTATACTACAGGCAAAAACAGTACAGAAACTAGGACGTTGGCCGGTGGATGGACGATGTTTGATGACCAATATGTTTGCAGGCTTGAAAATATTTTTTAAAAATTCCGTTTCCAAAATTGAGGATATTAATTTTGAATACCTTTAACATCTCTAATATTTAGATATTTCATAACTTTTTTTCTCTTAAATATTATTGAAGTATTTATGATGATACAATAACTTTGTTGCTTGGTTTTTATTGTATTTCTAATATGGTATAATTTCTTATTCTTTATTTTATTTATTTTTTCTATATATTTAACTTAAATGCATGCACTATTTAAGTATATGGATATGTAAAATAATAATCAAAACAAAAAGTAAAAAAGTTATTTGTACATTATATACCTTTAAGTATGGTGTGTACAGAAATGAATAAAATCCCTTCCAAGAGGGTTACTGCTGGAAGGAAAACACTAAAAAAAAGGAAGAGTCTTAGGTTTATAATTTTCTTTTGATTATTGTAATGTCATATTTATAACAATATATTAAAATAAATAAATTAAGGCTTAGCGAACCCGAAGGTTCGATGCCGACACCACCAACCGTCGACCGCACACTTCCCTCCAATCCACTCCTCCATAGCCTAAATCCCCCAGGTCGGCCCTGATGCAATCCTCCCATTTTTGTCTCGGTCTACCCCTCGGTCGTTTACCCGACGGCTCATAACTGATTACTTTTTTTGGAAATCGATCATTATTAAACCCAACGACTTTACATGCCCATTTTGAGCGTCGCGCTGCTATTACTTGAACTATATTTACCAGATATAATTTGCGCAGTTCCGCATTGTGAAGCCTTCTAAATTCTCCTGTTTCTTAATCCTTTTTTGGGCCAAATATTCTACGCAGTACTTTATTTTCGAAAACTTTAAGGCATTGTTCCTCCCTTAACGTCAGTGGCCATGTTTCACATCCGTAGAGAACTGTTGGTAGTATAGTAGTTTTGTATATCCTAATTTTTAAATTTTTGGAGAGTAAGTGCGAACTGAGTAATTTTGCGACCGAAAAATAACAAGCATAACCTTGCCTTTATTTCTTCTTGAATTTTATTTTTCCCTGATATAATAGACCCTAGATATTATAATTGCTCAACGTGTTCGAACTTTATCCCGGAAATATCTATATTACTAAAATGTTCATCGTTTCTACTACTAACCATATATTTCGTTTTATCGGTATTAATTACTAAACCAATGTCGTTACCGGTTTCCATGAGCGTAGTAGCGTTTAGTTTTATAGTTTCCTCGTTTTCACCCAAAAGTACCAAATCATCGGCATAACCAAGAACCGGACATTTACCACCCATCTCTAATCCATTTCCCATAAGCATTACCTTCCTAATGACGTATTCTATTGCTAAGTTAAATAATAATAATATATTATATATTCAAAAAAGAAAGAAATTAAGAAACATGAAATATTGAAAATTATAATCAGTCTACTATTTCCTTATGCTTTTTTCTGTTAATTTTTAATATTACTCATTAAACTTAATAAATGATATGAAAAAAATAAAGTAAACAAAACTATTCTGGTGCATTATATTTTTTAATATTGAATAATATTAATTCAACCTATCTGGGTGTATTAATGACTGACTGGTTGTTAAAACTCATTTTTTCTTCTTATTTTCTTCATTTGTTTTGACCCGCATCCTTCTCTCTTGTTCATTGATTTTTGCCCTGATAATGAACAACAAAGTGGTAAAAACACTGGAAAAGCCATTTATGAAACAAGATGAAACAATATATTTTAGATTTACATTTATAAATAGACCCTGTGTATTTATACTAAAGCATAAACAATGGATTCCTATTTTAATAAATAGTAAAATTGTCCATGTAAAGGCTTCGTTTTCCATTCCTCTACCGACTGTAGGCTGGATGGTTCCATTTTGTCTTGCCTTTATGCAAGATTGAGACCAGTTAAATTGTTATCCATAGAGCAAAGGATTCGGAGCTTTTATTTTTGGTTATTCCAAAAGTATTGCTTCAGATTGGCTTCCAATCGCCTACACAAAAAATGAGTGCTTAGAAGTCCCCTTCCTCCTTGTTTCCTTGGTATGTAGAGCCTGCTGACTGAAGATTTGGGATGTCGTTTCCTTGTTCTCACCATTTCTGTCCTTACAAATTTATCAATGTCTTGTAGAGCAGTGTCTGACCATTGGAAGACCCTTAACGAAGGCAGGGCCCATGTATTTATTGCCTTTATTAGTTTTCCCGCAGATAAGTGTGTTTTGAGCAGTTGTTTCACCCTTCTTCTGAACTGAACTTTTCTTCGAATTGCACTCTAGCGTCCTTTTTCATTTTCAGAATTTGAGATATTCCTAAATATTTATATTCTACATTTTCATTTAACCCTGGTATTTTTTTCACCACTGGAAAGTTCTATTCCTTCGCTAAATGTCAATTTACCTTTTATGACTTTCATAGACACACATTTTCCAGTCCAAGTTTCATACCAATATCTATGATTATTATTATTATTCTAATATTTTACTTATATTTCTTTATTGTTGGTAAAAATATTATTATTTTATTTTTTTTTTTTTAATAGGCTCAAACATCCAGTCATCTATGGAGAGTAAAAGTACCGTAGTTAAATCTCGTAGCACTGTAACATCTGATGGGAAAGTCTCTCTTCACAGAGATGTCATCCATGGTATGTTTTAAGGTTATCTTTATACCTTCAATTGTTTTAACCTATGTTTGATTAATTATATTTTTTTGGATATCTTCTTTGAAATAATATTTTCTCTTCTATAATAAATGGTACATACTTTTACTGTTGAAAAAACAATAATATACAATCAGGATTGATAAATTAATTGCCACGTCTATTGGAATTCTTTTTATTTGAAAACTAGTTTCGAATGTTAAACATTCATAATCAGTTCTAAGGAGGCAAAACGAACTTCTGAAACACTTGAGGTAGGCATGATGATATAGAAGGATCAATACAATTAGGATTGATGAATTAAGTGCAACTTCTATTGAGATTATTTTATTTGAAAACTAGTTTCGAATGCTAAACATTCATCTTCAGTTCTAAGATTCATTTTTGTATGTTTTAGAACTGAAGATGAATGTTTAGCATTCGAAACTAGTTTTCAAATAAAATAATCTCAATAGAAGTGGCACTTAATTCATCAATCCTAATTAAACTTCTGAAAGATGTCTAGAGTATTTTATTTTGTTTTACTCTTGATATCTTTCAGAAGTTCTTTTAACCTCTTCATCAAATTTAATTTTCAAATAAAATAATTCTAATAGAAGTGGCAATTAATTCATCAATCCTAGTTGTATTAATCTGTCTGTACAATCATGGTGTACCTGAAGTAATATTCAAACAAGTGATAAAACAATGGGTCCATCACTCTATTTATAATTTATTAGTAATTATAATGTTTTTACTAAAAAATAAAATTTTAACACAAAATACCATCTTAAAATTAAATATCAAAGCATATATTTAGTTATGTGTTTAATAAATCCTGCATTATATCAAAATATTATTAGCATGAAAAAGTTAGAAAGACATATATCTTTGGGATTGTCCCTTCTATATCATCATGCATACCTCAAGTAACATGTTTTTGTAAATACCGCCATAATAATATTTTATTCCTATTTTTAAAAATTATTTTAAAGTAAAATAAAGTTATGAAAGTTTATCTTTTATAAAAATTTATCATACTTATTTCACACATAACCTAAATTATCCTGTATTTATTTAAAAGATATGTTGAGCATCAACCCATTCATTATATCAGTATTTGTATCCATTTTTGTATTGTTTTAAATTTTTTTTTTTCTTTTTCTTTTAATTTTTTTTTTTTATAAATAACTAATTATTAAATTGGCATACATACATCTAGCAACTTATAAAAAAAAAAAAAAAAAAAATAATATATATATATATATATATATATATATATAGATATATATATATATATATATATATATATATAAATATATATATGTATGTATGTCCTATACTAGTAAATTAGTGCTTTATACATTCTTTTAACTGTTAAAATTGATTGATAAAACATACCCTACATGTCTTAACACATATTTATTTATAATTTTTATTTTAGATATTATATAATTTTATTCTATCTGTTAATGGAGAATTATTGGTCATATTATTTTTTCCAATGGTTTGAATAAAAGGGCTTTGCCCTGTTGCCAGAAGTCTGGTTATAAATATTAGTTTTAAAATAAGCCTAAAATTCACTATTATTAGATTTTTGTTATATACAGTATTAAATATTATTGCAAATTTTCCACATCATTGTTCAATTGTTTTTCATAACAGCTTAATAATGCCATATAGATCATGCTCTATTATAAATTTATGTAAGCAATATGAATCTATGTTATTGAATTATGCTGTAACATGTAACATTATACAAGTAAAATAACATAATTTGAATAATCATATGTTAACTCAATTGAATACATCAGATCAATTAATTTATTCTAGTTATCTCATAAATTTTTATCTTACTTACTTCATTATGTTTTTGGATTTTATGACCATTCACATTTAAATAATTATAATAAATATTCATTATTATGATATGTATTTATCATAAAGTCTAAGCTACAAAAATAATTTAATATTTCTTTAAGTATAATAGCAATATTTGTATGTGCAATATTTTTTTATTATTTTGAATATTAAATTTATTTTTTGAAGCGGATAGTATATTAAGATAATTCAAAAACTGTTTTAATTATTTTCAGTCTTAACAAGAATTTATTCTGGACTGGAATAGAATACTATTTTTATAAATAGACGAAACGTTATCCAAAAGTTCAGAATCACCTAATCCCCTATAGATTTGTAACTTAAATATTTTTTAAGACCTCTGTTCATTGACATCTTCCTGCTAATATAATTCCACTCAGTCAAAAATAGCCGTGCATTAGTCTTTTGATATTCTGCTAAAAAGTAGTTCCCCCTGTCAAGAGTTTGGCATTTGTCCACCCCTTTTCCACTTCTACCAGTATTTGTCTGGACTCCAACCACAGTTCACACTTTAGAATCAAATCACTACACGTTTCTGGTTTTTGTTTATTCCAATTGATAAGATCTTTCATTCTTAAAAATAATTCTTCTAGTTTCTTTGTGCTTCTCCCTGTCCTTCGAGAATGTTTTGTGAATATAAATCATTTTATTATTTATATTATAAATTTGTTTACCAAAAATGGTTTGTAATATAGACTTATAATTCATAATAATAAATAGTTAACAATGGATGGGTCGAAAGAAATCAGCGTTTTCCTCGGACTCTTTACTCTTTCTTTTATTTTACTTTGGTTGTGGTATTCACATGTTGTATTATTTGGTACTGGATTTGCCATAGCAATGACAGTTTGTAGGCGTAACCTACCAATCAAAGCAGGTATTAATTAATTAATTATTGATGCTATTGTTATTAAATAATTTTCTATTTCCAAATATTTTTTTATTTATTTATTTATTTTTTTTTTTTTGGTTATTTTACTTATTACTGATGTTATTCCAGGTGAGGTATCATCCAAAAATAATGAGGAACCAGTTGGTAAAATAACCAGATCATCTTATTCGTACCAAAGCCCCAAAGACAAAGACAGTCTACCGAATGTAACATCATCAACGACAACATCTTTAATTGGAAACCGAAGGAGTTCTGGTCCGAAAATAGAGGAAATTACAGACGGTACCGATAGTACTTATGATGCTAATAGGCGATACTCAAAAGAATATACGGTCGAAGAAGACGAAACCGTAGATAGGAGAAGTTCTACCGTATCTGTAGAGGGAAACGTAAAGACGTATACATCAATATTGAAAAATTCTGGTGAATCAGGTCGTCGTCCTTCTGGACCGAGAATAACTGATGTTAGCGATGTAAATAGCGAACAAGAAAGAAGAACTTCGATTACTAAAACTGTTTCCTCAAGAGTTTCACCCGATATTGCAGAAGTAAAATCTGCTTCCTCGAACCGTCAACAGAGCTTTAAAAATGAAGAAAACAAGACTGAAACACAGAAAAAAGTTATAACCCGAGGTGATTCAGTTAAAGCTCTTCAGCACAAGTTTCAGCAAGCCACAGGTAAAGATTTTTCTTTTAATTCTGGATCTATTCTGATTTCTTGTTTTATTTTTCAAATTAATTATTTATACTAATTGCTTTCTTCTTGTAATAATTGATAGCACCTTTTCTGTAGCTGTGATTAATGAAGTTATGTAAAGCACGCAAATAGCATTTTTTATTTTATAATTAATATTTTTTCAGCTGTTTTTCTGTAAGAAAGGTAACTAAATATTTTTCAGAAAAGTGAAGTATTTGCTCTTCCCGCTAGAACGCCAGAATTAGATGTTGCAATTTTAGAAATTTGTTTGAAAAATATGATTAAGGGTTATATCTAATTGAGAGGAAAATATAATTTAATTTTTTGTTCATTTGCCAGTTTTTATGCAAGATAAAAATATTTTGCTGTTTGAAATACTAGTTATCCTTAGGAATAGATGTGTTGATAAATTTAAAATACAAGAAACATCTGTTTTCTTCTTTTTTTTTTTTTAAACTTAATTCAGTTATAAATTAAATTAAAATTAATATGGTGATTGAAGTAATATCATTTTTGTATTATTATCTTTGTATTAAGAGGAAGTTAAATTCATCAGCCATGATAAATATTTTTATTTATATAGTGTGGTGTGATTAATTGTTTTGTTATTGATTCATTTGTTTTTGTCAAGTCACTTAACCTATTTATAAACCTCATTAACTGTGTACTGAGTCATTAGATGTATTGAACCTTTATAAATATATATAACTGTACTGATGTTAGACTAATATACTTTTTCAATTAAAACATTTTTGAAAATAATTTTCTACTAATAAACTAATGGTGGTTGTGCATGTGATCAGAAGCAGCTAACCAACCTTCGTCGAGGCCTTACCCAAGAGCTGGTCTCATCCTCCGCTCAAACACCCTCCAACAAATCGATGACCAAACCCAAAGTGAGTTTTTAATACCTCACCTATAATTTAATTGTAACTCCTATTAATGAAGACATTTGTTCATTGTTTAATTATTCACATTCTTTATTAATATTTTCTAAAATAATAATTTAACTATTCAATATTAACTGTATGTGAAGTTATTAAATACATTATACCATTTACTGAATACTACATAACTCAAATAAATATAAATTTTGAATTATTTACACTATTGTATTAAACTTTACAAACCAGTCTCTGTAAAAACAACTTATTTACAACTCTAAAACTTATTGTTTAGACAGAGTTAACATTTCTGTACTAGAACTATTCTTTAAATGCATTCTGGTTATTTGAATTTATTAGTTGATAGATTTAGAAATTACTTAGAAAAATAAATAATTAATATATTTTAAAATAACACAGTTACAATATAGAATTAATGGTTTATTCAGTAGATATTTACATGTAGGCAGGTAATATTGCGATTAGGATTGATGAATTAATTGCCACTTCTAATGAGATTATTTTATTAGAAAACTAGTTTCGAATGCTAAACAAACTAGTTTTCTAATAAAATAATCTCAATAGAAGTGGCAATTAATTCATCAATCCTAATTGTGTTGATCCTTCTATACCATCATGTGTACCTCAAGTGAGGTAATATTACATTAAATTATGCTTTAATTCTCTTTGGCAGCAAGTATAAAATTAAAATTATCAACAATTTCTGAACAATTAGTTATTCTGAGTTATGGCGTATTTAGTTCTATATAATATTTTTTTTTTAGTTGATGTATTTTTTTGTAATATTTATTAAAAAGTAATTCTTGTTTGATTCAGTGTCTTCATCAATGAAACACTCGAGTGTTGAGCGAACAAGTTCTAAAAGTAAACAAGAAATGAAGGAAACGAAAGAAACAAAATCTCATGATGTATCATCTAGCCCTGTTTTAAAAACCGAAGTCGTTACCCACCAAGATACAGAAGTAGTTAGAAGTGTTCAGGATTCTAGATCCGACGAACCGACTTCTTTTCTTGACAACCGGACAAAAGTGACTGGTGTTCAGGATATTTTGACAAGGATGAGGAACGCTGATCTAGGTATTCAATTATACTCTGTTAATTTATTTTAAATTTTCTTTTATCATTCATTTATGTAATTGATAACGTTAAATTATTTTTAGTGACTGAAAAAACGGACAGTAACGAAGACGCAGAAGCTAGAGCATTGTTAAACAAGTTCCTGGGTGCCTCTGTTATCTTGCAGGGAATGGAGCAAGGTATGAGAGCAGCTCAAATACAACCAGAAACAATTGAAGGTTCTCCTGCGTCGCCAGCGAGTGCTGCGCTTGTGATACAAGCTGAAAAGCAGCGGGTCAAGGTAAATTTTTACGTCTAGACAAACATTTAAGGATTATAATTATTCACCTATTAATTATTAATTGAATGGTAACAATGGCTGTTTTGAAAATTATCCTTATTATTTTTGTTTATTTAAGTATGTTTAGTTTTTCAAATTTTTTCACTTCCTCATTTTATATTGACCTTCCGTCGGTTGGCAATAATTTTAGAACATGCCATAGAAATGGGGAACATTTGTGAAACTGTAAGGTTGTCAGGGCACGGTGCCAGAACAGTATTTAAGCTAGTTTTATAGATTGCTAACACCAGAACACAATATTCTTTCTTTTTTTATATACACATATTATTTAATTGTTTATGAACTTACTGTATACATAAACTGGCTTTTTGTACCTATGTATTGATATTATGGTGACTCATATATAAAGCACAATCGTGCAACATAATTCATTTACAATTTGTTACTGTTATTAAACATAAATTTTATGAGCTGATTTTATTAATTTCCAATTATGATCTTATTTTATGACTATGGCTTTATTTTGAAATTTTGATTAAATACCATACATTTCATAATTGGGAAGCTTCTTTGTAAATATTTACCTAATTAACTTAGTAACCGGTTAATGAACATTCCTTACATATTTCATTTTTACTTACTTTAGTTAAAAGAAAAGGGATTTAAAAAAGTACTAATATATTTAGAAAGTATAACATGTTTATTATAATATTAATAGTGTAGTATTTATATTGTGAACTGGACTATTATTATTATTAATTAATAATGATAATTTTGCATCATGTCTGTGTACACATATGTATGTATATCTATATGTATACCTATTCCAAGCTTTCTTAATTCGTTTCTATAATAGTTTAATCATTTTTCAGTTATATTTAATCCATTTCCACTTTTATTTAATCTTTTCCAGTTATATTTCAGCTTTCACATTCATATTTTAACATTTTCCAATTTTTTTGATCTCTTTCCTTTTTATTTTAAACTATTCCATTTATATTTTACCCTTTTCCGTATATTTTTAATATTTTTCCACTTAAGTTGAGCCATTTTCCAATTTTATTTAAACTTTTTCTTAATGGAATTAGAACCCTAATTTTTTATGGAAAAATTATAGAAAAAAATTATAATAATCATCAAAACGCCATATTCTATAATGTAAAAATAAAATAAATCATTCATTATTCTAAATAATTCAATTTGGAAAAAGTTAAAATAAAATTAGGAAATGGTTCAACCTAAATGGAAAAAGACTAAACATATATGGAAAAGGGTGGAATATAAATGTAATAGTTTAAAATAAAATGCAAAAAGATTGTAAAATGTTTAAATATGAATGCGAAAGTTGAAATATAACTGGAAAATATTAAATAAATGTGGAAATGAATGAAATATAACTGGAAAATGATTAAACTATTCAGGAAACAGCTCAAGTAAACTTGGAAAAGTTATATATTTTCACACTGCGTGAAGAAAAAAACACCTCTCTGCATAACATAATTTATTTTTTCAGCATAATAAAAAAAATTGAAGATACTTTTTTTGTTTTTGTTGATTTGAAGATATAAGTAATGCTTCTTTATGGCTGTCTGTTTTTTATTTACATTCTACACAATGATCAGCAATCAGAAGCTGCAAAATAGGCAACTAACGATCAAAATTTATCAAATTTCAAAATAAAATGTTGATTGATATGTTGTTTCTCATTAAGAACAACATATCGTTTTCTGTTTAGCACCATAAGCACTTTCGCGACTAGAAAATATTTTCATAATCTCCATTCTTGTAATATAAATAAACTAAACTGTTCATGAACAAACAATTTATTTAAAAATTGTTCTGAAACTTAAATTTTCCTTTTTAAATTTTAATGATAATTATTGTATTTAAGTTGATTCTTATTTAAAATTGAATTTCATTTCAATAGAAGTATATTCCTTTCTTTTCTTTTATTATTATTTTTTTTTTTTTTTTTTTTTTGCTATATATAAAATAATTTGCTACATTTTCACCTTCTACTCAACCTAAATTTTATGTTTTTCTATAAACACTTTTCATCATTATTTTATGCTTTGTGGACTGGATAATTTTATTTTTTATTAATAGATTTTTAAAGTTGGCCAAATAGAAATAAATATTTATAGTATTATTTTTTTTTTAAATTCTTTTGAAGCTTATATGACAATGTTTCGATGTAATTTGCTACATTACCTAACCTAAAGTTATAATGCTTGAACCACCTAATAAAATAACAACAATATTATTGTAGGTGCAAAATTATTGTAGATAAAATAAATACTTTTAATTATAATGAAGATAAAGTCATCATTGATTTGGCTGATAAAATTGTTTTGTTTGGTGTATTTGCTGTATTATATTGTAACCAGTGTTGCCAGAGGTAGGGTTTTCTCCCAACTGTGGGGGATTTATCTTCAAAAACTTTGTATTAGTAGGGATTTTTACTTTTCAAGATGAATTACATACTACAAAAATTGTTTTGAGGTTCTATTTTTTCTTATTAAGTACATAATTCTAGGTTAGTGTAAAACTATCGACTGTTAACTAGTAAGCAGTAATGATATGTTAATTCCCTCCTTAATTTAAATTTAATTATAACCTAACAACACCCTCATTGTTAGAGTTTTCGTTTTGTCTTTACATTCAATATTTTTACAGTGGTTTTTAGAATTTTTTTTTTCATTAGATACTCTATGTTCCTACAACTATGTTCTTTTATTATTAAAATTAGATCCTTTTATCAAGAGCTTGTATCTTTATATAAATTAGATTAATAATGTATTTATACGTGATAAATTCGTTACCAGTCGTTCATTTTTCTGTAATTTGAAACTATGTTCATACAATTACGTTCTTTCATTATTAAAATAAATGGGTACTATTTATAAATTAGGATGTAGCATTGTAAATAGAGGAACAAATACATATATTTTTTTCAATCTAAAGGGGTTGGGAGATGTAGTTAATTAAAATCTAGCAACACTGATTATAACATTATAATTTTAAGCTGGTTTTCATCCAGTTGTGACATGTTTAATTATAAAATCTTAATGTTTACTTTATGTACAGTAAATAGATTTGTTATTGCTTCCGATTGTTGATTGGCAACACTGCTACTAAAGTAGAAAACATATGTTTATATTAGCTAACTCGTTATTCTTACAATAAAACAAGCAGGATTGTCGATTGTGGGGGGGGGGGGAATCTTCCCTGGGGAGAAATTTTAGAAGCCTTTGCAACCAAATGGGGAAATGTTTTTGGAGGGAAAATTCGACTATAATTGAATTTGTGGAGGTTACACGTCATCAGCAAAGTGCGCTAACCAAAGAGTAACATTGAAATGGATTTGCCAATGCTGTAATCACTTTATAATCGCTTTTATTTTTCATTATTTTAATTTTGAGGACATTTTGATTTAGAATTATCTATTATATATTTGTTAAATACCACTCACTCACTTAACACGAAATCTCAGAAACCACCGAACGGATTGGAATGAAATTCGATATGTAGATTCCTCTAGGGCCGTAGGTGCTCGCTAAGAAAGGAATTTTTAAAAAATTTGTCTGGATCGCGGCTACTTTGCGAAAAATGCGATTTCAATTTTTATTGGGTGAATAATAAAAGATTAATTATCATATGGTATTTGGATATAAGCTAAGTTAAAAAATAGGTTAGATCTTTAAGCCGCAAACTTTGACCACCGTTTAAGTTCCTTATAGTTGTAAACAAACAAAAATACGATCGATGTCGAAACCTTATAATATTGGTACTTTCTGTGAACTCATGGTAGCTGCAGAGGTTACTTACAACTTACAAGTTTGAGTTGTTTCGTGAAGAGAAGCTATTAAAAGACTTATGTTATAGAGGAGGTTAAAAGACTTATGTTCTCTGGTGATGACATGTAAGGCCAGTTCGATGTAGGGACAAAAACAGATAAGAATCAATAGTTCTACCAAGTGTATGATTCTCTTTAGTATCGTATCATGTTCTACCATGGAGAAGAAAGGTACAGTATTAACATCCCTCAGCGTGACCGAAACTTCAATACATCACTTAAGAAAACTGTGTCTGCAGCTGATTTTTACGCCTAAATGTTAGTGGAGCGAGCAGGTGAAGAATCTTATTTACTTTAATTTCGTAATCTCCTAAACCAATTTATGCTTGATATGTACGCAAAAATAGAAACAGGTAGACTAAACTTTATTCGAAAAAATCAAAAAAGTTGAGACTATATTCACTTAAAGTATGCCATAAGAAAAGCTGATGGTCTGGTATCAGAGCTGGGTAAGATGGTAGTGCTGCCTCGAAGCTTCACTGGAGGGCTATCAAAATAATATAAAATTAACTTTTGCAAATTGTCAAATTTACTTATTGAAATTATTCTAAGAATGAAATTGTTCAGGTTTATTTAAGTAATAATAATTATCATCGTTAAGCTTGACTTTTACTAATTTAAGTTGTCTTCATCCTAATGATATTAAACCGTAGCGGAGCGGGGTACTTTCAGCTAGTTTTTTATAAAATTATTTTGTAACTTTCATTTTTATAACCTGCGGTGGTAAATCCATTGGATAACTCACTCCAGCTTTTTTGGGGTCTTTTGCACTTGTTCCACGCATTTCATTTTGAGTTTATTATATGTTTAAGTTACGAGTAACCTTCCTGAATGTAATAACATGCCAATGAGAGATCGTTTGATTGTTCCTATTATTAAATAATTAAATAAAAAAAAATTTTTTAAAATTATTTATTTAAATATTTTATTGAGTGTTATTCGATGTAAAATACATTTTCCTGAAGAAATTCTATCGCTTTTTCTTTTGTATTTAATGGAACAAAGACATGTCGCATATAATAATACAAAAAATGATATGGAATATTACTATGAAACGGATATCATATGAGGTAGGTAATGTTGCTAAGCAATCATATGTTTAATTATAACATGACAAGTTATAATATTAACTCTTAATAAAATATTTAAATAAGTAATTAAATAATTTCTTTTTTATTTCGTGATTATTTTTGTTTTTTATTTAATAATTTAATAATAGGAACAATCAAACGATCTCTCATTGACCTTTTATTACCTTTGGGAAGGTTACTCGTAACCTAAACATATGATTACAAACTCAAAATGAAATTCGGGGAACAAGTGCAAAAGACCCGTTTTTTTAATTACTGATATATTTTTTGTGTGATCTTGTGACAATACCTTATTTTTGTTAACATCATCAATTTGCAAATAAAATTTTATAATCGAATATTTTTGCCATCTTTACCCCCACATTTAGCGTAGATTTGGGCCTTAATTAATATTTAAAAAAGTATTTATTTTTATTTTATAACACAACTGAATTACATAAATTACATTAAATGTACGAATTATATATATATTAATTAATAATTAAGACTTTAAAACATTTATAAACTTAATGCCTCATTATTAAATTTGAAAAGTAACAATACTCATTTGTCATTTTTGGGGAAATTTTACTGCTATCAGGGAGAAAAATTTTATGTTGCAATTGGCAGCACTGGAAACAAGTGAATATTAAAGTGCTCATTTCATTATTTAATCTATAATTTAAACTTAAGGTGAAGTTAAACTTAAATCTATTTGAAATTAGTTCATTAAAACAGATAGTTTTAAAATGTCACCCATCCTTCTAATATACATTTAAATTTCGTATTGATTTACAATACTTTTAAAAGGTATTATTATGTGTTAATGTCTCTTAATACATCTCGGAAGTAACGGAACGTAGTAGCAACTATTAAGTGTAAGATTTAGGACAAGAGAGTCAGTTTTAAAAGCGGATCTTATAAAAGTCTTGGCACAGACTTGGGCCATGCAATGACGAACTGCAGGGGTTTGCACTGTTGTAGCCTCAACTGCTCCGCCTATCCACTCTCTGAGTTTTAGTTCAAATTGACCACATTTAACTCTGACCCCAATCTATATTTGTATACGATTCTCCAACACCTGCTCATCTCGTTTACTACCGCGTCATATCTTTTGTTTAATAATGTTATCAACCTCAGATTTTTACCTTATTATTGTTTATCTAAACATATATTTAAATGCGATCAAATTATTTTGAACTAACATACCCCGGTCACGGCATCGTCCGCTCTCATAAATAAATTTTTTTTTTTTTTACTATTATATATCAATTTATTGAAATGTACAACTATACAAATATGTACATCAAGTAAATGAGCTGATAACGATTACAATGACATGCAATAACTTGAAAAGAACTAATCATCAGTAGCACTTCAATAAAATTCAACACTTGAAGATCTCTAGGCTATCTTCTTTTCAGACGCCTCGGAGGATTATCGGGAATGGAGTGGGAAGCAAGTTGAGAAACTAATGGATTTGAGTGGTTATGGAGCTTACTATGAAAGGATAGGTATGAGGTTTGGGCTAACTCAGCAACATATGGAACATTAAGGTCTTTATGGATACGTTTATTGGTGACCAAGTAAGGGGCATTTAGGATTTTTCGAAGGATTTTGGATTATATGGATTGGATACGAGATGAATTGAATGGTTAAATAAAGAATTTAAAATTATTTTAACTATTGGGTTGTTTCACATGAAATGTCCGATTTTATAATATTTGAAATACATAGAGGATTTTGCGAGTCTCTGTTGTTGAAAAAGCTCGATACATGGGTACCTCACGATCTCACTGAGCGACAGCAATTGAAACGTCTTGAGAGACCCTGCGTTTCGTTGCTTGCTAGGCAAAAAACCGACCCTTTCCTTGAAAGAATAAAAACTTGCGACGAAAAATGGATTGCTTATGACAATCAGCGTCGGTCAGGGCAGTGGTTAGACATCGACGAAAGCCCAGGACAAATGCCAAAACCAAATTAGCACCCGAAAAAATTGATGGTTACAGTATGGTGGTCCATGGCTGGAATCATACATTATTCCTTTTTGCCTAGAGGTGAGACCATTACCTCTACAACCTACTGCAATGAAATTGGCCAAATGCACGAAAAATTATAGAAAAAACAACCTGGATTGGTAAATCGGAAGGGCCCTATACTCCTACACGACAACGCTAGACCCCCACGTTTCAAAACTTACCATGCATAAATTGAAAGAGCTGGGGTACGAAGTTCTTCCGCACCCACCATATTCTCCCGACTTGTCTCCAACAGATTATCACCTTTTCAGGAATTTAGACAACTTCTGAAGAGGAAAAATTTTTGCAAATGATGCTGAAATTAAAAGTGCGTTTTCAGATTTTGTTTCACTTCAAAGCTCAGAGTTTTTCAAATCCGGGATAAAAAAGTTGTTGTCACGTTGGGAAAAATCTGTAGAAATAGAAGGTAAATACTTCGAATAAAATTATATTGTTTTCATATTGTATTTTTACTAAAATCCCTATACCTTTAAAACGGACATTTCATGTGAAACAACCCAATAGTAATTAAATTCCATTAGTTCATTAATAAAAATCTTGTATTTGAAGTATGGAATTTATCATTATTTCTTCAATGATATTTTCACGCATGGTAGTAATTTTTAACCTGTTTAAAATTGCATTGATTAGGAGTTGAAGAGTACCTAAAAGCATAATTAGACATCCAATTTGATAGAAATAATATTATCGATCCATCTGCTTGGATTTTAATTTCTAACCATAAAGTATATGACAGTTTGGCAACCTCGTTTCTGGCACTCAAGACTATTTTAATTATCATTATAGTAAAATTTATTATTATAAACCTATCTATAACTAAGAACATTTTTAGTTAAAATTTGATACAGTTGAATTTTGTAGTTTAACCATTGCCAACTCTGTTGCAGATATCGGTTGATTTTTAAACTGCACTGGGATCCAAATGTCGCTCCATATATTTATAGTTTTTTTTTTAACTAACAATTTAATTGAAAATAAGTAATATTTATCATAAATTTCTAGCTCTATATAACACCGCATCTATAAAGTTACCTCTCTCGAATGGTGCTCCCCACCTTCCGGTCAATTGCCAAATTTCACTGCGCACCACATATTTCCCTCTTTTTTATGGCAATATAATTGAAAATCTTAAAATTCTATTGTTGCTAAACCTTCTATGAACTATATACAGATTGGTTCAGTAGTTTTCGCGGTTAGTGATCACAAGGCTTGTCCTTTTATATAATAGTGTAGATATAGATATAACTTTTGTTATAATTCAAGTATATCACTCATATGTTTTTTATACTAGATAACAATTAGTCACACTTCTATTTAAATAAGTATTCATTTTTTTTCAAATAATTTTTTATTGTCGAATGATCTGAATTTATCGCTATACAGTACATTTTTCAAAATTTAATTATTTTCCGTGTTGACTTAATTTATTTACGATTACTGTATTTGTGATCACTTGCAGCTAGGGAAACTTAAAACTTCATTCTGCGTCTTTTTTAAAAAATATATTTCTTTCTTCTTAGTGAATAAGTGGTTAGGTCGAATTTTGACCAAAATGAGTTTAGTAACTAAAAAGAATCGTGGAGGTTTTTCTTCATGGTGAATTTTAAATTAATTTAAGTTTTAAATTAAGGCGTTCAATTTTAAATAACTATGTTTTAAAATGAACATCTTACTTAAACACTTAACTCATTTTGTTAAAAATTCGACTTAACCACTTATTCACTGGGACAACAAATTTGTTGTTTAATCAATTCGTAGCAAAAATCCTGAAACATTATTTCAAACCAGTGAACTAAAAAAAGAATAAAATTTAAAAATTTTACTATGCAGCTAGTTTAGTCAGTTTTGACGATTATTTGAAATCTAAAATTTAATTTTTCTAGAAAATAGCAGTAAAGGAAATAGTTTACTGTTCATACGATCAACAAAGTTATTAAAAAATTTAGTCAAGAGAATTTTTTTTCACATCACATTTTTTTCCGATTACTTTGAAAATACATTCAAAAATCCCACATAAATATAAAATATACAATATAACGCTCTTATTTATTATGATAGTTAATCACTGAAACTCCTTTTTAATTTAATTTGTTTGGTTTTTCTATTTTTCGAATCCGTTTCTTTTATGTACATACTACGAGCCGAAGATGTTTTTTTCTCAAATACGATTTTCTTAGCTTTGATTCGATAGTCTGTTAATTTATTTCATCATAAAGATTGCTGTATCATTGTTATTTATTAATTATTTATTTATAAAGGTTGATTTCTAAACAGCGTTCTGTTTGGTTGTGTTCCCACGTGCTTTCTTCCCATCCTTCTTAAATTAGGTTTCTCGCCATGCCCGGTTATTTTCGGATCCCTATTCATACTACCTAGATCCGCGTTTTTTTTTCTTCTCTTTCTGTTTATTGTTTTTGTTTCTCTTATGCGTATATTTGTGATTTAGATGTCTATGAACCCATAAACTATTACGTATTCTATTTACTATGGGCCTATTTATACTCACGTAGATGAATAAATAAATATTGTAGTAATTCAGTTAGATCCTCGATCCGTTGAACCACTTTAAGAAATATTGTACTTTATTACGCCATATTATGAAATATCTTATTGAATGTAAATTCTTGTTATCGTGTTGATTAAAGCCGGCTCCACACATTCGTGTTATGTCATAACACGCAACACGAAACAATGTTTGCCGAACCTGTTTCGTGTTATGTCATAACACATAACACGAAACAATGACGAAACAGTTCTCTGTTGTCATGACAATATATCCTACTAAAATAAGCCAAGTTCGTGAAAATGCATGTATCTAAAATGTTTTAATATGTTGTTAGGACCCATGAGGATAGTTAAAATCCAAGTTTTGAAACCTCAAAATCAGGTGGGTTGTTCGTAGTACTCAATAAACCGCGGAATTGTAGCACTATTTTCGTTTTTCATTTATATCTCTAAAATATGAAAATTTTGCTTGACATAGCATTTACTATATTAAAGAGTACTAAATCTGTGACAACTTAATTCTAACCGCAGCTATGTAGATTTGTAGGGTAATTATATAAAAATATCGATTGATATTTTAGTCATATGTATAAAATCAGAAGGTTACTTATTGTAAAAAGTAATGTGTAAAATAAAAATTTAAAAAGTGAAGTTATATTTTTTTGACTAAAAAGTTCTAAAATCTCTGAAGCTATAAAGACAGCAACAATTTGGTGACCCCGACGTTCACGATGCCGCAAGACGGGAGTGATGATGGCGAAACATATGAAAAACAAAGAAACGGATATAAATAAGGAAGAAGTAAAAGTAGAATCTAAACTAGAATTGGAAATTTAAAAAAATCACTGTATATTCCAACAGGAAAGCTAAAATAAAGAAACCAGAACCAAAGATAAGGAAAAATGAAGATGTGGCTGAAATAAAACCAGAAACTTTGAAAAAAAAAAATAGCCAAAAGAAAATATACTCTGGATACAGAAAGTACGTTCAGAAATAGATAAAATAAAAGTATATGAAGGAAAGTGAAACGAAAAAGAAAATAGTGTTAGAAGAAAATAAAGTTAAGCCAGTCAATGAGAATGAAGAAGCAAATAAAACAAAAAAGCTGAAGAAGCAAATAAAACAAAAAGCTGAAGAAGCAAATATAACAAAAAGCTGAAGAAGCAAAAGACAAAAGCTGAAGAAGCAATTAAAACAAAAAGCTGAAGAAGCAAATAAAACAAAAAGCTGAAGAAGCAAATATAACAAAAGCTGAGGAAGCAAATAAAACAAAAAGTTGAAGAAGCAAATATACCAAAAGCTGAAGAAGCAAATAAAACAAAAAGCTGAAGAAGCAAATATAACAAAAGCTGAAGAAGCAAATAAAACAAAAAGCTGAAGAAGCAAATATAACAAAAGCTGAAGAATCAAATAAAACAAAAAGATGAAGAAGCAAATAAAAACAAAAGCTGAAGAAGCAAATAAAACAGAAATTAAAGAAAAAATAAGGAAGAATAAGTAATTAAAAAACATACAGACCTAAATAGGAAAAACAAGGAGGAGAAAAGCCATAATAGAAGGTGAATCAAAGAAGAAAAAGAGAAAGGAGAAAAATTAAAATTAGAATCTGAAACAAAAGAAAACGATTAATGAAGAAAAAGTTATAGTTGAAATTAAAAAAGATGAAGAAAAGGTGTTACAGAATGCTCATTAAAAAAAAAATGGAAGAATGAATATTAACAACACACTCCAAAGCCAAAAAAGAAAAAGTGATTTAAAAAAAAAGAAAAGAAAAAGAATCTGTTTAAAACAGGAAAAAGGAAAATGCAAAGATACAATAATGAGGTAACAACAAAAATGGGTAGAAGAGTCAGGTTTCCCCAGCATTACCTACACTGATCAGATGTGAAATATACCACTAGTGATTAATATAGGTAATGAGTGAAGTGGATTGTTAACATTTTATTTTTTTTTAGAAAGATAAAATAATTGTTAGGTAAAAAATGTTAGGTATAATTATGTTTTGTAAAATTTTTTTTTTTCAGTTTAGAAAAAGTGCTTATTTAGATAGTTTTCTTTATTTTTTGGCATGACAATGTAATCTCAAAGTCAAAATTGATATCGTAACATACTGATGTTACTGGGAGAGGAGTAATGTAGGGTAATTATATAAAAATATCGATTGATATTTTAGTCATATGTATAAAATCAGAAGGTTACTTATTGTAAAAAGTAATGTGTAAAATAAAAATTTAAAAAGTGAAGTTATATTTATTTGACTAAAAAGTTCTAAAATCTCTGAAGCTATAAAGACAGCAACAGATTAATTGGTTGCGGAAATACAATTCTCCAAAAAATAGTGATTTTTCTCAATATTTATAAATTTTCCGTTGAGTCAAGTTCTCGGCCGCTTTCTAACAAAAGTACTGGTTTCAAAACAATTTCTTCAAGAAAGAATTTAAAGGAAATCTAATTAGCTTTTATTTGATATCTAAACTGTACCTGTAACAAACATCTGTTTCTTGTGCCTTTCACGATCGTTTCTCAGAAATGTCCGAATCAATGGTGTAGAACATTAAATTTACTCTAATTTTATATATACCTTACTGTTATTTGAAGTAAACGCTTGAACAAAAGAGAGTTTTTATTGTTTTTTTTCTCTCGAATATATTCGATTTTTATTAACGTATATCTCGAAAACATTTAAAAGTTCGACAAATATGTATATAAACAATTTTATAGGAAATTTAATAAGTTTTGGTTTTGATTTGTAGCATATTTCTCTTGAGCCAACCGTTTTCGAGATATAATCGAGAAAACCAAAAATGAGACCTTCTCCCCTCCCTACCACCGTTAGCTCACCCCCCAGGGGCGGGTACTTCTAGTATGTTTACCTTCTAACTATTCCTAACGAAGCTATGAAGTCAATCCTTATCGCATATTTCATGGTCTCTACAATGTGTTTATTGACTGGACTATTAAGTAGTCTGGATTCAAAAGCTGCAGCAGTTTAAATCCAGCCCTGACGAGTTTACTCTTATTTCATGTTGTACCTACAGAACTCTGGCAAGAATAGGTTGTGACCTGTTGGATGATAAACCTAGTATGGAATATAAAATGCTTATTTGTTTGTTTATTTCGTTTAACGTCACTTTATGCTGCTTTGGCTAATCGGACGATGCTACGGTGGGAGTTCTAAATTTTGCCTATCCAGGTATAATTAGGATAAGGATTTTTAACGAGTACCTGACATCGCACAGGCTCGGGACCCCCATTTCACGTCCCTTCCGAAGGACGGTATAGCTAAGGATTTTTTACTCCCTTTAAAAAATCCTAAGGTCATCTGCCGGGCTGCGAACCCGCGATCTTGGGTTTAGTAGGTTGCTATGCTAACCACTACACCACAGGTGACCCCTGCTTATTTGTGATAACTTTGCTTTAACTTTATTTTTTCAATCTACACCTGTTCTAATAGGCTCAGCCAGTTGTGCCCCAGCGTAAATAATGTATACAAAATGTGGCTAGGAAGGCACGATGGAGGGGTATCCCCCAATTGAGATGTCTCTTCATTTTAAATATATTAAAAAAAAAAGCCCCCTTGAGACCGCCGGCTAAAGAAAGAATAACATGTAACATGTTCTAGAGGTTGCCCTAGTAACAGTCGATACTCATTTATTTTCTAGTGTTTTTGTTCGGTTACCTGTGATTCATTTCTCTGTAGGAGATAAATTTTAAAATTAAATAGCTTAATCCTGCTGACCGTCTGTGCCCATGAGTTCTTTATTTTTTCCTGCTTACCTGTATGATTTTAAATTATTAATTAATGGTTATTCGAAAAAAACAAAGTCTGAAAAGAATATGGCCTCGGGATCTTCTAATACAGACCTTTTATTAGTGTGCTTCTAATGGACAGCAGATCAACTAGACTTTTTCTTTGATATATAGTTTTAAATTTCAATAAATACATTAATAGAGAAAAATCATTTCATCGTTACGTTAAAAATGTTATATTTTATTTCACAGATATCATTAAAATCATTTAATTCTAGATTGGCATTTGATATAATTTAAGCTTTAAATTTGATTATTTTGGCTTCAAAATTGTAAAACTTGTATTACTTTTACATTTGCTTCATGTTTTGATTTTACACTATAGTACAATGACCTGTAATACCTGCAGCAATAAACCATAGTTCGGAGATGACTGCGCAGAAGACAGAGCTGTTTACGCGGCCATCTTAGATTGCTGCAAACAGCTCGCTCCAGATTTATCTCTTTCATGTTTACATAATCCTTTAATTGGTCCGCCTGGCAGATTATGGCTGGCACTCAATCCCCCGGAAAGGCTTCAGAACCAAATCTGGGCATGGTTTAATTTAGGAATCGCGCCCCTTCTTTGTGAGAACACTTAAAAATGTTTCTTGTTTGGGACAACACTTGGCCGATCATCGTTCATGCCTCGAGTTTGGGAAGTTCTTGCAAAGATTTGATATTTTTTTTTGTCTGAGGTTATTTTGATGTAAAGAAACCGATTCAAATAGAATTGTTATGGTGCAGGTTCAGATATAGAACTGAGATTCGAGAAAAGTTCTTGATTCGACTTCTTTGAGTTTTCAAAGGAAATATTGACCATGGACGCGGAGATATCCTTTAATATGCTTATAGATTTGATCCTCTTTGGTTACTTATCATTCTAGACCATCGCAGAGAATCCTATGTTATTACATTGTTTGAAGTAGTGAACGGAATTTCTAACAAAGTCGTTCAATGTCAAAAACCTAACCCTATTGCTTGCATTCAGAGACTGTGTTCTCGTTTTTTTCAATTTCTATGCTACCAAAAATATGTGTATGTCTTAATCTATATTTATACAATTATATAAAAGGACAAGCTAATTTTCGTTTTTGATCACTAACCGCGAAAACTACTGTACCAATCTGTACCAATTTTTAACCACATTATCTTCGAAGTTTAAGGAAGGTTTAGCAATATTAAAATTTAAAGATTTTCAATTATATTGCCATAAAAAAAGCGATAAATATGTGGTGCGCCGTGAAGATTGATAATCAACCGATAGGTGGCGAGCACCATTCGAGAGAGGTTACAAAGGTACGGTGTTATATAGAGCCAGAAATTTATGATGTAATTTACTTATTTTCAATTAAATTGTTATTAAAAAAAAAGTTATATATATACAGAACGACTTGTTGGTCCCAGTGATTTTTACAAATCGACCGATATGTGGCCATTCTGCAATAGAGTTTGCTATGGTAAAACTATTAAAACCAAATGTACCAAATTTTAACTACAACAACATCTTCGTAGTTGTCAAGAGTAGAGTCTTGAATGGCAGAATCGAGGTTTGCCAAACTGTTATATATTTTTATGGTTAGAAATTAAAATCCACCCAGATGGATCGATAAAATTATTTTTACCAAATTAAATGTCTAATTATGCTTTAACGTACTCTTCAAACACCTGATCAATGTAATTTTATCCAGGTTAAAAATTACTGCTATTCATGATAATACCATTGAATAAATAATACTAAATTCCATACTTCAATACAAGATTTTTATCGATAAACAAATGAAATTCAATTATTATTTAAATAAAATAATCTAACTTTATTTATGAGAGCGGGCGAAGCCGCGATGAGGTGTGCTAGTAGTCCATATTCCAATATAAAAGTAATTCATAATCAGATAAATATTATAACTACAACATAGTACAAATAACGGTTAATGAAACGTATAGGTTGTTTTTTTATATAAAAGTTGTTTTTTATATAAAAGTAACTTCATACCTAGTAAGAATAAAACCATAACTCTTCCCACGGAATACTCCTATACGACTCTAGAAGGCTGTGTCTCTTTAACGTACGACTCTAGAAGGATAAAAATGTGTTTGTTTTTTAAAGATCTTAACGAATTTTTATAATAATATTTTTTGTTCGGTTTTTAATACATTTTCTGTTCATGCAAGCCAGCATTGATTATTTGTTATTTTCCTAGAAGCCACCTATCGATATTAGCACTGATATATTTCGAGTTTAATCATAGCTGCACAAAAATTGCAAGTGAACGCAGGGCGAGACAACTCGTAGTTGGCGTCCTAGAAAATAACGCAATCTACGAGTTATCTCAGTAGTTGGCAGTAAACGTGTTAATTGTGATTTGGTGCTCATAATAATATTAAGAAGCTACTGTTTTGTCGACATTCACACAAATAAATGAGTGATTTGATTATTCATGCTCAATCGATTGTTTTCTTGTTTTTTTTTTCCTTACCAGATGAGTGCCCATTTTTTACCGAGGCTGAGTGTATCCTAGGAAGATCTTAAAACTTAAAATTGAGTCAGTTCATCAGCCTCTAAACAAGCGAAATTAAGAAACGTCAGTTCAAGGTCTCTGAGCCTACTAGGTTTAAGGCAACTTATAGTCTAGTTAATGAGTGCTTAAATAAGGGGTGTAGTAGTCCATATTCCAATATAAAAGTAATTTATAATCAGATAAATATTATAACTACAACATAGTACAAATAACGGTTAATGAAACGTATAGGTTGTTTTTTATATAAAAGTAACTTCATACCTAGTAAGAATAAAACCATAAATCTTCCCACGGAATACTCCTATACGACTCTAGAAGGCTGTGTCTCTTTAACGTACGACTCTAGAAGGCTGTGCCTCTGTTACGGGATAGTGCCGGAACAAGGAAGGTGTCAAGAATACCGGGGAATTTAGTGATGGCGTAGCGCCAATATGTCGGCTCCAGGAAAAGTTACTTCATATTACGGCTTTTCCTTACCAGTTTCAATATCTATCTCTAGGCCTTCAAAATAACAAAAGCGGGTTTTCTGTTGTTCTTTTAAATTTTATTTGTTGGTAATCAATTTCTTTGACTTTTTCCATATTACAACTCGAATTTATCAAAATGAAATGTCGAAATCTAGAATTAATGTTTTTATAATATCTACCATACCTATATTTATTTACACACATAAAATATGTATGTAATCATTAAAGCATTTAATGATTGGTACTTCCATTTTTGTTGTTTTTGACAGTATTTTTCGCGTTATTTTATGAATTATTTTTTTGTCTTCTTACCTTATTTTGTTTTTGTTGTAAATATTCATAATGTATAATTAATATCAATTTATATATTTGTCAAATACCACTCACTCACTTAACACGAAATCTCAGAAACCACCGAACGGATTGGAATGAAATTCGATATGTAGATTCCTTTAGGGCCGTAGGTGCTCGCTAAGAAAGGAATTTTAAAAAATCGGCCTGGATCGCGGCTAATTTCGAAAAAAGCGATTTCAATTTTTATTGGGTGATTAATAAAAGATTAATTATCATATGGTATTTGGATATAAGCTAAGTTAAAAAAATATGTTAGATCTTTAAGCCGCAAACTTTGACCACCGTTTAAGTTCCTTATAGTTGTAAACAAACAAAAATACGATCGATGTCGAAACCTTATAATATTGATACTTTCTGTGAACTCATGGTAGCTGCAGAGGTTACTTACAACTTACAAGTTTGAGTTGTTTCGTGAAGAGAAGCTGTTAAAAGAGTTATGTTAAAGAGGAGGTTAAAAGACTTATGTTCTCTGGTGATGACATGTAAGGCCAGTTCGATGTAGGGACAAAAAACTGATAAGAATCAATAGTTCTACCAAGTGTATAATTCTCTTTAGTATCGTCTCATGTTCTGCGATGGAGAAGAAAGGTACTGTATTAACATCCCTCAGCGTGACCCAAACACCAATACACCACCTTAAGAAAGCTGTGCCTGCAATTGATTTTTACGCCTAAATGTTAGTGGAGCGAGGAGGTGAAGAACCTTATTTACTTTAATTTCGTAATCTCCTAAACCAATTTATGCTTGATATGTACGCGAAAATAGAAACAGAAAGACTAAACTTTATTCGAAAAAATCGAAGAAGTTGAGACTATATTCACTTAAAGTATTCCATAAGAAAATCTGATGGTCTGGTGTCAGAGCTGGGTAAGATGGTAGTGCTGCCTCGAAGCTTCACTGGAGGGCTATCAAAATAATATAAAATTAACTTATGCAAATTGTTAAATTTAATTATTGAAATTATTCTAATAATGGAATTCTTTAGGTTTATTTAAGTAATAATAATTATCAACTTTAAGCTTAGATTTTATTGATAACTTAAATCAATCAAAAAGACAACTTAAGTCCTTAATTCTAATGATATTAAACCGTAGCGGAGCAGGGTACTTTCAGCTAGTTTAAAATAAAATTTACTTACTGTCAATTAAACTATTATTTAAAAAGCTATGAATATGTGGTGTGACAAGTGGATCTCAATGAAGTTTATATATCGACCCGTGGCTATCGCCATTTTGCAATTTAGTTTTCAATTTATGTACCTTCCGTAGCATAATTTAACAGAATCATCTTCAAAAATATAGGAAAGTTTATAATAGTAAAGTTTACTCTAATAATAGTTTAAATGTACAGTTCTGAATGGCGGAAACAAGGTTTGCCACACAGTCATAAACTTAAAAGGTTAGAAATTAAAATCTGATGAAATTAATAAAATTACTTCACGGAATTTTGTTCATGAAACGCAAACAGGAAATGATAGTTATCCAACTTATCGCCGAGGCTCTCTACAATATGGGGGGTGTTTCACTTCCTTTAATATTCGTGGTAAAACTGCACAAATGGAAACCGTTGGGTTATTGGTTTGTAGGTTAAAATTAAAGCTATGCATGAAAATATTGAAAATATATAATTCTAATGATTTTAATCGATAAAAAAATAAAACTTCAATGAATAGTTATAATTATCTAATTTCTTTACTTCAGAGAGCGGGCGAAGCCGCGGCGGAGATGCTAGTTATATACAGGGTGAGTACCTCTTAGTGTAAAAAAAAAATTGGGTTAAACTAGATCAAAAATGTAGCTAAATACCGCAAATCTCATCTTTCTATTCCAATCCGTTGCTGATATACGATAAATCAATGACTTTTTTTTGAGGAAATCACGTTTTTTTTTTTTCCCATAAAAACTGTAATATCTCCATTTTGTCTAAATATTTTTTCAAATTTTTGGCCACATTTTCGGATTTAGCATTAAATTTCCTATAAGAACAGAGTACACGTAACCTTGAATTTTACAAACTTGGACTCTAAAGAACAGCTTGATCTTCACCTTATTTGGGGAAGTCACAATGTCTTATATTACTTCAACGCTCACCGTTTTTCGAAAAAACTATCCACAAGAGTTCAAATCTTACAAAAACTTGAAAATTTAATCAGCTTTCGAATGATATGTTAAACATAATGATTTTGTTTCAATTTTATGGAGAAATTCACTTTTGAAACTGAAAAAACATGGTGTTCTCATTTGGCATACAAATCAGTCACTTGTGTAAATAAAACATTATGACAATCCCTTAATGGAAATGTACATTTTAAACATAAAAAATCTTCATTGGAATAAAAAGCAAAGAAAAAAAATTATTGTTTAATAGAAAATAAAGTAAAACTGTCAATAAAGCGACACCAGATAAGAGGATCTTATGTTATTACATTTATTTATTTATTATTATTATTTAGGATTTATTTTATTAGATTTTCAATGTAAGGTTTAAAATCCAGTGATAATGAACATAGACCTTAATTTGCTATTAGCTTCTGAATGCAGATAAATTAAACAATACCACTTTTTGAGATGAATTTTATGGACAGATGAGTCTGTTTTTACAGGGGAAGGCATTTCTACCTATCTGCATTCAGAAGCTATTAGTAATAAATAAATAAATGTAATAACATAAGATCCTCTTATCTGGTGTCGCTTTATTGACAGTTTTACTTTATTTTCTATTAAACAATAATTTTTTTTCTTTGCTTTTTATTCCAATGAAGAGTTTATTATGTTTGAAATGTACATTTCCATTAAGGGATTGTCATAATGTTTTATTTACCCAAGTAACTGATTTGTATACCAAATGAAAACACCATTTTTTTTCGGTTTCAAAAGTAAATATCACCATGAAATTGAAACAAAATCATTACGTTTAACATATCATTCGAAAGCTGATTAAATTTGCAAGTTTTTGTGAGATTTGACGTTTTGTGGATAGTTTTTACGAAAAACGGTGAGCGTTGAAGTAATATAAGACATTGTGACTTTCCCAAATAAGGTGAAGATCAAGCTGTTCTTTAGATACCAAGTTTGTAAAATTCAAGGTTACGTGTACTCTGTTCCTATAGGAAATTTAATGCTAAATCCGAAAATATGGCCAAAATTTGAAAAATATTTATACAAAATGGAGATATTACAGTTTTTATGGAAAAAAACGTGGTTTCCTCAAAAAAGTCTTTGATTTATCGTATAACTGCTACAGATTGGAATAGAAAGGTGAGGTCTGCGGCATTTTGCTACATTTTTGATCTAGTTTCACTCATTTTCTTTTTTTTTTACACTAAGAGATACTCACCCTGTATATAAATGTATTTATTAGTCTGAATGTATTAAATTGGAATAGCATGTGTTGAGGTTTAGGACGTCTCATTTTTTGTTAATTACTCGATCTTTATACTATAGTAAAATTTTAAAATCTCGTTTCGTTCAATGACCACAGTAATGTCCAAAACTGTACACTCTTTACAAGCAGGTATCAATGTAGCCTGAACAACTTTTAGCAGTCTATTTGCAGAGCTGCCAATCAAATGTATTTTACTTTAGCAGCTCTACAGTGATATGTTGCCCATGCCGAGTGCTTTTCATGTTGCGAATTGAAAACTCTTCTGCCCTGCTGTCACCCTATCGCCAATAACTGCTCATTCTTTTCCTTAACTCAGTATTTGAATAATTCCCGTCAAGGAAACTTGTAAGAAAGTGAGGGGCTTCAAATAAGTTCAAATATTTGAATCATTTACCAGATCTCTTTTATTTTTTTCTTCCAGTAAATCTTAGTTTCACCCTAGTAAACATTGACGTCTTGTATATATATATATATATATATATATATACTTAAAGTTGTGTTTATCTTCCTCCCTGTCAAACTGACGGATTAGACTCTGAGGGAATGTGGGTAATAAATGTTTGTGCACTGTTTTTAAAACAAATTTATCTTCTTTATCCATCTCGTCTATTTTTGAGCATCGTATGAACTCGGAAAATTCAAACCCCACAGTTCAGTTTATCTTGATTGGCCATCTTCCATCAAATCCTGAATCTTTCAAGATCTTATACCACGCAACGTATGCAGTTCAATGATCTTTACTACTAAAAAAATAATAATAATAATAATTTATATAGAAATACGTTAGTTATATCTTTAGTAATCAAAAATAGGGCTAACATCTACCAGTTTTTATTCAGTTTCTAATATTAACGTTGCATAATTGCTGAAATTATAACCGTACGATTCCCTTGCATTGTCTTGGCATCGCGTGCCGGTAGTTGGCTACAATTGAGCCTCTGTTAAAGATGCCTCTTGAATGCATTTATTAAATATGATTTATACCCAGCTGTTATTTTTTGTTACCTTTATTTTACTGCTTAGCGAGAATTCACACCCTAAAAATATACGCACTAAATGCTTTAACAGAGAAATTTAAACACACAAAATTAATCTTAGGTTTGTGTCGATCCTGCTGTTGGTTCTTTTTATCATCCCCAGTTGAAGGGTTTGGTGGGTTGAAGTTATGTAACAAAACTAAATTTTGAGTATTATATGTTTAAAGTTTTATTTTTTATATTAACTTCACTGGGATCCACATGTAGCAACATACATTTCAATATTTTTTAATAATTTAATTGAATATAAGTAAATTTCATTATAAGTTTCTAGCTTTGTGTAACACCGTACCTTTGTAACTTCTTATGTAGAATGACTCTCGCCACCTATCGGTCGCTTTTCAAACTTCACTGTTGTAAGGGTAAACCAGTCTAACATTTCTACAGATCTGGAAAAATCATCGCAAATAGGTAGGCTCCAAAAAGCGAGATCTATCGAGATAACAAAATATTTATTAAAAAAAAAAAAAAAATGAAAAAAAAAAAAAAAATATTACAACAGCTTAGTTAGAAAAACTACAATCATATATATATAAAATATATATATATATATACCTTATATATATCATCCTACAATACTATACATTTGCGAAACTTTGTCATTTAAAAAAAGAATGGCGATTTAGAGAATATTAAGAGAAAAGAAGACAAATAAAAAATGGCAAAAAACGAAAGACGGCTTTTCTAATTGGACATTAGAAAATAGCGTTTGAAGTTTTATGGACACGTTTTTATCAGAAGATTCACTTGAAAACAGACAAACTCAGTAAATGGTCAAATAGGGTAAACTAGGCAGTTATTGACAATCCTAAAGGAAATATTCTGAAATATACATACTAAAATTATAGAAAGAATAATTCAATAAAGTTGACATTTGCAGTAATTTTTCCTTAATAACTGTACTTGAACCTAAACAAGAAAGTTCACACCAAACATTATTCCTGAAATGTATTTCACAAGATAGTGACAATAAATAACGTAAAATCAGTTACTGACTCCCTAATAATATATTTTAAAATACGGACAAAATTGAAAGTAATTTTACACAGTTGAGTTATAGGATTTTAAAGGAGTTTTATGATTTTGTATTTTCGGCTAAATATTTTTTTCCTAATTTTTAAAGTGGGCCATGGATCAAAACAAGTAGTAATCCGAAGGTGCGAGGTCTGGACTACATGGTGGATGAGGCAGGGGTTCAAACCCATGAAGTTCTGTAAACTTTTCTGCTGATTGTTGAGGAGTAAGTTCGTGAGGGACCAGTCTACAGGCCTTTTTCACCTTCCCCATGAAAAAAAGATGGCGGCTAACAGTATCTTTCGACACACCACACTCCCTGGCAAGTTCGCGAGTACTTGTGGACGGATTTGACTCAACAGCTTCCTTCAGAACCTCATAATGGCCGCCCGGAGCCCTTCTTCCTTTCCAACGTCGTATCTCCACTTCTAAATTTTTCAAACCAACGCCGCGCAGTGCTCCCCAAGAACTCCTTCCCCTTCATATTGATTAATTTCACGAGTTGCTTCTGCGGCTGTGAAATTTTTTTTCCTAGTAATGTCTTAAAATTACGAGAAGTTCGTAGGACACTGTCATGTTTCTTCTTTGAAATAAATAACTGAACTCAGGCTTTTTTTGAAGAAGTCCAAGCTTAGAGAATGCTCTAAAGGAATTATTAAGTATTGGTAAATAATAAATAGCATTAAGATATTTACAGACTTTTGAACTCTGGAATTTGATAAAACGGTCATTTTTTTGATACGCCCTATTAGTATAGATAGTTTTATTCAATATAAGTTACATTTTGAAAAATGGAATACTTTTTGTCTTTAACAATTTAATCGAAGAATTGATTCTTACTGTTGCTTTTGTTATTTGTTTTATAATTAAAGAACACGTAATGAGTTGACAAACAGAATAGCTATGTCATGTTCTGTTGTGTGGAGGAGTACTTCTCGTTTGGCCAATCGTTTGTAACTGATGTATTAATAGCTTGTTCTCATTGAAGTTCGAGGAGCGAATGGAAAACTAACCTTATCTCATTTACTAGCTAAATAAATTTAATTTAATTTAAAAAAATTGTATAATTTTTATAATATGACTAGCATCTCTTATAAGTAAAGAATTCAGATAATTTTAACTAATAATTGAAGTTGTATTTGTTTATCGTTACAAAATATTGTATTGAAGTATGCGATTAAGCATTATTTTTTCACTGATATTTTCACGCATAGCTGTTATTTTTAACCTGTTACTATTGCACAGATGAGGTGGTCGAGGTTCACGTGAAACCATAATAGGACTTCCAATTTTTAATTTTAATTTATGAGTTGGTAATCCAGACGGACAGAGACTATTAAGAAACTCTTGCGGATAATGGACTGCATTATCAGTGCTTACAACTAAAGCCCATGATTTACATTTTTACAAACAATGTCAAAAAGCAAAGGTTCTACATTTTGAATTGGTAATAATTTTGGTTCAGCAGAAATAATTTTGTTTCCATCTGTTTAGATTTAAATTTCTAATCACAAAAGTATATGAGAGTTTGGCAAACCTCGTTTCTACCACTTAACAGTGCTCATTTAAATTTGTATTATTATAAATTTTATTATTGTTAAACCTTCCTAAAACTATGAAAATGAGTTAATTAAAATTTTGTTTGTTTATTTCGTTTAACGTCACTTTATGCTGCTATGGCTAATCGGACGATGCTACTTTGGGAGTCCTTAATTTTGCCTATCCAGGTATAATTAGGATAGGGATCTTTAACGAGTACCTGACATCGCACAGGCTCGGGACCCCCATTTTACGTCCCTTCCGAAGGACGGCATAGCTATGGATTTTTTACTCCCTTTAAAAAATCCTAAGGTCATCTGCCGGGCTGCGAACCCGCGATCTTGGGTTTAGTAGGTTGCTATGCTAAACACTACACCACAGGTGACCCCCAGTTAAAATTTTGTACAGATGGGTACAATGTTTTAGCGGAACGGTGCTAACCGGTTAATTTTTATATTTCACTGATATCCACAAGTCGTACCACATATTTATATCTTTTTTAACAACAATTTAATTGTAAATAAGTATATTTTATCATAAATTAATAGCTCTATATAACACGGGGTACCGTGGTATTTGTTACATCAGCCACCTATCGGTCGATTATCAAACTTCACTGCGCTCCACATATTTCTCCTTTTCATGACAATTTAACTGTAAATCTGTCATTTTTATTATTGCTTAACCTTCCTTGAACTATGAAGATGATGTAGTTAAATTTTGCTACAGATCGGTTCAGTAGTTTTCGCGGTTAGTGAACACAAACGAAAAATGGCTTGTCCTTTTATATAATAGTATAAATATAGATATATTCCATGGTGTTTAAAGAATATAAAAGTTACTGTTGTATATTTTAAGAATAATTGTTTTGTTTTGAAAATGTTGCTACTCAAAACTGTAAAATGAAATGAGTAGTCAATAAATGAAAGTGAAAATCAAGGTGTAAAACCAACTAGCCTGTAAAGTGTATACAAGTTTTCCTTATTTAATCTTCTCTTGCTATTCATTAATTACAATTGTAAAGTTTATGTATGCATACATAACCTATACAATCAAAACACTTCGACGATTTATACAACTCTTAGATTAAATGTTACGTAACATAGGCGTGTACATGAGACTAGTATGCTTCCCTCCAGGGAGCCAAATTCCTTCTAGTGAGGAATGGTAGAATTCCAAACATTTTGGATTTGATCCAGACACTCGCCACAAGTTGTGTACCCGCCTCTGTCATGGTTATTTAAAATATAAAGAACTTTTGAAGCGAGATTTCTTAATTGAGGAAAAACATCTGCAAACAGTGCTCAGCTGACTGAATCTTTACCCAGGAGACGTACGTTCACCCGGGAGCTGAGTTCGTTTGTTTTAACCCTAATAAATTATATTACCCTTGAGAAATTAAACCGCCAAAAAGTTATATCGCGGTCATCCTTTTGGCTGTAGGTTTATAGTTTTAGTGTAAAGTTTTTTTTCATTCTCAAAAATGTAACATTAGACACAGCTGTGTTAGTGTTGCTCGAATCGAACGACGATGATTTGACAAATTATGAGCTTCAGGTTCATGACACCCTTAGATTAACTTTTGCAGTTCTTTGTGTGCACTGAGCTTCTTGTGAACACAATATCCTGTTTCATTCTTGTTTTTTTTTTCTTTATTATGCTTATCCTATAAGTTATTGATTTATTCTAGCTAAAACTTCTCGATTTTTCTTCGAGTGTCCGCCAAGAAGTAAAAGTCGACCAGATCGGATACGAGCCGACACCGCTTCTGAATCGAAAGTGCTTAACTCCTTAATATGCTCGGTCTATTTTCTCAACATTTTATTCTTAATAATATTTGTTTATTGGATGTAGGGTCGCTATAACCTACCCTAAACGTCTAGGAAGCTTTTTTTTAGAAAAGAAGGCGCAGCTTGAGAAGGCGAGGCTTCTAAAAACATGTATACAACCCTTTCTTTAGCATCTCAACAAATTTTTAAAATTAGCTTATTTTTCCCTTTACTTACAAAATGAGATGTACATCTTCTCGCCTTCTAAAGACACGTCTAACCTACCAAATTATTTTGCCCGAGAAATTCGAGTTTTTCCTCTTTCTCCGTCATGAAATACTATTCTTTCCGGTTGGTGTGAATCATCAAAATGTGCGAAACTTTGAGCTCTCGAATCTTATTATCAGTTATAGATTGAACAAAAAACAATTCTAGTGGGAATAGTGACGTACGTCCGTTGATTTTACTTTTATTTTATTTTTATTGGCCTTACGTCCTTATGTAATTCAACTATGAAGGTATCCTACAGGTTACCAACCTATTCTAGCCCAGGTGGGAACGTCTAGATTCATTTCGCTTTTGTTCCTTTGTAGGATGTTTGCTTTAAACGACCCCTTTCAAGTCTCTGCTGATTTTTAAAACTAAAACTACACCGAGTTAAATTGGCTATTTCCCTCCTTCCGCAGAAAATACTTCTTGGCACCTAGCTATTCCAAGTTATCAATACCAGTTACTCTGAAATTTAAGTCTGCAATCAAATCAAGACTGCATACAAGATCTTGTCTTTTCGATCTCTATACTCCATCCCACATAAGTACTGCATTTAACGTTCCTTCCTAGTCCGATCCTCTATTGTTTGGAATTCCCTCCCCTCTGTATTCGCAAATTTCCATTTATTGATATTTACAACTGTACAAAATACATCTAGTAAATGGGTTAATTATGATTACAATAACATATCAAAAGTTGAAAAGAACTACTCACCAGTAGCACTTCAATAAAAATTTTACACTAGAAGGTCTCTAGGCCATCTTCTTTACAGACGCCTCGGAGGGTTATCGGGAATAAAATGGGAAGCCAGCTGAGAGACTAGTGGATTTGTGTGGTTTTGGAGTTTACTATGGAAGGATAGGTCTGGTTTGGGTTAACTCAGCAACATATGGAACATTAAGATCTTTATGGATAAGTTTATTGGTGACAAAGTAAGGAGCATTGAAGATTCTTCGAAGGATTTTGACCCGTAAGGATTGGATACGAGATGACTTGGGTGATTTAATGGGCCCCCTAAGTTCAACTTCGTACGTCCAAATTGGTTTTATCAGAGTCATGTAAATAAGTCTTTTGTAATTAATTGGGAGCTTTGAACGTTCATCCAGTAAATGTTGAAGTAGTCTGTAACGACAGGCAGTTTCTTGTCGCTTTAGTCTTTTATGTGGATTCCAAGTAAGACGTTTGTCTAAGTGGAGTCCTAGGTAGCGGAACTGTTCAACAGGGATTAGTGGAATATCATTAAAGGATACTGTAGGACAGAAAGTTGCAGGTTTAAGACGAATATATTAATTTCTATTCATCCCATATCCAATCCTTACAATCCAAAATCCTTCGAAAAATCCTCAATGCTCCTTATTTTGTCTCCAATAAACTTATCTTAAACTTATAAAGATCTTATTGTTCCATATGTTGCTGATTTACCCCAAACCAGATACCAATCCTTTCATAGTAAGCTCCGTAACCACTCAAATTGACTTAGTTTCTCAACTTGGTTCCCACCCTATTCTCGATAATCCTCCGAGGCGTCTGAAAAGAAGATGGCCTAGAGATCTTCTTGTGTGGATTTTTTATTGAAGTGCTACTGATGAGTAGTTATTTTTTAAGTTTTGGCATGTTGCTGCTACCCGGAGGAAAACTGTTATGTTGGAATCGGCAGCATTGGATTTGAACGACCCCTCTCAGATTTTTACTTATTATTAATAACTAATGCCTCGATCCTAACCTCACATATACCTCTGTTGTTTACATTTCCGGTATACATATTCTTGTTGGGCAGCCGGGAGAGGAGGCTAGGTCAGCCGCCGAGGAGCTGCCCGTGGTCAGGGGCCGCAGCGGAGGCAGCGCGCCCTATACCCCCGCTCGTGGACTAGCGGTACAGAAATAGCCATCACCGTTTGACGCAGTTCGCGCCTATTTTGGTCAGCTAGAAGGCGGACGATTTAGTCTTCGCCTTTCGACGATGTCTTAACATTGTTCTGGCGCCTTTTGCTCCTAATACCAATACAATAACCAATTTGTCCACGCAATATCGCAACTGTTTTCAATGTCCTCTTAAGTTTTAGAAGTAAAGTCAATTGAGTAAGTATTTTTTGTAATTTACTTTAAGGAATATACTTGTGGATATTTTTTTTTCCATCGGATTTACATCTGTATCGTTAATTTTTTTTTTTTTTTTTTTTTTTTTTTAATGAATGAAGTTGTTTTCATTTAATTAATTCTTATAGACAGTGCTTGACGTGTGACATGAACGGTTGCCCACCTTGCATTTCCTGCTTGATCCCATTATGACACCTGACATGCGGATTCCATTCATCTCTTTGCCAGTTTAATACTATCTTGACATTTTTAAAATATTATTACGGTTGTTATCATTAGATCATTAGTTTATTGTTATATTACCTTCCTTTCTATTTTTTTTTTATAGATAACCGCCACTCGTGTGCGATCAATTCAAAATATGTTGATAAGATGGTTTAGATGATGAAATTGGTCGGCTTTGTTTTAACAGGGCATTTAGGAAACTAATTACTAGCATAATATTTCATAATTTAAATACATATTCATAAACATAAATGCATAAAATTCAACATAGCTTTAAGATATATTTATTGTTAATAAAATTATTTAAGTTGGTAAAATTCATAACGGAAGTTCCGTAAAATTGCCTGAAAACTATTGAAATAATGTCCACCTAGGAACTTCATTTATCACTAATTAAGCAGTTTATTTAAGAAAGATTTAATTTTCGATATTTTAGCAAATATAATACTTTTTTTTTTTAATCATGCTTCATTTGTCCATTATGCATGTTGTTTACTTCGTATCAATAAAAACAAATACAGTCTTATATATAAACGTGATAGGCAGAAGGTAACTAATTTATAACGGTATTTTAAACTAAAAACTTTTTTAATTATTTTTCAAAAATTGTAAATGGAATAGACTTTTTAATAGAATTAACATTTTATTAAAAAAAAAAAAACATTCTATCCCAGTATAACAGTGTATTTTTTTTAAACATTTATTTTTTAAAGAAATGTCAACCTTTTATAATCGTTGCTTATGACTACTCATTTAGGTTTATTAGTCGAATAATCTCTTTTAAAATTCGATTAAAAATAATGTTTTAACTTTTCTGAACCAGCATACGAACTTATGCGACTTCGTGTATCCCTCCCCCGAAAATTCTATTTTAAATTTTGGAAAGTAGAGCACAGTAATCACATGTTTTTGAACTGGCTTTTACTTTTGATTTTCATTTATTATTATTGTCGTTTAATTTTCTTTCATTTTCAGTGTATTACCTTTTTCATTTTTGTATGAATTTGAAACATTATCTTGAAATATTATTGTTGGTTTTTTAAAATGTATTGTAAAAGTACTTTTAAGATTTACAGTAAAAGTTTATAGTTATATCGTGTTGGTTTTACATTGATATTTTTTTTTTAATTTTAAAATGTAATTTTTAAAAAATGTTCCATAGCCTTCTAAATGTTTTAAATATTGATATGGATTGTAAAATTGTCGACAAGCTTTTTCAATTCAGTTTTGATATGGATATGTCTTTTAGCTGGGTGTATTTACTTTTTTAGTGTAACGTTTTTCCACTGTTAAGAATGTAACAATTTTGTCAAGCTCTAGTTCTGTTGATTTTGTTCGAATCGAACATTTGACGACAGTTTTCTGATCTTAAATTTAATGTAGAATATTTTTTGTTTTATACAATTTGTCGCTAGGACCAGCTGTTTATGACCCATATTGATTTGAAAGAAAAAAAAACACGCTGTAACTTTTTTTCACATTCAAACATGTAACATTTTGACAAGCTCTAGCTCTGTTGATGTTGCTCAGATCCAAAACTCTACCAATAGTTTTCTTATCAGAAATTTAATGGAAAATATTTTTAGTTATATAACATTTGTTACTAGGACCACCTATTTAGGAGCTATTTTGGTTTGAATGAAAAAAGTAACGTTTTGCCTATATTTTATAAATGTTGGTGCTTTTTTGACATGCTCTAGCTCTGTAGGTGTTGCTGTGAATAGAAAATTTGCCGATTAATTCTAAAATGTAAATTAGAAAAAGCAGTAGATTATAGATAGACGTATTCATTATCTATATTTTTTCCCAATCAGTGAGAAAATCATTATTTTATTTTTTTTTTTTAATGCCATTTTAATAAATGTTCCATAGCCTTCTAAATATTTTAAATAATGATCGATTGTCAAAAGTTTCCTCAATTCAGTATTTTGTTCAATACATTTTTGAGATCATTAATACAGATTAAAATTTTATCCGTCAATTCAATTGATATTATTTATCAATATCATTTAGGCTGTGGCATGTGTATCTGACAACATACTTTTAAATGATCATGATTAATTTGAAATATTATATTTTTTTTATTGACCCGAACTGCATTATGTTCTGATGTTCTAATGGAATTCGAAATGTATCGTTTTATATTGTTATTAATTATTTATATTTTGTTATGTTATCCACATGGTGAGGTTAAGTAACTCAACTTGTAATCCGTGACAACAGCATTTAATTTAATTTGTTGAAATGTTCGTTTTGCTTTTGTTATTATTATACTTGTTTTTTTTTTGCAAAATTTGTATTTATTTATATAAGAAAATATCATTATTAATAAATTAATTCTGATTTTTATTAGACTTCCATTAATTTTGAATACTAACAAAAAGAAAAAAAATATTGTAACCTTACCTTATATTAACACTAATTAAGAAAATTCTTAGGAATGCTACGATTTGAAAAACATTCCTGTCTCTATCCATTTTTTTTTTTTTTTTTTTTTTTTTATAGTCTCCATTGAACTATTTTTTTGTTATTATTTGAATGCTTGTTAGGTACGATGAATTTAAAAGTTATGGTAAAATTTAAAAGTTTCTTATAGGTATTTAATTTTCTTTTGTAGGTTTTTATCAAGTAGCTACAGTAATATCTTTATAGGGGACATTGTAAACTATAAAACTGTAAAAAAATTAATTTGTTTAAAGAATAAATTTATAAAATTTTACATTATTTTTACTCTTTTAAAAGGTATTAAAAAAAAAATTGAACCTCAATTAGTGCAAAAATTGACTGTTGCGAAAACGCAAATTTGGCCGAATAATTTTTTTATTATGATGTTAAGGTTAAAAATAAAATTCCAAAGCTTAATTATTTTAAAGCGTTTTATTTTTGTAAGTAAAACCAAATAAAAGCATGAAATGAGTTGTTTTCCAATATTCTCTTATTTTTTAAAAATTATTATGCATAATCAATTTATCTATTGTATTTATCATTATATCAATTTATATCTATGTTGTATAGTATTTTGAAAAATATTGAGAAAAAAACACGAAAAATGAAATTTAAAAATATACAATGTCTAAATATTTTGTCCTTAGGTTCAAAATAAATAAAAACATCATAAATGATTGTATATTGTAATTATTAGAAAATAATAATTATTATACGTTCAAAAAAAATTCTTAAAGTTAGTGTTGCGTTTTCGTCAAGTGGGTCGAAACGGGTTAAATAATAGATTTTTTTCTCTTAACAAACATGGATGAGGAAGTAATTTTATCAGGTTTTAAAAATTATGTACGATTTAGGGTTTTTCAATACAGAAAAAAAAATTATTTTGAATTGACAACCCGGAGACATATGGAGGTAAAGTACAGTCGATACCATAGCTATATCTTGCGGTTTCGTTTGTTTTTGTGTTGAATGGACTGTACCGTTTTAGGTGCTCTTAAGTTTGGCTCCTCGCCGAGATATCAAAAAAACTCCTTCATTTGTTTTTGTTTTTTTTTTCTATTCCCTTTAACACGAGCTAAAAACTTTCAGATCCAAAGTGGAAAATTTTCCGCCAAAAACTTGAAAAGTTTCATATAAAATTTTTTCCTGCACATTTTATTGCAAAATACGAACCTTTCTGAAAATTTAAATACATCCTAAAAAAAATAATTAAGCCTATAAATATTCGGAACAGACGATGAGCGTAGTTTGTAATGGCGAAAAAAGTTACCACCACAGCTGTTTTTATTTTATTATTTAAATCATTGCTAATTATAAACTCGATTTTATTTCAATAAACGTTTATTTTATTTCTTACTAAAACTTTGTTATTATCCACTGTTTGATGAATAGTTAAAAATTTGTCTTCTATTAATAATCAACAACCGTGCAATTTCGCTAATCTGAATAATTATTTCTGGAAGGTGTTCCGAATAGCTAAAAATTCGGTTATAGAGGTTAGGGAAAATAAACAAAAAAAAAACAGAATAAACGTTTTTAATTTTTGTAATATGTATATATTTATGAAATGAAGTTGAGAACAAAAATTATATTTTGACGGAGTATGGGCTCATTTGAATATTTTTATTTTATCTTTTAATTAATCAGTTATATATTTGTATATTTGAAAGCAGCCATTAAAATAGATTTTTTTTTTTTAAATTATATGTAAAATAAAAAATTAAAAAATTCTGCTTACTCGCTTGTTCGGATTCCACTGTATTAATTTTTGTATGATAATAATTTTTCTTTTTCTTACAATATTCGATCCTTAAATTACTTTGTTGAAGTTTGTTAAGTCATTTGAACAGGAAAAGTATAATAAACATTATTATGAAAAATATAATGAAAAGTATTATTATGACTTCATATTATATAAAAAGTATAATGAAAAATATAATATAACATGTTTTTAACTGCGTCCTGGAGAAAATTATCAGGGAATGGACGGCACTGTTGCCACCGGGAGCTGGACTGAAGCTTGGATACAAGAAGGACAACCTTAATGTACCATGCCTAGCCTTTGCCGATGACCTCGCTTTACTAGCTAATGATATTAAGGAGGCTACACACATACTACAGAGCCTGCACAGTGTAGCTGTTAAGACAGGCTTGAGGATAAACATTCAGAAGACAGAATTCATAACTAACATCAAGGAATCTCCCTCTAAAATTCCCATAGAGGACACCAGCATTCGGAAAGTACCTGCAGTGAAGTATCTAGGAGAATGGATCTCTGCGAACCAGACCGAGAACCTAGCCATAGACACCAGATGCACCAAATTTGAAAGGGCATATCACTCCTGCCGAGATGTCTACTCATCTAAATGCCTCTCCAAAAATCTCAAAATAAGACATTATAACACTGTAGTAAAACCAGCTGTTCTGTATGCCTCCGAGTGCCTTGTAATGGCTAGGAAGGGTCCACTCAGGAAGCTAGAGATCAAGGAGAGGAAAATCCTGAGGAGAATACTTGGACCAGTCAAGGAAGAGAATGGCACCTACAGGATACGGCACAATGATGAGCTGTATAAACATCAGGAGGATATCCTGACATGCATAAGGAAAAGGCGACTGGCATTTTATGGACACCTGACCCGCATGAATCCCAAAAGATTAACAAACAGGATATTTACTGTGGCAGGTAGAGGTAAGGCTTCCAAGAACAAGTGGATAACATCGGTGAAGTCAGATCTGGAACAACTAGGGATCCCACAGCATAAAACACAAGACCGACTGCAGTTCCGACAAGCTATCCGACAGGGAGTTTTCCCAGTGTCCCTTACCAGTAAGAAGACCACAGGGACCAAATGGACAAAGGAGAGAAAGCTGGCTCATAGTCAGAAAATGAAAGAATTCTGGAAGAGAAAGAAGAAGATCCTCACTGAAAAATAGCTACGAGCCCGTGGTCCTTAGAAGGCCCCCCCCCCCAAAAAAAAAAATAATAAAAAAATATATATAACATGTTATTCTTGAATTCTATTCAATTTTATTATTCATTTTATGTATTGGTATATAATTTTATTTTATTTTTTTGTTCCAGGCCACTGCTGTACGAACAGTAGAAGACGACATTGACGAAATACACGACGAAAAACAGCTACGAATTTTAGTAAGTACCTTGACACTGTTAGTAACCAGTCCCTTCCGAAAACATTTAGCTTTTAATTATTGATGACTAATTAATAATTAAATTTCCTTGATGATTCGTTTCAAGATTTGGCTCACATAAATAAGAGTAATATCGGGTTACAAATAATATATATAATTCTCATTTAATTTGCAAATACATATTCTTCCCTCTTTACCCAATCTAACGGTGTTCCTCAAGGTAGTATACTAGACCCCATCCTCTCTACACGGTGTATACAGCTGATATCCCGACTCTTCCTACCACTGTCCCCACCACTTAAGCTGATGACACATGTGTATTATCTGTAAACAATGATCCATTCATTGCTTCCCAATCACTACAATCTCATATCACTAACATCCAAGAATGGTGTCAAAATTGGAGAATTAAATTAAATTCTAACAAATCCCATCAAATAACCTTTACCTTTCGTCCTAAACTTATTACTTCTTGTCCTACATGTCCTACAGTTCCTACAATTCCTTCTTGTCCTACAGTATCCTTTAACAGTATTCCATTAATTTCCATTGAACAGATCCACTACCTAGGACTCCACCTGGACAAACGCCTTACTTGGAATCCACATACAAGAAACTGCCCTTCATTACAGACTACTTCAACATATACTAAACAAACGTTCAATGCTTCCAATTAATTGCAAAAGACTCATTTACATGGTTAGACCTATTTTGACCTACTTTTCTGGAGCTTTGGGGCTCCATTAAACCATCCAATTCATCTTATATCCAATCCTTACAATCCGAAATCCTTTGAAGAATCCTCAATGTTCCTTACTTTGCCACCAATAAAGTTATCCATAAAGATCTTAATGTTCCATATGTTGCTGATTTAGCCCAAACCAAATGCCTATCCTTTCATAGTAAGTTTCATAACCACTCAAATCCACTACTTTCTCAACTTGCTTTTCACTCCATTCTCGATAATCCTCCGAGGTGTCTGAAAAGAAGATGGCCTTGAGACCTTCTAGTGCAGAATTTTCATTGAAGTTCTACTGATGAGTAGTTTTTTTTAAGTTTTGACATGTTATTGTAATTGTTATCATCACATGCAATGTGACGTCCAATGAAATCTTATTAAGATGTTGTCACATGAAATTGTTAAACACATAAAGAGACACCAGAGTCAAATTAGAAAAGGACGGAGCTAATCACGATGTTGCACTGTACCCCACTTGACTCTACTCATTGTTTACAGTCTGAGATGAAGACATCTCTTTTAGTCGCATTTAATTTTTAACCAACTAAAATATTGTGATATTAAAAAGAAAATTAAATTAATGACTTATAAATTTAACCCTCCCCACTGAACTCAGAACTATATAAATTAACCCCATTTTGAGATATTAAAACCTATTTATAGAATTTACTTTTAAGTGTTTCTACTTTTTCATATAAATATGCTACCATGTGACAAGTTATTTTTATAAATGATTTACAAAATTCATTTCCTTGCCAACTTTTATTTACATTTTCAAAATATCTCACATTGAATTTTAAAACTATAAACATCAATGATGATATATTTCATATTTTTTTATTGATACAATTAAAAATAATTATATAAGAATTATAGTAATACTTCTTGTTTATTGCTTATACCACCGATGATAATTCTCAGAATCACATTTAATTAATTATATTCGATTCAGTATTTTATATTAAAAAAATTTAATATTTTTCTGAAAATAAATTTAAAAAGTTAAAATAAATTGATAAAATTATTTTCTTAATTAATTGCAACAAACAGATTCAAATATGGAGATAAATATATATTTAAAGAACTATTTTTAAAGCTAATTAGTCACAATCTTTAAATAAAGAAGTTGAAGAAGTCTCATGTCTATATTGGCAGCATCTATACATAAGCAGCTGTAAATACACACCTACTTTTACCTGTTTAGGCGTCAAAAATTTTCCTTAGCCCAACTTGATTTTAATATACTTCTCTGTTCACTTTATTACATTCATTTCAAATTTCATATTTATTATATCTATAAATTATAGCTTAAGCCATTTTAATTTTCATTATTTATGAAATATCTTTTTCTCTATTAAGAAAATTGTTAAGATAAAAAAAAAATCGAATTTCCAGTTAGACGCTTGTTCTGACTACGAAGGAAGAAGAAAGCTGAGAGCCAGACTCCGCACCATTATGGCAGAACAAAAAGGTACGTTAAAATAAAGTTTATTCCTTTGATCCCAGTAAATAAACTGCTCACAAATTGAAGTGGGCCACTCATCAAAAGTTATGTAACTTCTTTCTTTTTTTTTTAACCATACTTCTGGTTAGTTTTTGTTTCTTTGTGTGTATAATACCTTACCTATGCAGTGGTAATAGTATTTGTTTAACAAAAAAAAAAAAAAAAAAAAAAAAAAAAAAAAAAAAAAAAAAAAAAAAAAAAAAAAAATACACCAAACAAAATTTGAGAAAATAAAAAAATTTACAATATAAACATTTTAATTTTTACAAATTTTCATAGATATTGTGTTTTTCTTTACCTCAACCTTCTTCATGTGCTGGACCCTTTCTACTTTGGATTAATTCTTCAAATAGGCATTTAATACTCCCAATAAAGCTCAATATGTAATATTGTAATGTAATGTTACCATCCTCAATTAAAACCTCAGCAAGTTCATCCAAGTTACCTGGGCTAGGCGAACGCATGTGTAATTGGCGTTGGAGTTTGTACCAATCATGTTCAATTGGATTCATATTATCAATCAAGTAAACAAAAATATAAAATATCTTAAATTCTTTAAGTGGTCCACTTCAATTCGTGAGTAGTTTACTTGTAATAAAATTTTTTTTTCCTTTGCATCTTGTGCATTTAGGTCTTTGATAAAATTAAAATCGCAATTCCTACACTCAAGAAGTCTTAATAGGTGTTTAAATATAATCATGTATATCCATAATAATCATACTGTATTTTGAATGCTACATTTTCCTCAAAAGCTCGGAAACATCTGTTGATTATTAATCATCTTTATATTATATTGGACTATTATATATGAGGATACCATGGTTAAACACACTTTTCTAATGGTGCAGGAGAGTTAAATTTAAGAAAAAGGCTATTAACCCTTTGCACTCATTAGCTGGTTATAGTTCGGCAAAATAAAAATGCAGTTCCACTCAGTTTATAAGTTCCACTTGTCTGGCACATGACTCATAAGCCGAGTACAGACCAGCATTATTTTTTCCAAGATCCTCTCTTGAAGATAATATTGTTTTGTTGATTTTTTTAAAATTGTGTTTTTATTATATTATTGTACTTGTTGTAGTAAAATAAAGTTTAAACATTTATTTTAAATATTATTTATACCTTTTAAAAAAATATTGAGTATCAAGCTCCCAGCCACCTGAGTGAAAGCCACGAAAAGAATTGCCAGCTATACCCTAGCTATATACCCGGCATATGAGCTATGTGCCAGGCATTGGGTTCGCGGCTTCAGAGTGCAAAGGGTTAAAATTAAGAGTCATGGGGCCCATCTTAATTAACAAATACTTTTGTTTGAAGTCAACATTTTTTATTAATCCTGCCTGTTTTACTATTTATTTATACTGATTGTTCTATTTGGTTTCTTTGTTACAGGAGGTCCTGAAGATGTGGAAGAAAGTCATGGTGAGTTTTTAGGGTTACGGAATATAGATGATTCAGGTATAGAATCAGGTGAGGATTTAAAAAATGTTAATCCCGAGGTTATGAAAGAGGTAGAGGAAGCCCTGGTTCGACTCGAATGTATCCTTCCTGGTTTGGATTCAAGCCGAAGAGAAGCTGTGTTGAAACTGGTAAACTCTCTTCATTCATGCCTCAGGCTTCCCCCTCGACGACGTACTACCGTCGGTGTTTCTCCTGGAGAATTGGCCGCTGCCAGGAAGTGGCTCAAGCCCCCGCTGGAGGAGATGACTATAGAACATGTTAGCTATTGTCCCATTATCCAAAGAGCTGGTTATCTCATGGAACCAGCTCCCCAAAATGCAATTTTATCATACTGTCCTAAGACTGAAAGAAGTCTGAGTGACTCGGGAAGTCTTCAAGATTACGATCCCAGCTTAAGACTTTTTACTCCTGAACAGACCGTACAGATTGCTATTCATAAAGCAGCGATCAAAAAACAAATCAGTCAGGAAGGAAAAAGACGCGAGAGCAGCGATGATGGAGATGTATCTAGCGGTGAAGAAAGTTGTGAAGTAAATAAATATAATGAGGTTTCTTCTGCTCAAAGACTTTTGCAGATAGCTACTGAAAGTGCAAAGAAAAATCCTAGTGCCGCTAGATTTCACAATCGTTCAAGTAAAAAGCTCAAAATGAAAAGAGCGAATACTATAGATATACCAAAACCAGCCAATTTCTTTGAATATTCATCAGGTGATGAATACGGTGCTTCTGCAGATGAAGTGAGTATTGATGTTGAAAGGAAACACCATAGTAGAGATATAAAATTTTTACCTCCAACTTTTGAACCTAAAACTGAAAACGACTTAAAATTCTTAGCCTTTTTAAAACAAGTAAATGAAAATCAACCTAAAATGCAGACTTACAATCCATCAGCTCGAGGAGGAAAACATTGGAGCAACAGATTTTCTTCAATAAAAACAGCATTTGAACATACCGAACCGCCCAAAATGAGTACACCGTCCCCTGCTAAAATGTTTTGGCAAAACAGTGAAGCTCATCAAAATAATGAATTCAAAGATCAATATAAAAATAAATTACCATGGACCGTTAAAACAGGTGATAACGGTGTTGTCGTTGGTTCATTGACCGTTGCCAAACCCGGCCATGTAAATAATTTCAATCATGCCCCAAAATCAGCTTTCAAGCCGATTGAGAAAAAACCTGTCTCTACTGTTTCAGGCACTGTGAAACAAATAGCAGCTCAAAAATTTTCAGTCAGTGATAGTGAAGCAGAAAATAAACCTGAAAAAACAATTAAAAAACAAACAAATGTATCTCATCCTCATACAAATTACACACCAAACACCAAACAGAACACTTTTGTGAACAATACATCGTCAGCTTTCAAAAAGTATAACTCTTCCCCTCAATCGAATAATAATGAAAAGCCACATTCCAAAGTAATCACACATCCTTCAACAAACAGCAACTACTCTAGTTTTAAAAGCTTCGATACACCAAATATTAATAATGATAGATCGATGAATATTCAAAAATATAACATCTCCCAGAACAAAACTTCTTTACCAAACCATCAAAGTAACATTAAATCTTATCAATTTAACACAAGCACACAACAACCTTATACGAATAACGTCTACACTAGTAATACTCAGCCGAATACTTACCCAAGTAAAACCCAACAAAGTACCTTGGCTGCAAAAAAACAATTCATGCAAGTCAACTCTAATAGCACTCAACAAAATAGTGGATATAGACCATCCACTGCTGTTAACGCTCATCAAGAAAACCATAACCATAGCTTTAGTCATAGTTTCCCTGCAAGCTATGGATATCAGCCTTCCTCTGGTAGTACAGAATTTCAAAATAACGATTATAAAAAATCTAGTCATAATATCACACCCAAGAAAAATGAATATAAAATATCTTATCAAATTTCAAATACTAGCAATAATGAATATCAGTCATCTTCATACCCTAAAAAGGAAGAACAAAGTATGCCTCATTCTTCTAATGAAGCTGTCCCTCCACAAAACATCTCATCTAAGTCATTAAATAAAAACGTAAATGGTTCTTCGAGCAGATACCCCTATACCCCTAATATTAACACAAACACGTACACTGATGAGGACTATAAACACTCACCAACTTTACATTTAGAAAGAAATAATTTAAAATTAGAATCTAACGATGGTCTTTCAGTTATTGGTGATAGCAAGCAAAAAACTTCTAAAAACGGTATTTACTCCTCAGCTTCTGAATATTCCAATTTTCCGGAAAATAGTGAAAACATTTTTAAACAAAACAACTACTTAGACCCATTAAATTTTAAAAATAAACCTTATACTGCTTATATTTATTCCAGTAATAATACTGTTAATTCATCAGATACATTTGACCAAAGATCCGATATACCACACATCAGTACTGATAAAACTAATCATGTAGCACAAACAATAAATGGTTCGCCAGTGTTGATAAAGGAAGATCCGGCTCCGTCACCATCACCTTATAGTTTATCGGTATCTAGCAGCTTGGATAGGATGTCGCCGCAGAGGATATCAACTATTAAATTCCCCGATGATAATCGTTACATATCACCCTCTTATCAATCAATGAGCCCATCTTTAAGAATCGAGGAAGATGAGAGCCCGTGGGGAAGTGTTACGAATGGAGACGATAGTCCGTTAGAAGAGAAAGCTGTGAGCCGAGTGATGGGTCAAGCCCAGTGTCAACAGGCGGTCACCGTCAACAATAGGACGAGGAGAAGATTCGATTTAGATTTAGAATCAGAACTCAAACTCCAGGTGAGACAGTCGGCTCAGAAAAAATCTTTGTCGCCCTCGTTTCCTAACGTTATTCAGAAATCAGAATCTTGGCATCAAATGGTTAAAGAGCAAATGCAACAGGCAAAACAAGCTCCACCTTTGCCAAAAATATCAAAAGCTAAATCTAGTCATACTTTAGCCTTACCGAAACAGTATGAAGCTGCTCTTTCACAGGATACTTTGACTCAAAAGAAAATAACCGTTAGTCAGTATTTATCAAAGCAGTCAAAGGCTACTAAAAGCACTAAATCCAATCCAAAATACAAGTCGACCAACACGATTAACATACAACAAGAAGATGATGATTTAGCTGATGTTGATGAAGTTTTTGAAAGTATATTTCAAGAATCCAATAAGAAAAGAAATAGCAAGTGATAAGGAAGTACTCGGAAGACTGCTTTTGTTTTTTTTTTGTTACTTTTTTGTGATTAGAGGAAACATGTCTGATTTTGTTTGTCAGTATTTAGATTTTTTTTTTATATATATATATTGAATCATAGAGAAGTTTAGTACAAACGATGTAAATATTTCATTATCTGCAAAGAAATAGAGGAGTCTGGCTCTCAAGCGTAGGAAATCCGGATCTTGCAGGCTACAATAATCGTGAGTGAATAGTTGAGTTTCAGTTTGGTTTGCTGCAGGCTACCTCCCTCCCATTGTGTGATGATTTGATAATATTTTGACCCTATTGTGTGTGGTAGAGTTGCCTAAACTTATTAAATTAATATCAGATTTCATAGCGTTCGGATAAATCAAAAGACTCTTTTGACAATTGATACAGTAATGAAAAAACATGGTTTTGTTTTTTGTTTGGTTTTCAATGAAAAAAAAAAAAACTTGCACAATTTAATGGGAATCGTTTTTATTTTTTATTTTTTAAACTGATAATAGTTCATCAGCTCATCATACTTCTAGCAGTGTTTTGTTTTATCCTCAGTTAGTAATCGCTTTCAGTTTAACTATTGATATGTTGAATACGCACGCTTGGAATTCATCTGTGTAACTAGTTCATACTCTGTTATATGTCTTTTGAATTTTTCCTTTGCTTTATTTTATTTGATATTAATATTTCATTGTTTTTTTTAAAGATCAAGTTTGCATATAGTGCTAGTAATATATTTTAATATATATATACATATTTCTTAGAAAAAGTATTATTTAGCTTTTTGTAATCTTAAAGTTATGTACGAATTTATTTTTATTTTCCTCCATGTAGTAATTAAATATCCGATGTAGATAGATATAACTGGAAAGAAACAAAATTATTCTTGAATTTTTTTTAGATTAAACAAATCTTGCTTTATACTAAACATTACATTAAATTTTCTACTATATTATTAACTTATTTCTTTATTAAAAATTGAAACTGACATTAAATGTTGTAATTTCCAACTTTATTATGAATTTCTCCTACTTTTGTAATATTATTGCACGTGAATGTTCTCTCAATACTTTCCTATAAAACTGGATATTCAAGGATAATTTTGGTAATTAGAAAAAGTTATATTGATGTGCGAACCCTTTTTTGTTGCATGTGAGTTTGAATTAATAAGAAATGTTCTTTTATAAGTTTTAATAGTTTAGAATCTTATTTGTAAATATATACGTAGTTTACTTTTAATATTACATTTGTAAATAATGGCTGGAACAGTGACATTTTCATTTTTTTATCTTTATTTATTTATTGATATTTACAACTGTTTACAAGTAAATATGTGGAAAATGACTTGTCAAAAACTTGTTCAGAAACTACCCGTTGGTAGCAGTTCAATAAAAGTTCTACATTAGAAACTCCTTTTGTAGCTTTAGATAGGTATCTGGATTTATCTCATTCAGCAGCATTTAGATCTTTACGGATTAGTTTATTTGTGATTGGAATATAACTGGACTGCTTGGATAGAGAACTTTTTGGGAAAAAAATAAAAGACTTTAGGGTTCTTGTGGGAATGAGGGAGAGAGGAGGGAGAAAATGGACTAAGGAAGAGAGAGAGGAGCAGTCCAAGAGGATGAGAGAGTATTGGAGTAGAAGGAAGGCAGAAAGTGTAAAGATAAATGATATTCGCGTGGACCTTACTGGCCATGTTAAAAATTCATGTTAAAAACAAAAGGGGGGGGGGGAATAAAGGAATTTTGTAGGATTTTGGATTCTAAATGTTAGATACAAAAAGAGTTGGGAGGTTTAGAGAGCCCCAAAGATCAACTCCGTATGTCCAAATGGATCTAATTACTGTCAAGTAAATTAGTCTTTTTTAATTAATTGGGAGTCTACAACGCTTATCTAGTAAATGTTAGAGTAGTCTGTAGCGACGGGTAGTTTCTTGTCGTTTTAGTCTTTAATGTGGATTCCAAGTAAGATGTTTGTCCAAATGGAGTCCTAGGTAGCGGATCAGTTCCACAGGGATTAGTGGAGAAATTTTCATTTGATCTATTTTCCTTAAATATTGACTTCTTTTTTTATCATGAAAGGCAAAAGTTAGCTTAGTGCTACAAATGTTTCTCTTGTTTTTGTAATTTTTTTCCTTTAATAATTTCAGAGTAAAGTTTGAACACTTTGAGCAATCAAATATCTTGGGTCAACCATATCAAGAAAAAAAGTTAAAAGCCGGCAATGCTTGTTATTTCGTGGTCACAAAAATACTTAGTTCACGCTTACTCTCTAGAATTTTAAAAATTAGGATATATAAGACTATTCTACTACCAACAGTTCTTTAAGGATGCAAAATCTGGCCTCTTACATTAAGGAAGGAACAACACCTTAAAGTTTTCGAAAATAAAGTACTGTGTAGAATATTTTGCCCGAAAAAGGAAAAAACGAGAGAATTTAGAAGGCTTCACAATGAGGAACTGCCAGAGTTATATCCAGTAAATATAGTTCAGACAATAGCAGCGAGAGGGCACAATAGCGAGAGAGAGTTAAAATGGGTATGTAAAGTTGTTGGGTTTAGTAATGACCGAATTCCAAAAAAGTAATCAGTTTTGGGCCGTCGGGTAATTGACTGAGAGGTAGACCAAGATGTTGATGTGAGAATTGCATCAGGGCTGACCTTAGGGATTTGGATTTTGAGGGAGTGGGTTGGAGAGAGGTGTGTGGTAACGGTTGATGGTAGAGGCATCGAAACTTCGGGTTCGTTAAGTCTTTTATTATTATTATTAATAATTTCAGAGACCTTTCTCTCCATATTATTATGGCTTATTATAAAATAATTGATTTGTGAACATCCCATAAATATTCGAAATTTTGTTCAGAAACTTCCTTGGACTACTCGAAGTATATTCACCCTATTGTAGGGTTTAATATGTATGATGAAAATACAATCATGAGTAGCTTTTATTCTTTCTCTATATTGGATATTTTACAGCTGTAGGTACGTTTTAATCACATGTTTCTTAATTAGTATTTGCAATTTTTACTTTCAATTAATTATAAAGTTTTGTATTAATACAGATATTTATTTTTATTGGATATTATTTATTATGGCATTAGTGTAATTTTTTTTTTTCATTTCTTCCGAGTTTACAAACGACTCTTCATTATCTTTCAGATAAAATCATCTTTTATTAAATATTCTGGTCCATAATCTTATTAATTTCTATCTTTATTTTTCCCCCTGTAAAATGAAAATGTCACTTTCATGCTATAGTCTGTATTTTTATCAATGTTTATCGCATAAGAACTGATTTTTAGTTTAACTTTTCTATAATTAAAATAACTATAGCTTATACTTCCAATAATCATTATGTAATTCATTCCAAAATTATTTTTAAATTCTATTCACACAACACAGAATTTATTATTTTTCTTTTGAAATTTAGACTGACAGTTAATACAAATTTCATCAACTATTATTGCTGAATAATGTGACTTTTTTCAGTACCGTCAATAGGAGCGAATTAGCCCACATTTCAAATTTGTGTTTATACCATTTCTAAAAGTTTGAAAACTTCACGTCATGAAGTCGCTAGTCGCATATGATTTCAATACAAGTTTGAAAATACACCTCGATATGGCAAAGTCACTCCAGTTGATGGTAGCGAATGTTTAATTTAACAAACATAGTTGAAATTTTCAAAATCTTTTAATTTATATAACAAAAATACTGTCAAGCTTTAAGTTATTAATGAGCCTTTTCTTGTTTATTATAATTTAGAATTTTATTGAATTTTGTTTGTTCACAGAATCTTCTGAGTCAACATCTGAAGTAGTGAGAAAAGGAGACGCTATTGTGAAAACAGAAGGTAAATCATCCTCATTTCAGATTTAAAACAAACGTATCTTTAAATAATGTTATTTCACAGCGACTTACTTTGGCCTCACTAAACTTGAGCTTTGTGTTATCCATTTTTGATATTTTTTTCAAAAATCATTCAAATTGTATTCCGATGATTAAAAATGATCATAATTCAGAACTAAAATTTGTATGTATTTAGAATACAAATTATTCTAATAATGTATTAATTGTTCTTGGTGTTTTATTTATAAATATTTTAAATTTTACAGTTCACACCAGAACTACATCTTCATCTGCCCGACTAACTAAAGGTACGTACTTTTTATTGATTTATTGTAAGCTCGTCATAACTAGTGCTTATTTCTCAAACCTGCAACATTTCACAACTGTGCATTATAACTTATACACAGTTAACAAAAGAACATCTATGCATTTTTTTTATTAACTTATTAAAATATAGAGTTGATTTTATTCAACTATCAAACAAATGAACTAAAGTAGTTAATTTTAATTTTTGAAGACAACTGTTATTTAAAAATAGTACAACTTTTTAGAAAAAGTTATAGCTTAAGAAAATTTCTTCATGTTTACACTTACATAAGTAACCTGTACAAGTATTTGTTGAATTCAAAGAAATTCAAAAAAATTAATTTTTAATATTCAAATTCAATGAATTCAATTAATTTTTTTATTATTATGAAAGTTATAGTTGATATATTACATTCTATGACAGCATTGTTTAACATAAAACAACTCAAAATAATCTTCACACATTTTGCTTTGCTTGATTTTTTGCATCATTCTTTCAAGAAATTTTCACTATTTCTCAGCTCATAAATTTTGCTTTGATTCAACTATTATTTGCATGTTATTGCAAATTTTATCAGATTTCCTATTCTTGTTGTCATCTCAAGATCTACTGATGTATCTTAAATTTATCACCTAATTTATTATTATTATCACCTAATTTAATTAAATTAAAAATATTGAAAAGAAAAGTCTTTTGCAGATCATAAATTATTTCATTATTTTTGTTTTCCTGTTTAAAATGAAATTACTTCTGTTTTTGCCTTAATTATTGGTATCTAATAAAAAAAACACATAATATATGAATCAATGAAATTAATATTAAAAATAATAAAAATCGAAAGAAAATGTTAATTTTATGGCTCAGCAATAACAAAAATAATTTTGTTTACTGCAATTATTAGTCTTATATAGTCCATGTTTTGGTTTTATAAGTTATATTTATTTTTTTATTTTTTTTTTTTTTGATAAATGTGCTTCTATATAGAAAAAAAAAATTTATTTCCCAAAAATTTTTAATTCATGAAATTTATTTTTAAAGTTCAATATAATATTAATTTTATCTCAAAATAGATTAATTAATTCTAACTTCATATATCGATAAGCTCTTAATGTTTTGAAGAAGTGATTTTAACCCATTCTTTGCTATGGGCCCCATTTGGAGATCACAGATTTTTTTTTTGTGATTGACAGTTGGAAGCATTGTTGAGAAAAAAATGTAAACAAACATCTTTATTATGAATAGGTTAATTTGAGGTTATAATTGCTTTTAAAGCAAAGTTTTTGTAAATATAAATCATTAAACATAATAATAAAAATAAGATATTTTAATGCACTATAAAAAATAATTATTTACATAAAATGCATCCTGAATAAAAGTTATTAACAAAACATACAAAAACAATTGAAACAGCTGTTTGACATGATACTACAATTTTCATTACATTCTTCACGATTTACTCTAAGGAAATATTTGTATTATATATAATATAACATCACTATATAAGCTTCACTTCAAAAAATATAATTACTGTTTTGTTTTTTTCTTTTGTTTTTATTATAGAACCGTAAAACCAGTATCATCCATTAATTTCAAAATTCATTGTTTGTCATTATTCTGATTAAATATAGAACTGTTATAATGGAAATATTGTGTTATTTGATTTAATGGGCATTAATATATTTAAAAAAATATTTATTTAAAAAATAATATATTTAAAAATTCTTATAAATTATAAGAACATTTCAAGGCTATCAGTATTAGGTTATATAATTATAAAACGCTCTCTGTTCAGGAACTCTTTTTCATAAAATTAAAAAAGAATATCTGACTATCATAGTATGATTGATGTTGAGAATATATCGAGTTTTTAATAAAAAAAAAAATTATTTAGTCCAATTTTTAGTTGTTATTTACAAATTCTTAAATATTTAATAAATATAAATATAAAATTCATTATTTTTAAAATTGATATCAGCTGTCAATGAATACATCTCTCATGTTATCATTTACTTACAGCTAACAGCGTTCAGTCTCCTTTTGCGAAGTTTAGGCAGCTTGAACGACAAAATTCTGCACCCAGGTAACACACCTTTCAAATGTAAATAATCTTTAAAATGTTTAGTTTTGTCAATAAATTTTTAAATATTAAATGCGGATACATCCTTGAAAATTACTTTACTTATCTAATAAACTTCATAATTTAAAAATCATTCATGCAATATTTAAAAGCTAACTTTTTTATCTATTAGTAATTTTTTTTCTTGACAAATGTCCTAGTATTTATTTATATTTTTAAGTATTAGTTTCTTTATATGTTGAATTATGTTATATTTAAATTAATCTACGTTTTATTGCACTTATAAATCTGTGAAATGCTCGGTGTAACTTCCATTGACTGCTTTGTAGGGAATAAAAATTGGCCTCTTTTACGATAATCTATATCTTAAAAGGCATTTAAAAACATATTTTTGAGTTAATTATATATTATTCTTGTTTGTCTTTATAGGAGATTAATATCGAATTCTCTTGAAATCTGTATTCGGCCTTCATTAGCTGAACTAATAAAGTTTGATTTCATTTTCTTTCCGTGTATTAAAACATTGAAAGTACAATACAATACATATAAGTACTTATGTTGTATCCTTACAGGATATTTTTAAAGAATGTTTTTGTACGAATTATTTTATAGACAGATTTATCTGACTCAAGTATCTAAACTAAGCAGAGTGGAACGTATTTTAATTATTTTTTTTATCAGAAACATAATTATTATTTACAAAAATATAAGAATACTAATGTATTAAGATCATCCAAATATATATATTCGTATATAACCTTCTAAAGCATATTTTTTTGTTGCCATAATACCATTTTTAATAATTCTATTCTTCTAATAGAACCTTAAACCTCAAATATTTTTTTCTTTTCTTTCTTAATTTCTTTGAATGGCTTTATAATATCTCTATGATTTATTTCCTGTACAGAATATCTCTTTTGGTCCCCTCTTATTCTTAAAAATTCTTTCTTCACTTGTCTTAACTTTTAACTTGACTAAATTAATTATTCATTTCTATAATTATGAGCTTTAAGTAGTTGTAGTATTTAACAAGAACATATATTCAATTCGCTTTTTAACGATTACAATAATAATGAGTATACATTTTTCTTTAAAGTAGCTTGCTTTAACTATGTAAATTAAAAATCTTATTCGTATAATTTTCTCCATGCACAATTAATCTCACAAAAACTTGCAAATTTAATCAGCTTTCGAATGATATGTTAAACGTAATGATTTTGTTTCAATTTCATGGAGATATTTACTTTTGAAACCGAAAAAACATGGTGTTCTCAGTTTGTATACAAATCAGCTACTTGGGTAAATAAACATTATGAAAATCCCTTAATGGAAATGTGCATTTTAAACATAATAAACTCTTCATTGGAATTTTTTTTTTTCTTTTTTTTTTTTACTATATACGAAAAAACTTCCCCAAATAAGGTGAAGATCAAGCTGTTCTTTAGATATCAAGTTTGTAAAATTCAAGGTTACTTGTACTCTGTTCTTATAGGAAATTTAATGCTAAATCTGAAAATGTGGCCAAAATTTGAAAAATCTTTTTAGACAAAATGGAGATATTACAGTTTTTATGGGGAAAAACGTGATTTCCTCAAAAAAGTCTTTGATTTATCGTATATCTGCAACGGATTGGAATAGAAAGGGGAGATTTGCGGCAACTCTGTTTAACCCAATTTTTTTTTTTACACTAAGAGATACTCACCCTGTATAAATTTAACTCTGCATAACCTTAATGTAAAAATTCTCATATACTGTGCTATCGTAAATTTTTTTTTTTTTTTTCATTTTAATTATATTATTTTTTCTAGAAAATTTAGTATGCGAAGTTGAATTCCTGCATTATGAATTTCAAAAATAAACAGTATATGAGAATTTTTACAATATATTTCAATTACCTGCTAGTTGTTTGTGTTACTTGCTTTACTAAACCTAAGTTTCGCTTGGTAATGGTGGGTTTGCTTGCGTAGCGCGGGCCGCCCTCCCCCACTATTTAAGTTTACGGAACCAAAGCTAGCTCAGAGTGCTTCGACCATTAAGGAGAGACTTCTCAGCTGGGTCCAAGCTCAGACCCGTCACTATAAGGTATCTCTTTCTCCATAATTTATGTGTTTTGCGAAAAAATGCTAACCAAACTAACAAGCTTTGCACAATTTGGTGTTTTGAGTTCTTGTGTGCTTTTTTCAGCTTGAAGTGCCTGTTTATAATTTGGTTTGCATAAATTAATAGTATATATTTTGTTTTTATATTAATGAATTAAGTGTTTCTATATTTATTTATTTTATTATTTTTAGTTTAAGTAGCTATGTTGTAATAGAGATTATTTTTATTGTTTCCAGCTTAGCTTCTTTTCTTTTTCTTATTTTTTTAAAATATATTTTTAAAATATAAATATTATCAGAATGAAGATCAGCCATCTTAAAGGTGGGGTGTAGACCAATTCTTAAAATTAATATAAGATGGGATCACCTTCATAAAGTCAGTGGTTTCAGCTTACAAATAATTTTATTTAAGACGTTTTGCGTAAGTCAGGCATTATCAGTTATTATAACCTACAGATCACAACTTATATCACAATCATTTCAACAGTAACTTTATAAAAATATTCAATTTTAAGTTGTTATAGTTATGCTGAGACAATTGGCTTTATGAAGGAGATCCTTCCCATATTAGATTAATTTAAATATTTCAAAAATAATTCATGAAGATTCATCATAGAATTTATATATTTAATTCTACTTCTATGGGGAGTTTTTCATTTGTAATTTTTTAGTATTTTAAGCCCAGCTATTGCCCTATCCAAGGGTAAATACATCTTTGTAATTTATAAATACAATCATACAGAGAATCATTCAAATATATTTTTATTTGAATAATGAATATCTAATATTTTCTTATTCACTATTTGTTATTCAATGACATTAATAACACATAATCCAATTTGTTAAACTGAAAATGTTACTAAAAATAAGGGTTACTGAGAAAAGTGAAATGTTAACTATGACATTTATTATTTTAATATTTTTTTCTTTATAATAATAAAATAATACGTGCCATATTTACTATGAAATTCCAGAGTTTATTAAATTCTGCAGTTACTGAAATAGTATACATTTGTTAAAGCTAAATAAATTAGTGTATTGTAACATATTCAGAATTGCCAACTTCTACAAAACAAGAAATATAAATAAAAGTATTACAGGAAGAAGGTAAATTAATATTTAGAAGCTATGTGAACAAAGAAATGATATATTACAAAAATATAAAATATGTACACATTAAATAAAATTTCATTTAAAAATGAGTAAATAAATTAAACTTTTGAGGGGCTAAAATTATTTGATAACACAATCTTGTGGAAAATGTTAACGATTACTCTTCAAAGTTCCTTTTCAAATAAAATTTGTTGTAATAATTGGGGGCTTTAATAATATTTTTACCATCCTTGGAATGTTCAGTAAATTTTGTAAAGTTCAGGCGCCACGATTAGTAGTCTGATTTCATCTAATCAACAAAACACGGGTGCGAACATATTGCCATGTGTATTTCTAAAGTGAGACAACTCAAAAATCTGTCTTTTTGATTTATCTTTATGTTGAAGTTGAATAATCTTCTATGAAATGTCAAATATGTATCCAATTAACTTCAATTACACCTGTCCTGATACATCCCACTTTCAGTTGGGATTGAAAGATAATCCAGGTACACTTTCAATACTTTATATAAGAATGAGAATTTTACATTTTTAAGCCGTGTCACTTTTGAAATACATGTGGTATATTTTGACTTCTGGATTATTTGTGAATCTCTCTTGATGACAGCATTTCATGATGGATACTGAGGACTAAAGACCTTATATTGGCCAAGTTGCAATTTTTTTAAAAATTCAAAAAAAAAATTTTTCATTCTGAAAGAATCATAAAATTAATGAATGAATAATGACACGTAATTTAGTTCGGTGGGATAAGGAACAATGAATTCAAAAAACTTGAATGTATAAATTCTGTAAATCATAAACTTTGGTACTTAAAGAAAATGAACATGGTAATTTCTATTAGTACCGTTTCATGTGTAATCTATATGTGTCGTCTAGTTGCAAAACCGGTCAACTCCTCAATTTTGAGAAATACGTTTTTTCTGTTTTCTGAGTCCTAAGATATATTTTCCATCTATTGATAACAAGAAACCTCGCAAAAACCCGTGAAATCCTTGTTAAACCTGCGTTTGAAAAACACAGTGTGCTGCAAAACTGGCCAAATCCTTCCGTGAGTGAGTTTCAAAACCGGCCATCTCCACATCCGCGCTGTTGTTTCAGTTCAAGAAGGCCTCTTATCAGGTAACTATCAGTCTGCTCCTGCTTTTCCTGTAGTTAACGTTTATGCCTTTATCGTTTCGCACACTTTTCATTCGATCTTTATGGAGAAGTTTGTAGAAGAAGTTCCAGCTAATTTAGCAAGAAAAAGACAAAGAGACCATGCAACATGGAGAAGAAACAAACCCCTCCAGATCGGGTTTTTACCCAAATTTAGAAGAAGTTAAAGAAAATCGAGTCTCGTTCAGCCTTCAGAGTTTTTCGGCATTCTCTCGGAAAGTGGAACTGTGTTCAAGCCAGGAAGAGACTACACAAATCTTGATTGGAAGAGTCCCAGTAATGCCCTGCTCAAACCCCCTCCACTACGGCACTTCAAAGTCGCCCCAATGAAGAGATTTTTCAGAACCAAACCAAATAATAAGGTGCTAGTTCAAAGGGAGGTTTTCTACAGATCGTTTGATTTTTTACTGCAATGTCGTAGCATCAGCTGCTCAAGAAGGAGGAAGCGGACAAGTAGATGAGAGGGATGAAGAAGAATGTGAGAAAGAAATGTGTAAGCCTGTTGAAGACGATAATGGAGCAAGAGTATATGTTTCTGAATGTTTATATTTTTCTAAATTACTTTTTTCAGAAATTCTTCTTCTTCTTTTAGCACAACAGACAACATATAGTGGTCCCTGGCTTTCTCAGCTTCTGCCTTCCATTTCTCTCCGTCTATTTTCGGAACTTATTACTTTGAAAATAATTCTCGCCAGTTTTCCGTCTAGATGTTTAAGTTACACCACGACATTTCAGAGTTTAATTTTTTCAAATAATATTCACTTATTAAAGAAAGTTTTGTTCATTTGCATCCCAAAAAACCTAATATTTTCATTAAATTTAGTTATTTTTAAGTTCTAATTCATTGCAAAAGCGGCCAACTCCAAAATGAGTTGCAAAAGCGGCCAAATCCAAAATAAAAAATTGAGTAACTCACCCCCTACACTTGCCCCTTCCATTTCAAAAAGTGCTTTTAAACACACTACCCTTGTGCCACTAAAAACCGAAGAGATTTTCTTCCTACTTCGTTTCGGCGTGATGTAACAGAAAATCAGCTCTCCTGAAAAATTTTGGTTTTTGGAGATGGCCGGTTTTGCAACTAGATGACACATATATTCAATTTTGTTAATGTCAACTTAAAAATTGTTCATATTTATCATCTAGGGTAAAATGCTTTTAGACGCTAGTAGATATTATTTTGCACAATCTGATTATGAGTAAATCAGAAATATTTTAAATTAGTTTGTGTGGATTCTTTTTTTTCTTGGTGTGATATTGCTTTGCATGACATCAGAGAACTAGGTTATTAAATTTATATGGAAGTTAAATAAAATTATTATATTTTTTAATAGTTTTGTTTTTGGCTTGAACTTGTGATTTTTTTTTTATTCCTACTCGTCTTTGAAGGTTTAATTTTATTTGCTTTTGTTGTTTATTTTCCTGTACTTACCTTATTTTAATGTTTATGTGGTTTTTATTTTTTTATCCTAGATAAAATAAACTTTTTTTGATTCTTAAAAGTTTAAAATGAAAACCTCATTTCTTACTTTTCTCTTTAAAAAAAATATAATAAAATGTATAATTATCTATAAATTAAGATTTTGAAATTTGCAGAACATCAAAATAGAAAACTTCTCAACTAGTTGGAGCAGCGGCTTAGCTTTTTGTGCACTCATCCATCATTTCTGCCCTCATGCTTTTGATTATGATTCATTAACACCAGAAAAACGTCGATACAACTTCGAGCTCGCATTTCGAGTTGCTGAGTAAGTACTTTTTAACAGTATAGTTATAAACAATATTATTTTTATTATCTATTTATTGGAATTTACTTTATTTAAAAAAAAAATACTTATAGTAAATGTGATTACAACGCTTGCCAAGCAATTTTCAAATTTTAATGAAAGTTCTATATTAGAAGGTCCCCAAGGCCATCTTCTTTCCAGAGACCTCGGGGGCTGTCAGGTATTGAATGGGTTGAAATTCATTTCATGTCATACCATGGAATAAATCTCAACTTGGTTAGAATAGGTCTTATAGAAAAATTCAAAGAAACCCTGAAAATTTGAATTTAAAATAGGCCCGTATCACTTTGATTACTAGACAACCTAAGCCTATATTTGAGACAAAGCTAGTTTTTCAAGTATGGCTGTTTTTTTAAAAATAATCTCCACAGATTTCAACATGGAACATGCTTTACCGGTGACCTAGTTGGTCAAAAGGAATACGTTTTTGGGGAACACAAGGGCGTTGTGCATAGTTTGATATTAGAAGAGTAGGAGGAGTTAAGAGCTCAACTCTCGTTATACCTAAATAACACTAGCTCACTAATGAGTGAGCTCCTCTTGACTCTGTTTTTCCTAATAACTAAATAATAAAAAATTTTAACCTGGATTTGACTGATCTTGCTCGATCTCTCTCAGCTATTGTGTATAAAAAATTACTCTCCTTTGGAAGGAAATAAACAATACGATCATACAGTTTAGCAAAATATAAAATAAAAATAAGATAAGGGCATAGACGATCAGCAGGATTAAGCTATATAATTTGAAAATTTATCTCCTACAGAAAACTGAATCACAAATAGAAAACATTCTATTGAACGGTGAGGTTGCCTATTCCGCTATGTGCATTTTAGCCTCTTTTGTGACATTAAACACAAAATGTGCAATTATTTTTTGGGCTAAAACACAAAAGCATTTTGTCAAAACCTTATCCAAGCTGAATTTGTGTATTTGAGTTTTTACATTAGACCTGGAATTTCTTTTAAAACGAAATCTGCAAAAAAAAAACCTAATTTGAAAAAATGCACATTATAGAATTGGCAATCTCACCAACGATATGACTGTATATATATATATATATATATATTTCTTCAACTATAATGCCTATATTTTCTCATTTTCAGGGAAGAAGCTGACATCTTTCCCCTCCTAGATGTTGAAGATATGGTTGTGATTAAAAAGCCGGATTGGAAATGCGTTTTTACTTACGTTCAGTCCATCTACAGGAGGTTTCATGACTCGCCAGATGCTCTTCCTGTATTTTAGTTTTAAATGGACTTTCTCAGTAGCTTCTTTTTAATGTTACCAGCTAACAAATGTGATCTAATTGTTTTACATTTTATTTTTATTTTGTTGACTTCTCTGAGATGTATAACTTTTACCGGCATTGTAAAAATGTATAAATTGAATAACTGTATCGAAATGTGTACATTTTGTTTTGTTTTTTAAATGTTAAATAAACTTATATATAATAAGAAAAATATCGAATCACAACACTAGGAGTCTAGAAATGAGAAAGAACATCTTCAAAGCAGAAATCTTGGAGGAGTGTTAACAATCTCCATTTACTAACATAATAATCATTTAAGCGTTGCTCCAACTATCTGTTTATTGAAAAGCCTAACTTATCTGCTTTCGCTTGTAAAATAAATTTTTAAATAATGTTTCTGAATATTAAGAAATCAGAAATTAATGACTTATGTAGTATAGAGAAAAATATGTTTCTTATTAAAGTGTATAAATTATTATGTAGCTGACTCCACTTTTTTCTTTCTTTTTTTTTTTTTTTTAACAAAGAGCAAATAATTGTGGAAAATATATTCCTTATTTAATTTAATATTTTTTTATTATTAGGTGTTAATACTTTTTGATACAAGAAAGTTTTAATGGGTGAAACTGTTGCTTTTGTTGTAATAAATATTTTAAAATATATTTAAAAAATATTATCATTTTTTTTTCCTACAATAACCATTTCATTGCTATATTAAATAAATTTGATTCAGACTTTAGCAAAAATAATACTAAGAAATCTAATTTTGTTTTTTCTGTAGCCTTAACCCCTAGTTTGGCAAGAATATATCCACAGTGATGTTTGTTAATATTTGATGTTTTTCAGTCAGTTGGATGCTAAAATAACTAAAATCTATAGCAAAAAAAATTTTTTTAGATACCAAGATAAAATTGTTTGCATGGCTAAATCATCTGCCACTGTCAATCAATGTTACCAACTCACTTCTCAGATAAAATCCCTAGATGGTGAAAAAGGAAATAAATGAAAATATTCATCCTGGAGCAGAGAAAAATTCACAAAGTCATGGTGTCATATACGGTACCATACCAAGCTAATGGTTACCAGGTATGCAAGTTTAAAATGTCGTTTTAATTCCAATAGAATGCACTCTTAGCCTATTGAAGGATTTGCTTATCTCTAAACGCTATTTTGTTTGTTAGTCATTTGTTTACAAAAGTCAGTTGTTTTTAAGTCGTTTACGTGGACGTATCATTCCTTTCTTTGGTGTTAAAAATGTCTAATTTTAAGCCAAATAAAGAGCATTTGCGGCATGTCATGATTTTCTTATTTAATCAAAAGAAAAAGGCATCTGAATGTCATCGAATTCTTGTTGAGACTTATGGCGATGTTGCTCCAACCGTCAGGACATGTGAACGTTGGTTTCAAAGTTTCAAACGTGGTGATTTTGATGTTACTGATCAAAAACGAAAAAATCGACCAAAAAAGTTTGAGGACTTCGAATTGCAATCTTTATTAGACGAAGACAATACCCAAACCCAACAAATGATGGCAGAACAGTTGAATGTCACTAGGCAAGCCATTTCCGATCGCCTGAGAGCTATGGGAAAGATTCAAAAGGTTGGAAAATGGGTTCCACATGGACGAACGACAGATGGAACAACGAAAAACTGTGTGCGAAATGCTGCTTTTACGCCACGAAAGAAAGGGTTTTTTGCATCGAGTTGTAACTGGCGATGAAAAATGGATTTATTTTCAGAATCCCAAACGAAAAAAATCATGGGTAACGCCAGGACAACCATCCACATCGAGTGCAAGACCGGATCGTTTGGGAAGAAGACAATGCTGTGTGTGTGGTGGGATCAGAAGGGAGTAGTCTACTACGAGCTTCTCAAACCCGGCGAAACAGTCAATACCGAGCGCTACCGACAACAAATGATCAATTTGAGTCACGCATTGATCGAAAAACGCCCAGAATGGGCTCACAGGCACGCCAAAGTCATTCTTCAGCATGATAACGCTCCTGCACATTCAGCCAGATTGACTAAAGAAACGATTTCTTCGCTTGGTTGGGAACTCCTACCCCACCCGCCGTATTCACCTGACCTGGCGCCTTCTGATTATCACCTCTTCTCATCGATGGGACACTCATTGGCAGAGCAACACTTCAACAATTTCGAAAACGTACGAAAATGGCTCGATGAATGGATTTCAAATAAAGATGAAGCATTCTTTTGGAATGGTATCCATATATTGCCCGAGAGATGGGCAAAATGTGTAGAAAGCGAGGGTCAGTACTTTGAATAAAATATATTATACTTTTTTTTAAATTACTGTGTATTTATTTTAAGAAATAAACGACATTTTAAACTTGCATACCTGGTAAGCAATAATTTTATCATTTATTAACAACAATAGGAGGTATGAGTTCGAACAAGGGTTGCCATTTTTTAGCCAACCATGATTCCTTCTTAAAATATGGTTTATTTTAAATATAGATATGGCCATAATCATAACTCTGGTCATAGAACTTTTTTTATATCTCAATGTTCTTTCACCAGAATTTGTGTATATAGCTGCGGTTAGTAAAATCAGTGAAAAAGAAACTAAGTGCGTTGAATTAACATTAGTCATGAAGTTTAATATGGACATACCTTACCTTAACCTAAATTATAAAATTATGGAGGAAACTTTGAGCAATTGTGGAAAGAATTTAAGAAATGATTCAGATGACTAACTGAGAAAAACTAGCAAAATTTATTTTTAATCTATGAACAGTTAGACATTGGTAAAATTACTGGTGATTAACTAACTATACACATACAATAAAATATGTTTTCATATATAGTTAATAAAAAGAAGGTCCTAGTAACACCAATAGAATGTGTTGCCTTTTACATTTTTGAGGGTGAAAATAATTTTTAAAAAATAAAACCAACACCCCCAGCCAAAAAACCTATCCAAAAAAGTATTTTAAAAATATTTTCGATCAACAAAAAACCATGCAAAATCATGCCATTAAAATAATAATTAATCACTTGAGGTACGCATGATGATATAGAAGGATCAATACAATTAGGATTGATGAATTAAATGCCACTTCTATTGAGATTATTTTATTTGAAAACTAGTTTCGAATGCTAAACATTCATCTTCAGTTCTAAAACATAAAAATTTTTTCAACATATCAGTACTATGTTACATAAATTATATACCTATACTAAAGTTTTTTAAAAAGATAAGACAAGAAATCAAGCATAGGCACTCACCTTCGAGGTAACTAAAACACTGTGAAGCAAAATACACGGGAAAAACCGGACGATCAGTAAATCAAAGAGTAAATGAACATATAAGAGCATACACCAATAAGACCCAAAATTCCAATTTCGCTATCCATCTAAATGAAAATAACCACAAATTTAATAAAGAGTCGGGAGTAAAAATATTACATCAAGTAGAAAATAGCCTAAAATTAAATACTTTTGAATCACTAGAAATAATAAAATCGTTTAAAACCGATCCAGATTTTTGTTTAAATGATCAGATTAACATATCCAATAGCCCCATTTTAAATTTATTTCCCATAGGAACGAAAAAACCCAATGAGTCATAAGGGAAACCCCGTTGTAAATCTAAAACTTAACCTACCTGCCCCCCTTTTACTTCTCACAAATTCAGTGTTTTAGTTACCTCGAAGGTGAGTGCCTATGCTTGATTTCTTGTCTTATCTTTTTAAAAAACTTTAGTATATTTAATCTATGTAACATAGTACTGATGTGTTGAAAAATTTTATTGTATGTTTTAGAACTGAAGATGAATGTTTAGCATTCGAAACTAGTTTTCAAATAAAATAATCTCAATAGAAGTGGCATTTAATTCATCAATCCTAATAATAATTAAGTTCAGTTTTGAATTCGCTGAATTAGTCTCATCAACTTGGATATGATTCTGATTGCCTATAATGGGAGACTGTTTCCTATGGTCTTAAAATTAAAAATATAATATGCAGATTTTTTAAATGATTAAATTTATTAATATTATACATTATCCATAATTATGAGCTGGAGACAGCCTGTAAAGTTATTGACTAATCTATATCAGAATCACAATCGGTAAAACCATAAGTGGTGAATTTAAAAGGTATGGAACTAAGACTGATAAGGGAAAATGTTAAAAAAGGCAATAAATAACAAGAATTAAGGATTCTTCAATTACTGAAGTACTTTTTATTAATTTTAAAATAAGAGATAAATAATTGTTAAATTTACAATATTATGAACCAATAAGTACTGTACATGTCATATGTTGTGCTAGAACTGTAAACATTATACACATACCTTTATATCACATTTTATTTGTTACATATTGTAAAGTAAAATAATTCAGAATAACATAATATAAATTAACAATAATATAAAATATTACAATTAACAGTGATGTAATGTTTGATATTTAATAGTATTTCTCTGGTATTAAGAATGGTATACTTATTGTCACTATGATATGGTTTCTTAAAGGAAGAAGGTTATAACAGAGTAACATTCATTAAGATCAATATCATTTTAAATTTCAATTTAAAAACAAGATTCTGTAATAACAAGAAAATAATTTTCTTCTTAAACCACCATTTCTCTGATTAATAATTTTAATATACATAATTTTGCTAGATAATAAATAATAGTTTTTTTTTTCAATTAATCAAATGATAAAATAGTTAAATTGAAATCTTTTAAATTATAAAATTAAGTGAGGTTGCAAATAAAATTGTGATCAAAAAAACAAATTTATTTATAACAGATTCCATAAATTAAATTAGTAATGATGCCGTGTAGACAAGCTTGTTTTAAAACTAAATATTTACATCATAAATTTTAAGTTTTAGTAATTAACTTTGGAGTATTACCTATAGGTAGTTTCTCTAAAAGTTTTTAATGTCATTATATTCTTCAACTCAGAAAATTTACTAGCCTTTTTGTTTTTTTTATACAGAAGTAAATCCCAATAAATGAAAAAAAAAAAAATTATTAAACCAATAATCACTAGGTAATAAGGTTTTGAGAAGAAAAATTAATAATCTTAAAAAAAAATAAATTCAGCAGTACCAATTCAACAACTTTATAACTTTTATTCAAACAATAACAAAGCATTATATTTTCTTTAGAATTATTTTAAAACTATATGTTTTAATCTCCAAGTATCTTTAAAGGGTTCATTTGAAAAAGGAAAACAATCATCTTTTCAAATAAGGGTTTTCTAATCCAACCACAAGCTATACTTCAAGCAAACAGTAATGAATTTATCCCATAATAAGTTCCAATAAAGTGTATTATTATTCAAGCTTTTGTAAAAAGAAGTATTGTTTGTAGAGAGGGCCTCAGGGTGCCCGGTATAGAAGGCTGCGGGTTCGAATCCCACCTGGGCGGCTTAAAATTTATTTTGTGGCGGACCCATGAAATGAATCATGAACCTCACCTAGAATAGATAGGAAATATGTAGGATAACCCGTTCTTCCTGCCCTAGTTGGAGTACATTAGGACGTTCAGTCCCAACAAACAAAAAGTATTATTTTTATCAACATCGCACTGAAGGGGCAAGGACTGAATAAACTGCTGCTCGTAGTTGGCGTTTAGCTAAAATTTTGGCTTCATAGACCACTATAAATGTTATTAAAGCTAATAAAATATATATGTCGGTAGCATTAATTTATAATTAATATAATTCGCAAGAATTATTAAAAATTTAGGGAGGTAAATAAACTATCAGTAGCATTTAATATATACATATTTTACAATTACAACAAAAAAAATTCACTACAAACTACTAGAATATTATAAAAGAGGTAAAGATTAAAATAATATTAATCAAAGAATTCCCGTCTAATGAGTTTTAAGATAATCAACTTTCTCGTGAATATCAGAACACAACAAAATGGATGTACAAATTTCGGCTAGCTCTTCCTGTGAATTCCATAAATTATGAAAAAAAATATTCTCAATAATCATCATTTGGATATTATTAGTCAATCAGTAAATTTGATTTTTTTTTTTATTATTCAGTCTTAGTTTTATCTTCATTCTGAAAAGTTATCTATGAAACATTTACTTAGTATGTTAATAATTAAGGAACAAAGAAATAATAAAAATTGTAATCATCCATAATATTTTTTCATCTTATTGATTTTTAAAGTTCTCTCAAAGTGGTTTTGATCAGTTATTCTGATTAAAAAAACAAAAAAAAAAACTTACACAATAATTGTAAACAAATGATTTTTCTTAATCATTTAGTTAACACTTTAAAAAATAATAACATACAAAAATATGAAAATGTTTTTAGGTCAAACGGACAGCCATTTAAAAGCCAGTAATTTTATGCCTTTGCATATTAAATAATCAAAATCATTTGTTGAAATATCATTATAAATAATAGCATATAGAAGCAATTAAACCCTTGTTTATTTTTCATATTGATGGATATAAATATAATAACTTATTTTTATAAATTGAATTTTCTGATTTGCAAAAAAAAAAAAAATTCATCTAAAATAAAGAGAATGCAAGCAGTGAAAAAACAAAATGTTAAAAAATAAAAAAAAGAGAAAAATTAAAGTTATTTAATAAACAACACCTTTTACAAGTTGTATAGGTACAGGTTTCTTTGTGACTAACGTTTGGAAATATCTCAAAGATTTTTACTTTATTACACCAGAAATTTAAACTTGACTGATTTGAATATCAAAATTTATTTAAACCTCATTTTTGTTTACTTTTATTTCAAAATGTCTTTGGTTCAAAAAAAAAAAAAAAAAAAAAAAAAAAAAAAAAAAAAAAAAAAAAAAAAAAAAAAAAAAAAAATTGTGGGTAATTTGTTTTTACATCATTAACAGCTCTTTATTTATTGAACTATTACAAATTAGAAAAAAAAACTTTAGTTAGTTAGGTATTAGTTGAAATCACATAAACATTAAACATAAAACAGTTTACGCGTTTTCCTTTTTTTCCTATAAATATTTCTTTATTTTAACTCAATATTTAATGGTATAAAAAGAAAATTATGGCATTAAAATCCAATTTCTCTTTGTAATACACATGCATTAAAGCAGTCAAAAAATTAAGAGATTCATTAACAATAATTTCCAAAACATAAAAAAAAATTGTCATGCTTACGAACAGTCAAATTTGTACAGAAACATTTTTTAACTTGTTGCAAAAGAAACAAAAAAAATATTTACACAATATAAAAATTAAACCTAATAGTAACTTACAAGATAATGTAATCACCTTTCTTTACAAAAATATGTAATTTAATATTTATTTTGATATAAATAGATAAATCTACATAAAACACACTTATTTATATAAGTTTATTAATACAATAAAATATAGACTTATATACAAATTAGTCAACACAAAGCACGGCAATATACAACACTGAGTCTTGGAGACACGTATAAATAGCTCGGTAAATTATATTTAAAAGAACAACATAAAAGCACCAATATTTGTGTTGTATCTATATTTTTATTTACACGTTTTAGTTTATCAGATCCCTCTTTTCCTTTCATTTTCATTCGTTATAAATTGGATGACATGTGACATTGGTTCCTACGTAATCGTATTACATAATTCAGAACAAGAGTATACGAAACTTAACTAATGAATATTTTTAAATAATCACATCTACGCCTACCACTCGTTCCAGTTATCACAGAAAATATATTTAGTAACATAAAGTAGTATGAGAATTAAAAATATATCTTTAAGTATAGACTTTCTTTTAAAGTTGTTGTTTTTTTTTGTTTTTTTTTTTTAAGTTAACACATCGTTTTTTTAACATTCACCCTGTCATTTATAGTATGTTTTTTCTAATTTTTATTAATACCCACTGAACCGCATGAGGTTTAAAATAAAATCCCCCATTAACAGCTTAAATATTAACGGATATAGAGTACTTATCTACTGACTAGATGATATAGAACAATATCAATAACTGCACTAGGAATCACTAGCTATAAATCTTCATCGGATTGGGAAGTTCCCATTGTAATACTCGTTATGTCTTTTACAATCATTTCAGCAACTCTCCACGCCATTTCTTCTTGTGCCTTTAATGAACAGATTATATGAATTTAGAGTGAAAATAGATTTTACAACAAAATTATGTCTAATTCTTATAAACTGTTCACAAATTGAAGTGGACCACTATTTATATGGTATTTGATATTTTATAATTCTGTTTACTTGATTGATAATATGAATCCAATAAACATATTTGGGACAAACTCCAACGCCAATCACAAATGCGTTCGCCTTTGTCGAGATAACTTGGATGGACTTGCTGACGCTTTAATCAAGGAATAGGCTTCTTTACTTCAATATAACATATTGAGCTTAATAAGGAGTATGTTAGTGCCGATGTGAAGCATTAATTCAAAGTAGAGGGGGTCCAACACCTTATAGAAGAAGGTAAAAGTGAAAAAAACAAAACAATATCACTTAAAATATGTAAAAATATAAATGTTTACATTGTAAAAATTATTTATTTAATTTTAAAAATGTTTTTCTCAAATTTTGTTTGGTGTATTATTTTGTTTAATAAATACCATTATTACCTATGCATAAGTAAGGTATTTTACACAAAAAGAAACAAAAAAATAACCTAAAGTATGGTTTAAAAAAAAGTGTTACCTAACATTTAATGAATGGTCCACTTCAATTTATGATCAGTTTACTTGATTTTTTTTTTTTTTTTTTTTTTTTTTTTTTTTAATACAGCAAAATCTGTCTAAAATAGAATGCAGTTTGTCTGGCCATATTTTTCCAGTACGACAGGTTTTTGTTTTAGACAGGTTATGCTTTCATGTGTGTAAGGTTAAAAAAAAAAAATGAGTTTAAGCAACACACTTTTTCTTATCAAAACTCAAGAAATCTAGAATTTGAAAGTAAATAAAAGTAAATTCAAGTTTTTATAAAAGAATAAAATTGTAGTCCAACTATTGCGGGAAATTTTTAATAGCTACAAACTTCTCTACCTTATTTATGACATTCAGAACTTCACCAAAAGTTTTTATATTAAATTCTCTTTCATTTTCTCAAGTTGCACTTTTTCATTAAGAGGTAATGTCTAGTGTTTACTATCTGACATGGTGAATAAATTATTAACTTAGTTTTGATCAAATAAACTGTTAAACTGTACACACAGTAGCCTAGGACATTTCACACAAGTGTAATGTTCAAGAACTAAATAGGAAATAAAGGAAGTGGAAAATCGGTCAAGGGTTACCTGTGAAGCCAACATTATGCAGTTCTTTGAAAATTCACTCCCACTATATTTAAGCTACACCTGTCAGTGCGTAGTATTTAATACAACATAAAACGATTCTCTGAACTCTGTCTCTTCTAGATAGTTTGTTAACACGGCTATTTTTCGTTTTAAATGTTTTTATTTTAACTTTTCAATTTTCAAAAGGACAACAATGGTGGCGAGGAAGGAAAAAAAAAAAAAAAAAAGGTTTAAATGGAAATAAAGAGTGTCATTTTAAAAACGAAAAGATTTAATCTATTTTTCAAAAAAAGAAAATTAATCTGTCAGAAAGTAGTGACCAAGGATATCCCTTCAGTCGCCGAAAATCCTTAGATCCTGGCAGGTCTGAAACTATATAGGATTATATTGGACAAGTGTCCTCTTAAGAAACAAAAAGATTTTATAGATTTTCAAAAGGACGAAAAACATTTTGTCAGGAAGGAGTGACTGACCTAGGACATCTTTTGGTCGTCAAAAATATTCTGATCCTGGCAGATCTGAAACTAGTATCCTTCATATCCTGTGAAAAGGATTATACAGGAAAAGAGTGTCCTTTTAAAAAAAAACGAAAAGATTTAATCAATTTACAAAAGGACAAAAGTCATTTTGTCGGGAAGGAATGGTCAAGAACATCTTTTAGTCACAAAAAATAGTTTGATTCTGGCAGATCTGAAACTATTATCCTTCATCAGAAGAAACAGTTATTAAATTATACTATCCAACACTTTCTCAAAACTTAATAAATCTGCAGAGCATTTTAAAATAAAAATTGAAGGAAAGCATCCCTTAAAAAAAAAAAAAAAAAAAAAAAAAAAAAAAAAAAGTCTTCTGAATCACTTTTCACATGTTTCTAGAACAGATTTTAAATTATTTAGATTTTTTTTCAAAACATTTTCACATTATTAGTAAGGGGTTCAATAAGACACTGATGTAAGATAATGGCTTTTGAAGATAATTAGCAGAGGATGAAGAGATTGGTCACAGACATTAAAAATTTTTTTTGTATTCAGTAGTTATCAGACTGTAAGAGAGGATTTTGAGCTTACTATTAAGTCTTAGAACATAAAAGAAAATAAATATTTACTTACCTTATGTTCGTCCTTATTCAAAATCAGTTTTACGACCCTGCTGATACGAGATTCTAAAAGACAAAAAAAAAAGAAGTTAATGTTATAGGGTAAAGCAGACAGTTATTGACACCTCACCCTAATCTTTAATTGGAAAAAATAATCTTTTGTGCTAATGTTCAGTCTCAAATAAATGGGGAAAATGTTGCTAATGAATCATAGACATCAGCTGTTTTAAAATATTTGCAAAATATAAACTCAAAAAACAAGATAATGTAACCATAATAAAGAAGGCTACTAATTCAGCGATTTAGAGAAGGTTTTCTTCTGCTTTCCTTGAGAAATGTCTTCAATGATTTTTGGCTAATTTTCTTTTAAACATCCAAATAATTTAAGTCAAGTCGTTTATTACAATCATGATTTATTATTAAACATTTTAATGCAGATTTCAATCTAAAATTACCAATTCTAATATTTTTTTAATGAGGGTGTCAATTACTGGTCATCAAAAGCTGCATTAATGTGTTGCTGACACCCCATGTCAATAACTGAATTGTTTTTTCATAAAATAAATTAATGTATTCAAGAAATCAAAATCATTTTTTGATATAATAATGCTGAAGTAGTGTTTAAAATTTTATTTTTCTTATTTCTAGTTATTGACACCGACATTTTGTTGAAAGGTTGAAACACATTTATTTCATTATTAATTCCTTGTTTTTTTTAAATTTTATTAAGTGATTAGAATGCCAAAGAAAATATATTATTCCAAAGAAGATTTGGAGAAAACATTGAAGGCAATCAATTAAATCAATATAACCTCAAAAAGTTAATTCAAGTTTTAAATTAAAAGGCAAAAATAGAATTACATATTAATAAACTCTGTATCATAAAGTATCTTACCAGATTTTTTATCTGGCTCAGGCTCGATGTCCGTTTCATATCTTCCAAGTTGGTCAATTCTTCCAAAACTAAGTCCACTAAATTATAAAAAAATAATAAGTACTAAATTTCTTAATTGTATTAAAAATAAAAAAATATGTATATAAATAAATATCTTTAAACTAACTGATGATATCTTAAGAAATTGTGAATATTGGTGGTACAATAAAAATTTTCCAAAAAAATGATAAGTATAGAAATATAATTTAGTATTAAAATCACTGGAATGAATTTTTGAGCAAGTAAATATACAAAGAAACCAAATATACTTATGATTTAACAAGGAATAATTTTTATTTATTTTTTTTTTCTTTTAAATAATTTTTCAAGCTATCTACTTTTGAAACAAAAGATAATTTATGTTTAGACCTTTAACATGTTGACTGCTAATGACAACACCGTGTTGTTAAAGCTATTCCCTTTCCATGTGCGAGTGTCAACACATAGACGTCATGTCTCCTTTTATTTTAAACAGTGCCCACCAGCTCTAGCATTAAGTATAGCTTTGTATATTTTCTGCATTGTTCGCCACTCAATCGTACTATTTTTGGGGCTTTTTTTATACGATTCTTTTAAAGCTAAGTTTCACATTAATCATTACTGATTATACATATATTATTGATAACAATTTAAATTAAAAATTACCTATATTTATAATCAAATGTTTTTAGAGGTTAAAGTCTATATTTCTCATTTAATTGTTTTTTTGTTGTTTTTCTTTTCATATAAGTAGTGAGGAAAATTAAGAAAATTTATTAAAAAATAAAATATAGAAGTACCGATTTTTAAAACCAAAATTTCTGGATACTGCAAAAAGATTATTGATAGCAATTATTAACCCCATTTTTCTATTAAAAATATGTGATGACAGTGTGTCGTCACACGCATGAGAGATCGTGTACCCCACCTGAGGTAGGTTACGACTCGGTGATGGTATTTTTTAATAGAAAAACACAAAAATACCATGAAGTTATTCATGGTCGGTGTAAAACAGTGCCAAAGTAAAGTATCCATGAAATAAAAACTTTTAGCACAGAGAAAGGACCATAATCGAAAAACAGCAGTCAACCTGTTAATATGGTTATCACATTGGGGTTACTGAATCTTTGCCCATATTGCGTTTTTTTTTTTTTTTCCGGCTTTTGTGGCACCTCAGCCCAATGGCTCATTGTGCCCATGCCGTTTATACTGTACCATTGTTAGTACAGTCCTAGTGTTTTCATGTACCCTATAATACTGATAGGGTCTATGTCCACACTAGGATCTAGGATGATTTCTTCCCCAAAGTGAAGAAACCTTCTCCTCGCCAACATATCGCATTTGCATATAATGTGGTAAGGCGTCTCATCCTCCCTATTGCAGAATCTGCAAATCGGTGAGGTCTTGATTTTCATTATGCAGAGATGTTTGTTTAGTCTGCAATGCCCTGTATACATTTCTGTCAGGTATTTGAGCTTAACTCTGTCAAGATTAAGAAGTTGTGTGCTTCTTTTCTTGCAGTGCCCTCCCAGAAACAGTTTTGACTGTCTCAGTTGTTCTGTTTGCCAGTTTTGAGAGGCGATTCTGTCATAGAGCCTTGCGTTAATTAGCCACTTTTCTTCATTTGTAGAACTTCAAAAATTTTTTTGTTCTAAAATTTTTTAAATATATATCCTTTAATACTGAATAGGATTGGAGGGTGTGTCCTTCAATTTGATAACCATCAATTTTATATTATTTATTTCACTATATAATTTTAATTTATTATTACTTAACTTATTTAAGCTTCTTAATACATACATTTTTTTATTTTTTGGTCAATGTATATTACCTGAATGAGGATTGAAAAACAGTTACACAATAAAAACTAGATATCTACAAACAAAAATTAAACCAAACTCACTCCCAATCAGAAATACCTGTTCTGTTTCCTTCGCCTCCATAGCAGGTCAGGTTCACAGGGAAGACTGGAGTCAATACCACCATCAGTGACTGATGAAGCTGGAGATGATGAACGAGGCTGAGAAGAAGACATCACATCAGAAAGTAGCCCCAAATACTGATGAGAAGATAGGAAAAGTCTCAAATATACAGTTCGCAAAAAGGCTTCAACTAAACACACTGCAGGAGTAAGGCAGGTAGGAGATGTTTCAGTTTCTCCACAAATTCCTTCTTCAACAGCGAACCTCACTTTATCGTTTATACCCAAAGGAGATGTAGCCTGAAGAGAAAGGTACCTATAAAAAAAAGCAACAAAACCAGTTTTTAATTGCAAATTATTATGTAACATTGTGTCTTTTTTACTTTGCCACCGAAAATCACTTTTTAATAAAACATATGGTTTTGAGAGAGACAATTTAAGTAACTGTTACCAGTTAGTTGTTTACTGTTTACGTTCTGGTATGTTTTGCAATTATCTTATAAATTCCAGAGAGAAGAAAACGTGCTTAAACTATTGCAAGAAAAAGGAAGGGATGTTGCACAAATCAAGGGAATGTTCCAGAGAGCACCAAATGATGTCCTGTCCTCATTGGAGGTGCTATGAGTCGGAATACAAGGTAAATAAAAGTGTACTATCAGGAAGGTGGTTTGAAAACTGTAATTTATCACTGATGAAAAGTTTATTGTTTACTTATTCATTGGCGAACGAGTATACAACAACCAATTTATTATATTGTTTATTTTTACAATCAAAAATATAAGAACTATGAATTGACAAAGAAGATATGAAATCAGGAACATAAAAACTCAAATTTATAAGCAATTTCTACCCTAAAAAATTACATAAAAATTTGCTTCAATTCTAATTTCTTTTTATATCAATACTTCCATTATGTCATTGTTTTATATTATTCTGAAGATTGTATTTTTTTCCTTAACCCTTTAACAGGCAGGCCGGGAATTTTTGAATACATTCCTTTTTTTTCCCCCTTTGAATGGCTATAGCCACGCTAACCCCAACTCATGAATCATGAAATTCAAGGTTAAATAAAGGATATGAGACAAAAATGAGTCAGGATATCAAAAAATGCGTCGGACATTATGTCGTTTATTGAGCAAAAGGCATTATATGAGTATCCTCCAGGATGCATCGCATGTTAAAGGGTTAACACAAATAATTTCTATAATTTGTTATTCTTTTTTTTTTTTTTTTTTTTTTTTTTTTAAATTAATATAAATTTACATTGATCCAATTAAAGACTATATAAAAGACATTATTTTTTATGTTTTTATATTTTCATTTAAAAATATATGTCCATATTTATACCCTGTATGTGATAGTTGAAATGTATTTTACATAACATTTTTTTTGTTTTCACTTGGCCTGTTTACAGGTTTATAAAAGTACTATTTAATAATACTATCTAGTTGGGACTTGTCTAGATTATTCAACATGGCTTCAAATTGTTTTCATGTTTTTTTTTTTAATTTTTGTTATTATTATGAACTAAAAAAGAACTATTCCACTAGTTCATGATGCTCTTGAGTAGGGTAGTTGGTAAAATAGTATTGTTTCTTGATTGACAATCAGTTAAAAGATAGCACACTTTTATCACTATAATTTAAAAAAAAAGAAAAGAATCACAAACAAGAGCAATGTTTTTGATAGTTAAGTTAATCTTCAGCAATTTGGTACAATTGGCCAAAGCATGTTTTGAACAGCTGTTTTGTTTTTCTTCAATTTAACTTATTTAGGTTATGAAGCTGATTGAAATAAAAATTAAACTCTAAAATACAAGCCCAGTTACACAAACCTTGTAAACTTGCATGTTGTTTAATTAAGAATGAATGTGATCAGAGTTCATGGAGTAAATACAAATTCAATGTTTACTTTGAAATTTTATTAATTTAAATTTAATATGAGAAATTCTAACCTATCGGTCTCACATCATTTGTTTATTTATAAAAAAATAAACAACATAACAACATTTTGGTTTCCATAGCAATTATCTAGCTCCTGTAAATATTCCAAAAATGACATTACTTATTTTTAATTTCATACCAAAAATTACTTATTATTACAACACATTGTTTAATATTATAAATTATTTATATATCAAAAACTTATCTCTTTTAAGATACTTACTAGAAACAAAATTAAATATATTTAAACAATGTATACAGATATATTTAGTATTTTCATTATACCTTCATTTGAGAAGGTTTCATGTTACATGCTTTTAACTCTCACATGTAAAAATCTGACAACACGAAGTTATAAAATAATGTCTTTTATAGACTCGAATTGGATAAAAGAAAATTGATAGAAATTTTAAAAAATTTAAATAACAAAACAAAAAAAATCACAGAACTAGAAATTAAGTATGGTAGGGTAAAAGTTCAAAATAAAACAAAAATGTCATTATATAAAATATAAAGAAAAAAAATATATAAATATATTCATATATGTTCTAATACAGGTATCTACCAAATAATAACAAAGTACAAAAAACATTATTAATTAAAATAAGGAAATAGAATGCAATTGTACCTATATGATGTAGGCTGCATTCATCGACATATCATTTAAATTCATTGCGCTCATTATAAAATTAATTCAACAAATTTGTATTTGAAATCACACGAAGATATATTTAAATGCCCAACAATCAATTGTAAAATAATGCAATCTAAATTCCAATCAACGAAAGGTAACTTCTAGTGTGTAATAAGCCACCTTATCTTCAACAAGAGATAAGATAGGTTATAAAGTGATCAGATATTTCTAAATACTGGAAATATTATCTTATGTATTTGGAGTAATGATATTTTGTAAATAAATACATATTTAGCGAACAGTGAAAAATTATTTTTTTCATAGTATTTAAAATTTTGGTATCTCAGTACAAAGAAATAACTAATATTAATTCAGCAAAAATAATGCAGGTATATATAAATCCATTACTTTCTTCAATTGAACTGTAATCTATTATTCACCGAATGGAATAATCAAAATAGGCTTCATGAAAAATATAACTACCAATGTATAGACATAAGAAACAATGTTGTGCAGCAACTTAATTTCTTTAAAAGATAAATTGTTTTTTTAATTGTTCCAAGACTAACACAATAAATTCAATACATAAAAAAAATTAATAAATAAACAAAACCTGTACCACTACAACCCATCAAGGGTCTTTAGTTCAGTACTTCGGTAAGCAAGTACCGCTTTTTTTTTTTGTTTTTTGTTTAACACCATCTTAGTGACACTTCAGCCTTTCCAAGGCTCATTGTGCCTAGTGGCTGTATTGTAAAAAATACATTCCTGGTGTATTCATGTATCTGATGATCATATACGGATCTATGTCTGCACTAGGATTTAGTATGAGTTCTTCACCGAAGTGAAAGAACCTCTGCCTTGCCAGCATATCACATTTGCATATGATATGGTGTGGTAAAGCATTTCATCTTCTATATTGCAGAATCTGCAGTATAGTGATGTTTTTATTTTCATTGGGCAGAGATGTTTATTGAGACAGCAATGCCCTTTATATATTTCTATCAGTTTTTGAGTTTGAAGCAAGTACCAGTACTGGATCAACGGTTGTGAAAGGAGATTTGGCTGAAATCAAATACTTAAATAATTCTAAAAACTGTAAATTCATAAAAACAAACAAAGGTAACATAGGAGAACCCCTCTTAACCATCGGTCTTCGAATTTTATAAAACGGAAATGAGTGATGACCTCGTTGTGAACATTTTTAAAAATGCTTAAAAGACTTGAAAGCGGGAAATTATTTTTTAAAAATCTCTGACGAGTTTTTAACACAGAGAAAAGTACCCCCCCAAATGACTAGTAATGAAATAGAAGAACGATTAAAGAAATATATACAAAAATAGAGTCGGAAAAAATCTTGCAGTTTGGGGCACTAATTACAAACCAGTTGTGATATCATTGATGAAGCTCTTTGAATGTGGATTGTTTAACATTTAACCTACTGACATTTCATGTATAGATATTTCTATAACAATTTCTCAGCAAAAAAACAACAAAATGACAGGAGTGGATACTGAAAAAACACTTTTAATATATTTTTTAATAAAAGTAGTTCATAAAGCAAAGTAATGAATGTTGTTTCCAAGAACTTCTGTAAAAAAGTCTGAAAACAGTCATTTGACCCATCATGGTAGGTTTAGTGTTAAGAAAATGCAAGAAAAAATAACCAAGAAAACAAAAGAATAGCTAGGGTGCAGTCATCACCATAATCATTGGGGTCATTTTGACTTTATACCAACTACAAACTCTTTATTTTAAAAAATCTTAATATATTATATTTATAGCTTTAATTGCATCTCTGAATTCCATCATATGATCTTGGCTATTTAAAATTTAAAAAATTCACATTAATTATTAGTTGAGCCACAAAATCAATACTGACCATCCCACCATGGCTAGAATAGGTTGATAACCTGTCCTTTCTGCCCTAGTTGGAGTATGTAGGGACACGTTAAGCCCCAATACAAGAAAAAATAAATAAATTTAGTAGTTCGGAAAACAAAAGAAAAAAAAAGAGTGGTAATTTTTTTCATCAGTATCCATACTCATATGTCATTATTTCAAAACGTATTGATACATGAATCCACAAAGGTTTAGATCCGGGTACCCAAATAAAGTGCTTCCTCATTTTGTGGATCCTACAGATTGTTCAAAAAAAGTTCCATTGCTTTAATATTTTTTTTCTCGAAAAATATTAAGCAAAAAAGGTTATTTGAGCATTCATCTTCAGATAATATTTTAAAAAAGTAAATAAGAAAATTAATGACAAATATTTTGAATAATATATATATATATATATATATAATATATATATATATATATACAGTCAATAAAATATTTTTATTGAACATTTTTTTTTCTTAATATTATTCTTATTTGAGTACTTTTTTTTTTTCTTTTTTTTATTTATTGGTATGTAATATACCATGATATATTTTAAAACATTATTTAGTTTACTTCTATATGTTACCAGCAAATGTTTACTATAAGTCTCTATTTTTTAAACTTGAATTAATTACATTCCAAAGGCCTCACTAGTCGTATCTACTGTTCGGTGAATATCTACTAAAAAGAGTATTGTTTATTATTATATATATATTTTTTTTAAGATTTTATTTTTACCTCTATACTAATAATAATAATGATATGTAATATATAATTTTTAAATTTAATATATTGTTTAAATATTTTAAATAAACACATACAATATATATATTCCCTAACCATTACCTCTAATGGTAAATAGGCCTTCTAGTTAACAGAGTTTGGCCACCACTTGTGGTTTAGATGAAAGAACCAGAACGTTTGGACTTACATATAATGATTTAATCAGCCAACCAAAGCTAATACAAGCATTAAATAAATATAAAAATAATGATTTTATTTTTAAAATGTAAAAAATAAAATATGAAATTGTAAACTGATTACTAACTTATCGTAAATGAGTATCGCATCATTCTGTATGAGAGTAGTATCCACTGGCTCCTTTCTCGAGCTATACTGCCTTTCAAAATTAGTCGCCGCTAACCAAAATTCTATTAAGCATTCACATCTCTCCTGCTCCAAAAACTGAAACATAATTCATGAGTTCATAAATATTTAAAAGATATTTGAATTCACAGATTATATAACTGATTAGAAATTCTAGATCCAGCCTCATTAAATGTATATAGAAGTGTATGTATATGATTAATGGGTTATAATTTAAAAACAGGTAGTAATAAAGAAATATGAAAATATTAGTCCAATAAAAAAAATAAAAAATAAAACAGCTCAATGGGTCTACCTCTGATCTAGGCCTCGATATTTTTATGTAGCACTATTTACTTACATTAAACTAATCACTTACCAATCAACTATTTTATAGAAAGAGAATTAATTTTTATTTCTTTTAAAGGCATAACTCCTATTAATCTTTAATTATATTTGACATGTTTCGGAGTACAGTGCTCCATCTTCAGGATGACTGTGATTTCTTTCACATAGTTATCCTGAGGAGATTAATAGGAGTTATGCCTTTAAAAGAAATACTAATTACTTACATTTCCGAGTAAAATGTTTGAAGGACAGAAACTTTTATGTTAAATGTTATTGTAGATTAAAATAACAATCTTAGCATATTAATACAAATATGAATGAATGACAATAAAATATTAAAATAGAAAATATATCTTAGTAATAAAATGGAAAATACCATAAAAATAAGCTGTTAGGGTTATATCATTATAAAAGCACACTTAGCTCTGCTCTCAGTAGTTAAAAATTCCCACGGTCATAATTCAATGACAAATACATTTGTAATTTTAAAATACAATTAAATGCAAATTAATTTTAACCATGGATATAACAGCATCCATTATCATAATATTAAGTATTCAAAATTCTGAATACAGAAAAATAAACTGTAGAAAAAAAAATTAAAATAAGTATGTATGTGTACATACATTTGTGATATAACTAAACAAATAAAAATAGCAGTTGATAGACTTTTATAAATATTAAAATCTAAATCTAATTAAATTATTTTTCATACCAAGCCACATAATTGTTTTTAGAGTCTAATCTTAATTTTAATGCACTCTTCTATTCCCATTTTAATTCATAACCAGTGAATAATTGGTATACAAATATAAGACCTTCAATTTTTATAAAATATAAAATTTAATATTTTTGTTTTTAAATTTAAAACATACATATCATACATGTATTTCAAAAGTGACACAACTCAAAAATCTGAATTAAAAAAAAATGTACAATTTTCACAATCTTGTGTGAAATATTGAAAGTGTACCTGAATTATCTAATAATCCCAACCGCAAGTGAGATTTATCAGGTGGGATTTGGAGTTAATTAGATGCATTCTTGATATTTAATAGAAAAGTATTTAATCCAAACATGACGATAAATCAAAAATACAGATTTTTATGTATGTCATGTAAATATGACACTTTACAAATACATGTGCAATATGAACAACTGAACTGAAAATGATTTAAATAAAATTCAATACAGTGGAGTCTCACTTATACAAAACTCACTTATAAGAAACATTCAGTTATGCGAAGAATTTTTCGTTCCCCGTCAAACGGATAACTATCTTATAACTATTCAGTTATAAGAAGTATTCACTTATACGAAACATTTTCCATTCACCCTCACATTTGTATAAGTGAGACTCCACTGTATATACTTATTTTTTTTAAATGTTTTTTTATTTAGAATAAAGTATCATTAGTAGGCTATTCTCACGGATATAGTATATGATTAATTGGTGCTAAATAAATTCTTCATATAGAAAATGAATACATAAATGAATGATCGATGAATGTAATTCAGAAATCAAAAGAACAGAACAGATATTAGGTCAAGGTGTAAAGATGTTATATTTAAGTGCACTATACTCCCTGTAAGGAGATTGGTATTGCTATAATGACTATAACCTAAACCAATCGGTCAATATCATTTTCATAATTTAAAAAAAAAAGCAAAAACTCATTGTTGATTAAAACTAGTTTAGGAAGGCAATATGCTTGTTGAATGCAGAAGCCACGTTAGTCAGACAAGTAGTTTAAAATATAAGGGTTTTTTTTTCTGAAAAAAAAAAAAAAAATTGTTTAATGATTTGATAATTTTGAGAAGTAATATACTTTTTTCTCTCACATAAAAAATATGAAAATCTGGGCTTAAGTTGTTTCTGCACTCACCGATTCATATACAGTGGAACGTCGATCATCCGAACGTTCAATTAACAAAACCGTTTTTAAAATTTAATTTTAATTAAATTTGTCATATAGGTAATTACTTATTTGTATCCTTAAAATATAATATAACGGGAATAAGAAATTTCTCAGAAACTACAAAAAATGAACTTAAAACTTCTAAACCTACATATTTTTTTTTTTTTTTTTTTAAATGTGAACTGTACACCTAATTGGATCATTTCATTTGCTCCTCTGAATCCCTTCATATTCACTTAGTTGGTAATAAATAGCTCACCTTCAGTTTTAAATCGGCCTTTTTGTTTTAAAATTACAGCATGACAACAAAAAGAAAACGGTTCTATCATTTAAAGGCAAAATTAAAATCATAACGTAGCTAAAGAAAGGGTGAATCGGGTCAGGCATTAGCTAACAAGTTCGGGGTTGGTAAATGAACATGGGAATTAAAAATGTGTGTATATATAATTTTATTTTTTAACTGATTTCAGTTATCCAGAGTTTTGATTATCTGAACCACCACTGACATTAGTTCGAATAATCGACGCTCTACTGTATTACCCAATTTCTCTGAATATTAAATTTTTAATTGTTTTTCAAGGCAAAATGGATTTAAAATTGAACGGTATAAGTTATTAATGGGATAGATGGACATAAATTAAATTTTATTCATACACCTTAACCTATCCGTTAATATCATTTTTTTTCAAAAAAAAAAAAAAAAAAAAAAAAAAAAAAAAAAAAGTCATGGAGTGTGAAGTTTAAAAGACGATTTCCTAAAGCTTTGAAAACTCATTTTAAATCCTGTCCAAGTATTTCTCTTTTCATGAATCAAATTATATCATAAGGGATTATTCATTATAGTAATGTACAAACATAAACCAAATATAATTTTTTTTTTTCATAAAAATGATGACAGGCCCTTTTGCCCAAATACCAGTGATATACCATATGTATTTCTCTGAATATTAAATTTCTAATTGTTTTTCAAGGCAAAATGAATTTAAAATTGAACAGGATAAGTAATTGCTGGGATGCATTGATATAAATTAAATTTTATTAGGAAAAAAAAATCAAATATACTTAGATATAAATTTTAAAATAGATTTATATATAAACCATCATTAGATGAGATTGGTGACCATAAGGGGAAAAAAATGGGGGGCAGAGCTTAATACATTGTAGTGCTGATTAATGAGTCATTGAAAAGAGTTAGTTCATTCAATTAAGCAATATAAAAATATCCATCCTCACTTTGGCTGAACTGTAAATTCAACTTCATAAGTAAATATTGTTCTAAATAAAAATTGCGTCTGTTTACTTCTATAATTAATCAAAATGGGTCATTTAATTACAGTTAAAAAACTTTTTCTTTTTTTTTATTCCGTTTAACCTCACTTTATGCATTTTATATTAAAAAAACAAAAAACAGCTGTTTACAGAACAGTACTGCATATGTTCAATTACAATAACATTGTAGAGTATATACATATATCATGTATATTTACACAGTACAAAACCAAAACATTTTTCACAGTTTCCTTAATGTACGTTATTGTTATAATAAACAAAAATCATGAATCTCGATAAAATTATTACCTCAATAAAACTATTCAAACAAGCATCATTATATAATACATCGCTCAAAGTCATTTTACCACTGGTCATTACTTCTATTTGGTATTTGCAGTAGCTATCACTGTGTAGAAAATCTACCCATACTCTAAAAAAATACGAGAAATTAAAAAAAAAAAATCATATTATTAAAAATAATACTTATTATTCAGATAAAATAATGAGTATTAGTAATATAATAAAAGTTATACGGTAGAAATTGAAGAAATGGCTAATGAAAATAGGTTATATATCAAATATTGATTGTAAATAAAAGTAAAATATAAGAAAAAAAATTCAAACAATCTTAATGTTAAATGGGAATGTTTTATCATGATATTTTTTAAGAAGACAAGATGTTCATTAAATCAAAAATGTATCTTAATCCTCCAGAGACAACTTGAATTAAAGTCACATCAAATACAACCTGGGGCCTGCCCGAACCCAATGGCCTTTTAGCTTGTATTTCTTACATTTATGAAAGTTAGTTTTGATAAGGCTAGCAACTATTAAATTATAAATAAGCTATCACAAAGATTTTTTTTAAACAGGATGAATACAGAATAATATTTAAGTTTAACAATACAAAAAGCATTGTGTATAAAACCAATGAAGCTATTTTATAAGCTGCAAAAAGCTCAAATTTAAACTACTTACTTTCTCAATTTGAACGAATTTGAAGAATAAATGAAACAAATGCTAGCTCACATTTTCATATCTATGCAATGTTCAATCTAATGGCATAATAAATTTTGACTAAATGAATTAAAAGGTTTACCTACATTGAAATGAAAAAAAAAAGAAAAGGTTTGATTTCATCAGGGCCAATTAATTGAAAACGGGCTGTCGCCTAAATTAATCCGTTTTAAGTACAATAAACTATGCTCGCGAAATAGAATCTAATAACCTGATTAATAAGCTATAATCATTTGGAGATTAAGACTTGGGGTAGAATGAATTAAGAGCCTGGGATAACTGAGAATACCGGATAATTCGTAACAATAGAAATAAACTAGAAATGGAAAACAGCAGAAAACATTGGAAAGAGTTCTTAAATTGAATTATAATCTTTTATGGCAGTGGTTATCAACTCCATTAACTTTTATGAGCTTATTATCACAAAAGCTCAGCATAGTAAACCAAAAATATTTTAAAATCTGGTTTACATATTTTTATCTAATGCTAATTATTAAACCTAAACAAAAAAAAAAAAAAAAAAAAAAACTTCAAGAGCTCTTATAATAACTATATAACAATCCATCACCTGAAGTGTCTTTCATCTGAGTGATGTCACATAAATAAAATAGCAACACATTTATTTGTTTTAACCTGACAAAAAACATTAAATCACTAACTTGATAATAAACATTATAGGATTGTTATAAAAAAACAAATTATGAGTCAATTAAAAATTATTTCTAAGCCATGAATTTTTTATCTTTGCTGTAATTGTTTTACTGCACTAAGGTATTCTTTAAAACATAAATATAGCATTATATGATGGCCATTAGTTTAAACACCACATATACTGACTATGAACTCAATAAACAATTAACCCAATGAAAACCTGATTTACCGTTCAACACATAAATTAATGTTTGCATCAGCAATTTATAGAACTATAGATTAAACAATGAAAATTAATTTTATTTAATTTATTAAGCAAATATGAAATATTAATTTTAAAAATCCTTACTCTTTTTTGATGAGTTGATGCAAATATTCTCTCAAATTATCAAAATTGTAATAATCAAAATCTGCACTACAATATGCAGATTGTAATTCCATCCTTAATTCTTCTGGTAAACGAACCCTGAAGGGAGAATCATCACACAAGTATTGAGTAAATATCCTTTTAGGACTGTTCCGTTCATTAACACTTTTCTGAACATAGGTATCGACACTCTTTAGAGATGATTTTGAAGGTGAACTTGTTGCACTTGATGTCTGCTTAGGAATGCCATTTGAAATTCTAAATGGAATATTTTCTACTTCTAATAAAAGACTGAGTACATTTCCATATCCATGGGCTTCCATATACTGACTAAAATAAGATAGAGCAACCTTGTTATTAAAAACATCTTCCAAGTTTAATGATAATCTAGACTTAGGTTCACCAGGCAGGCTCTCTGAAAAACATTGAATATTTTATTCAAATAAAGTATTGAAATATAACAAAATAATTATTTAAATTACATACGAATCTGTTCACAAGTGAAGTGTGATAATGGTCCAATAGATGTCACGAATTCCTGGTCCACAAAAGATTGAACATTTCCGTTATGAATCTTAACAGGAGATAAGTGAGGTGACTTTTGTTTATCTTTCCTCCAAAACTGCAGCATTCTAATTTACATTGAAAAGATTTATCAAAATCCTTCTTTACACATCTTACGATTAATTTACATTGGTCCACAGATTAATACAGCAGACCTACAAAAAGTGAAATTGAATATTTTAGTTACAACGTTATAACCTTACATATTGACATTATAAGTGTAACCTTCCTTTAACGTACTGATGGGTCGAGATGAGTGAAATGGAAATAAGAAAGTAATGAAAGTATGTTTCAATCACCAATTCTTGTTGTGATTATCTTTTATTATGGCTGGCTTAGAGAAGAATTTTACCTTTATTTCTATTTAAACTATTCATTAATTTCTTAACACTAAATTAGAATTAATTAATTTTAAATCATTCTCAAAGGTTGTTTCATCTTTTATTTATATCTGGGTTAATAACCCTGGATTGATCAACATTAATTTTTCTAATAATTTTTTATTTAATATGTGTTAAATAAATAAAAATGAAAACTAAATGTTCAGGTTTAAACTAATTCAGTTCTAATAGGTATAGGTGTGATTGACAGCAGGTCAAGCAAGAGAACTATTGCATGAATGTCGGTACACATGAACATCCTCAACAAAGGCATAATAATGGGCCGAGTTAAGATGGTATACCCAGCTTATTACAGCAATTTACAGTCCGTTGTCAAACCATTATCTGCGGTTAAGCAGTTATACAGTTAAGAATATTTGTGGCTTTAGAGATATTTCTACTCATTTAAAAGTACGACTGGACAACCAGATCTTCAATAATTTTACATCCATAACTGATCATTCGCATCAGAATTTCATTAATCCATGGGACCTTAATTTGTATAATAAGAACTAAATAGTAGTGCCCACACTGGTAATGAGGATGTAAAGTTTAAAAGCAAAAAAATCCCATATGGTTTCCTATAGAAAAAAAAAATAGATAAATAAAAAGGAATTGAATTAAGGGAATTTATTTCTATGAGTACACATTTTATTGCAGAATTAGGTAAATGAAGTAAGAGTTAATAGGTATAAACGAAAAAGTTTGAATTTGGCATTCAAACAATCCAGGCACAGATCCTAGTATATAAAACTTGGTGCACTTTTTTGTACGTCTTTTGTTTTGAAATAATTAAACATCTCACCATGGAACAATCGTATAGTTTGATAAAAGAACATCCAATTAAAAAAATCATCCACCATTTATTATTTAAAATTAATTTTGTAAGCTTTTAAAGCAAATATTTAATTACAATTAGCATAGTGGTCACTGGCGCATCCAAGGGGGGGAGGCTTGGGGCTGAACCCCCCCCCCCCTCAGACGACCAAAACGACTAACAATATAAACCATAACACATAAGGCCAAAGTTTCTTCCATCGCGTTTTAATGCTTTCAACTAAGGCACTGATGAAAACCCATTGACGAGAATTGAAAAGGAAAGTGCTTTAATTTTCATTTATATAGTCTCGAAAGTCACCCATTCCTTGTTTTAGTTTAACTAGAACATAAAAAAATACCTTCATATATATATATATATATATATATATATATATATATATATATATATATATATATATATATATATATATATATATATATATATATATAAACCCCCCCCCCCCCAGATAGCAATCCTGGTTGCGCCACTGATAGTGGTGTACGAAAGTCTCCAATAATCGATTCCACTTTTCTTACGCTCTCATGTTAGGGTTAGTAAATACCCCCCCCTCCCTACAGCCATAACTAAAAGTGGTAATCTTGTTTTTTTTTAACCTCTGATAACAATGAAAATATTAATTATAGCTGTCATATTTTTACAGTACATTCTAACATTTATTATCCATTCTTCCCCTCCCATGGTACCCCAGAACAGTACATTATTTCCGGCCCACCTTGGAACGTCTGAGACACATATTTCATGGATAGCATAAGTCAGTTCTTTTTATACACCAAGTCATCACATTAATGACTATAGAAGTTTTCACTGAACATTCCTGATATATCCTTTACAAAATATAATCCCATTTATTGGTCCCATTTTTACAGGTTATTTCTGTTGGTAAACATTATGAGATGTGGTAGGGTTGATAAGATACTACGATTTGGAATAAATTAATGGCATTTTTTTTTAACACCAATCTCACTAATATCTTGCAAATTGAATTTACACTAATTAATATTTTTAAGTTCAGAATAACACTGGAAAGTTCCTAAACAAAATCATACACCAATAATTAATTTATACTTCTGAATTTGTCAAACAAATTAATTGTTCTTCATTATGCCTACGAAATTAATGAAACTGAAAATAAAATATTAGTAATTTAAAAAAAGTTTCAGGTCTGAAATGGTTTATACAGTCTTCAAAATGAAGTTTATAGAGCTACATGCATTACAAAGTATTTTTTTTACTTTAACTATATATGAGGCATAGAATTCCAAATCCAGCCAAGTTCATTTTTCACAGCTGGTTAATGAAGGTAAAGAAAGGCCAGGCTGGATTAAGAAGAGGACATATTTTTTGCATGGCCAATTTTCAATGTGATTTAACTATTTTTGGGCGAAAATCTTCCATCTAAAGATAATCTAATAGAAAAACTATTTTTAAAAAAATCTGTTTTTCATTAGAAGGGAATGCTCTTGACATAAAAAAATAAATAAAAGTTAGTATGAAGGAGAAAATAAGAGATAAACTGATGGTATTCACTTTTCTTTTCTTTTTTTGCCTGTGAGTATTATATAAAGTAAATTCCAATTATCTTTAGATGGCACTGCAACCATGGATAATCAAATTACATGGGCATTCCATTAAATGGCTGAAAAATGACAAAAATTAATGCAAAGTGTTTTAGACAATTTCTATTTACAGTAAAAGGTATACAAAAATATATGTATTTACAAAATATTTAAAAAACATGTATTGCTGTTTAATATTAACAAAAATCATGTTTTACATGTAGGCTAACGTACATAACGTAGTAATATAACAAAAATATTTAAACAAAATCACAAAAAAAAAAAAAAAAAAGAAATAACAAAAACAAAACAAAACAAAAGCCAACAAGAAACTACCTTTGCTGCCCATCATTTGTCAGTTTGTCAAAGTCGATCTTTCGTATAAACGTGAGTAAGTCAGTCTTAAATTTAGAGAACAAATTTTGTTCTGTCTCTGGCCATGTTCCATGTTTGAGAATAATATTTTTTACTAGATTAAACCTGTGTCTTTCAAATGCTTTACATTCATAAAGTACATGTTTGAAATTTTGAGTCTGTCCGTCTTCATTACATATGTCAGATCGTATTATGTTAAATCGTTTAAGATATTGTTTAGAGTTTCCGTGTTCTGTCATTAGTTGTGTTAGTTTGTAGTTGTTACTTTGTATGTGTTTGTAATTGTTGTGTGTAATGTGAGGTATAAATCTGTGTAAGCTTGGTGACTTTGATGAGGTCACCCACAATTGGTCCCACTTTTTAACCATATCAGAACTTATGTCCCGCTTTATATATGATAATGGAACTTTGTTATACGAAGGTAACAAATCACCTTTAGCCGCCTCTTTGGCTAGGTAATCGGCCCTTTCGTTACCCTCAATTCCAAAGTGTGCTTTAACCCATTTTATAGAGACCATTTTCCCTTTGTTCTTAATGGTTATTAAATTTCGTCTGATTTGGTCAGTCAAATAGTCATGTATGGCTGTATAATCGACTCTATTAAAATTTTACTGTCCGTATGTATTGTAATATGTGTGTTAGTCTTTTGAGGTTCGTTAATTATGTATTCCGTAACTTTCAAAACAGCAAATTTCTCGGCTTGGTTATTTGAACAGTACGATTCTAGTTTATACTGATGTTCTATAGTTCTGCCATCTTGAGCTTTAAATAACCATGCACATCCAACGTTCTCGCTGTCCTTACTACCGTCCGTATAGATTTCTGTTTTGTCGATATTCACTGAATAACATTTGGGTGTAGTCCACAAATTTGATGCAGGGTGTATCCAAAACTTACAGTTTGTGTTTTTTTCTATTTTGTCTAATGTTAGGTCTTATATCCTGTCTTTGTGTTTTTAATGTTAAACAATGTCGTTAATTCGTCAATTTTTAATTGAACTGGCAAAATACCCGCCAATAATGTCGCAGCATCAAATGACAACGTGCGGTATCCTTTGCATATTTTGATTGCAATGATCCTTTGTAGCCTTTGTAGTTTTATAACATTTTTTTTTTTTTTTTACGAAGTACAGCTGGATGCCAAACATGTACAGCATAAAGCATTTTAGGGAGGATAGCTGCTTCATATATTACTTTTAAAACCTCTGATTTAAGGCCCCATGTTGCTCTAGCAGCTATTGACAGTCCGTTAATCATCCGTAGAGTGTCGTTATAAAGGTTGTCTAAGTGCCTGTTCCAATTTAGTTTTCTATCGAAGAGTACACCTAAATACTTCATTGTGTCACATTGTGCTAGTCTAACTGTATTGAGTCGTATGTCTAAGTCTGGTACTCTCCTTTTTCTTGTAAAAATAATGAATTTAGTTTTTTCCAAATTAAAGTTAAGTTTATTACCTCTAGTCCAATGTCCTAGTCTTGATAGTGTCAGATTTGCTATTTCCTGGAGTTCATCAAAGTCTTTTCTTTTTATAAGTAACAGTAAGTCATCTGCATAAGCTAGTAACGTTGTATTTTCATGTAAGTCTGTTTCGAAAACTGTATTAATTAATACATTCCATAATATTGGTGATAATGCTGATCCTTGAGGAGTTCCTAAAGTCAGTTTCTTTTCTATTGAGTGATAGTTTGTCTGAGCAGTAAGTTTTCGGTCAGTGAAATAATTCTGAATAATCGTGTATAAGTTTTTTGGGCAGTCATATTTTTTAAGATTATGTAGAACCGCAGGCCACCAAGCATTGTCAAAAGCCCCAGCAATGTCTAAAGAAACTACTAATAAGTTACTTTTTTGGTGGAGCGTGTTATTGATTTGTTCAGTCAGTTCGTTGAGGGCTTGGTCAGTTCCAGATTGTGGTCTAAATCCAAATTGATGTCTGTCAAGTATTTCGTTAGTCGTTAGGTGGTACATTAGTCTATTTTTTAATATTTTTTCAAAAACCCTACCCATCACAGGAAGCATACTCAAAGGTCTAAATGAATATGAATTTGATTTAGGAATTAGAACTAGTTTACCCACTTTCCAGTTCTTTGGAAATTCCTTTCTTTTAAATAGAATTTTATAAATAGCTGTAATCAATTTTGGAAAAGTTTCAGCAATTTTCTTAATTATTCGAGAGTCTATTTTGTCTATTCCACAGGCTTTTTTATCATTTAATTGTTTAATTGTATCTAATATTTCGTAATCTCGGATGCCTTCGTCATCTTCGTTATTGGGTGGGGTAAGTACGTCTAGTCTCATTTGTCTATGTTCATTATTGTCATTATTTGTTGTGTCATCTTTAATTATTTTATCCAGTACGTGATATAATGTTTGCTGAGTGTCTGTTGTGAATGTTCCTGGTCGGGTCATTATTGTTGAGAGTAAACTGTGAGATTTAATTTTGTTTGTTGCAAATTTATAAGGCCATTGCCACGCAGTAGAAGCAGTAGCATATGTTTTCCAAGAATTTAATTTAGAATTCTTAAGATGTTTTTGATATTCATGCTTACTTTTTAGATATTCAATTTTTTTGATTTCCCTTAATATTCCGTTATGTTTTGTCCGTTGATATATTTTCCTAAGATGATTAGTATGTCTTCGTAAGTTAGTCAGTTCAGGGTTCCACCAAGGTACGGAACGGTGTTCAGTTCGACGTTTGAAGTTTCCGGATCTTTTGAATGCAACATTGCAAGATTTCGTAATAGATTTTGTAATTTTATTAACTATGCTGTCAGTCGAAAGGTGGAGTATTTCATTAATTATCAGGTCTTCTGTCTCATTTTCTGTCCATTCCCAGTTGGTATGAATGTGTTGCGGTAAAAATTGTTTTATAAATTGATGTCTCAAGTTAGTCATGAATTTTTCCCAGTCACCATTTTCTGTCAAATATACAAAGTTTTTGATTTTCTCTGCTGTCCAGTCATTCCCGTATACGTGTAGTTGGTATGTTAACATATTGTGGTCCGAAAAATTAGTTTTCTCTTGAAATCGTCCAGTTTTGTACAAGGTTATGTCGAGTTGCGTTTGTATTTATTAAAGTAAGATCGATATTACTGTTACCTCTCGCACCTTGAAAAGTTGTTAGTTCTGAGTCAGTATTTAATAAAAACAGATCGTTTTCCACAATAAAGGTTTCCATTAGTTTACCCCTTGCATTTGTGCGTTTATCAAACCAATATTTAGACCTGGCATTTGAATCAATACCTATAATAATATTATAATTGCTGTAATAGTTTAATACTTTTTCTAATTTTTGTAAGTCTGAATTTATACAATGGGTTATGTCGAAATATGCGCTAATCAAAATCCATTTCAATTTTCCATATGTTAATTCTAAGCAAATAAAATCGGAATCAGAATATTGCATTATCATGCAAGCATCGATATGTTTATTAGTTATTACAATGCCAGCCCTGGGTTTTTATCTATAATTTGAAAAACATACGATTTACTATAACCTACTATTTTGTTTAACCTTGTGTAAGGTTCTTGAAGCAACAAAATATCTATGTTTTTGATGTTTATATATTGTTGTAGCATGTTTGAAGTGTATTTTGAATGATGTGTGTTGAGCTGTATGATATTTAAGTGTCTATACGTCATAAATAAATAAAATGCATTGTGTACAGTCTATATATGTAGTTGAAATAATGTATTTTGAGACTTACTGGAGAGGGATGTTATAGTCAGTGTTGGATGCCAATTTCTGTATTTCAGTTAAGTATGAAGGGCAGTTTCGGTCGAATACAGAATGGCAAGTAGAGCGCTTCTGCTGACTTCTTGTAACTTTATTGAAATTTTCGCAGCTTATGCATTTGATTTCTTGAGACGTGCAGTCATTCGCCGAATGTCCTCCTCCACATCTTGAACATGCCACAGTCCCTCTGCAATCTCTAGTGCTGTGGTGAAACTTCAAGCACTGCCCGCATCTTCTTATTCTAAAATAATCTTGAATGATAACTTTTTGATGGCCCAGGCTAATCCTATTATAGAGCAGTAGTTCTCTGGTCCCTGCATCAACTTCTAATACTGCGTGTCGAGTATAAATAAAAAAAATTTACTGTAGTAAATTTTATCATTGTAGGAAATTTTCTCATAATTTTATAGACACATGTTATTTTAACAAAACCTAAATCTGAAATGCACAATCAACATAAGCCAATGAAAAATTATTTGAAAACTGTAATACTATTACTCAATCACCTGAGGAAGAAAAAATGATTTTAATGTATGCTCGAAACAGTAATATCATTAAAATTAATTGAATGACGATGCTGTGAATCACAATTATATTTATAATATGTCTAATTATCTTTTATTTCTTTATATATATAATGTATTATAATTTTATTTATTTATAGGGTACAACAGACAGTTATTGACACCCTTAAGGAAATATTCGTAAATATTCATACTAAAATGATAGAAAGAATAGTTCAATAAATTTGAAATCTGCAGTGATTTTTCCTTAACTACTATACTTTAAGCTGAGCAAGAAAGTTGACACCAAACATTATTCCTGGAATGTATTTTACAAGATAGTAACAATAAATAATGTAAAATCAGTTATTGGCACCCTAAGGATATATTTAAAAATATGGACAGAATTGAAAGTACTTTTACACAGTTGGGTTGTAGGATTTAAAAGGAATTTTAGATTTTTATTTTTTTATTTTTAGCTAAATATTTTCAGTTCAATAACTGTCTGGTTTACCCTATGTATAAGCACTGATCTCAAAGGGATAAAATTACAGAAATGAAATAAATAAATTGGTTAAAATTTTAATCATTTTTATTCAATACATATCCATACAATGGTTGCTTTAAACAAAAAAAATTAATATGAACATCTGTGATTCTAAAAGATCCTAATCTAGTAAATTATTATTATATGTTTATTTTAATCTGACAAAAATGCTTAAAATTCTTGTAAACCAAATTTGGATATAAAATCACAAAAATCAAACTAACAGCACAAATAAAAACATTAAAACTAATGTAAATTATACACAGAATATTTTTTATAATATATATAATTAAATAAAAAAGAAAATAATGACTAGATTTTCTTTTCTCTCTATAAGGAATAAATAACATCTGAAACAATTTTATATTTTTATTTCTACTTCAGAAGTAAAATTTATAAGTGCATATACACTTTAAGAGTAAATTTAATTCATAATAAAATAAAATCTAATAATAATTTAAGTTTATTATAATAACAATGAAAAATATTTGCAAATGGAAACCTAAATAAAAAGAAGTCGACTTAACAGAATAGGATATGAATTCATTCGAAACTGTGGCTGAATCATTAGTTATTCCGAAAAAATCAAAATGGACAGATCTGTCGAATAGGGCAGGGCCTTTCAGATAAATTTTCGATAAGTTTATTTCATAATGTTGTTCTAATTCCTGGAAAAAAAAAATTGTTTTATTAAACAGAAAAAGTAAATTCTAAAACTGAATCATCATGAAAAAATATGACTAATGAAGTTATATTCAGTAAACTGAAACAGATAAATAGAAAAAAGTGAAAATTCATAAGAAATAGTTCCGCATCATAAAGAAAATTTCAAGGATAAAGATTATTAATGATTGCATAACAATCAGTAATGATTAGATAATTTGTTTGCACATGAACAAATATTAAATAATATTTATTTGAATGGAAAGATGCAAATGGAATTTTCAATTTTAAAGATACAAAAACGTTTTTATTTCAATTGTATCTACTTTAAAATTAAAGAGATCATTAAAATAAAATATTATGTTTAACTATATGAATAATAGAATACTGAGATGACTTGACTATAATTATAAACAAAAAAAAAAGATGTATTTTTACATTTCTTTGTATTTTTAAAAAAATTAAACACACTATAATTTTTATCCAAAACGAATATTAAGATTAAATGAAAAATCAAGTGTATTTGTCAATTAAACATGATTAAAACTTTTATTTAATAAAAATTATAGTATTGCAGTAATGTGGACTCAGTTAAGTTTTGAATCAAGTTAAATAAAGTACTAATCAACTTCAATATTTTATAAAGAAAATGAATTCTTGAAAATTTTTGTTTGATCAAAATTATCTATTCAAATGATCAATGATGGTTGCGTGTCCTGTAGAGATTAAGTAAAATGGTAAGGACTCAATTTTAATTTGTGTGATACATGTTAATATTTCAAAGAATTTAGATTCTCTAACCTATCGGGAAGAAAATCAACAAGGAAATATAAAATGACAACTTTATTCGGTCTCTTACTATGGTACCAAAGTCTCTTTGAAAAACAAACAGAAATATTGAGTCAAAAGATAACAAAATAAACAAAATCAAGTAAATTGCAACTATAATACTTCTATCTTGTAGAAGCATAGACTTATTCTAGGGATGTACCGATCCTCGGTTCCCTCAATTCTTGAGATAAGAATTGGTATCGAGAATCGATGGCTAAAAGTCGGAACCGATTGCTATATCTGACTTGGTCATTATGACAAGAATAATAACATAATTAGATATAACATAACTACTGCCTAAGTAAGCAGTCTGAGACTCCTTCACTAGGAATTAAAAACAATCCGATATAACTGCATGCTAAACTTCAGTTTGTTGAAGATATTTATTCTTTTTTGGAAAATAAAGAAATTATTTTCCAATCTATATCTGATAATCAAAATAATGCCATTCAGACAATAATATCTTTTTAGTATACATTTTTGTTATTCTTAACGAATGATACGTCCAAGAATAAAAATAAATAATAAGATGTTTTCGAACCCTAATACTCAATTAAAACAAACCCAGCGCATCTACATTGTTTTCTGAAAGGGTTTAGTTAAATTTTCTATTCCTTAATCAATAAATGAAACTTTGGAATTTTATCCTCATAAATGCGAATATGTGAATTCATTATATTATTGTACATTACCTGAATTAAAATCAATAACGTACATTATATACTATAAATTAAAAAAAATAAAACTAGCGGTTAACTAATTTATTTCTTGCATTATTAAAAGCTTTTTTAATTGATTTGTTTTGCTTTTTTTTTAGCTTATTTTTGGAACTGGAAATTTATTTTTAAATTGAGGTATTGGTACCGAGAATTGAGAATCGATTTCTTGGTACATATCAGTACTGGTACTGAGAATTGAAAAATTTTGATACTGACGCATCACCAATTTATTCAAAACATTTAAAGTTTTTTTTTTCAAGACAACTAAATTAGCAACAATTTTCGATAAATATTTGTTATGGATTATGGAATGAACAAGCAGATTTGCATGCTTCACTACTCTGACACTCGACCCATTGCATTAATAAAAGTTCTCCCAATTTACCCTTAACAAATGAGTCCATAAAAAAAAATTATATATATATATATGTGTGTGTGTGTGTGTGTGTGTGTATCAAAGATGAAGAAATGTACAATTGCTCCCTTGACCAATGATAATAATGCAATGAAAAATCATGCTTTTAAATAAATTGATTGAATTTATGATAGAATGAGTCTGTAACTAAAAGATGAAGAGAGTTGACCTCGACACATTCTTGAGGAAGACATTTTAAAGCCTGAACTGATATGCCATTGAGTGGTTTCTTCCTTGAATGGAGTAGTATTTTCCAATGTATACGTTCTAAACCTGAAATAGTAAATACAGAATTAGTGTTCGTAACATCTATTTATATTTAAATAAATTTTATTAATAACTAATAATTTTCTAATATAAAATGAAAAAAATGTAAAATAATGAATGTTAATTTGAGTTCAATCAATAAACATAATTTAAACAGATGTAGGGAGTTTGAAATAAAATCTTTCACAGAGGAAATTTATTTATTAAAAGATGTAAAATATATTTTTTTTAATTCATATGATATTCAAGTTAATCTGAGTCATAGGAGGGCCAAGTGTTCTAAGCACAAAAAAGAAAATAAATAAATTTAAAAAACCAATAACAAAAACATAAAACTTTGAAGCGAACAATTTTCAGCACAATTATTATTCTATTATATTTGGCACTTATTCACCAGAAATCATGATGACTAATTTAATATTTATTCATTATTTAATTCATATAAATAATTTAATTTGGCATTGAAGTTTCATCAAACTTTGAATAACGTTGCACCTCTAATGTGAATAATATTTTAATTTAAAGTTAAGTTTTCATTGCTCATTACTTAAAACAAGAATGAAGGCAAACACAAAATCGTACCTGCAATAATAATGCCAAGGTCTGAAACATCTTTAGCATTCCATTTTGAGGGGTCCTCAAAAGCTCCTTCTTTCACGGCAATATTAGATAATTTTCGTAAACATGGATGATCGCAAGGAAGGCTTCTTCCTAATACTACCGAAGCTTTTAGAAGCTCCGATGGCTCTATCAATTGAGAATTTATTTCAGGTAGTTCGCATATTAATGAACCAAGTGTTACTAATAATTCAAGAGAATATCGCTTCATCCCTGTACTAATTATACTTCTAATAACATGTTCTTTCTGGATAACAAAAAAATTATCTATTTATTTATCTTTAAATATATTTAGTATTATAAAAATTATTAAGAAAACATACGACTTCAGAATCAGTTGAATATCTCCCAATCAGATTAATAGTTTCCAAAGCCCAAGGTAGCGATATGGAAAAGTTCATACTCTTCACATCAGAGATATTGATGGCACTGATTAATTTTCCATACCAAAATATACGATCCTGTGAAAATCAATAATAAAATTAATAATTATTTTATAATAAAGAAATGGTCAGTAATGCAGTCAGGTGTAATTAACACATCCAAGTTTTTTAATAAAAAAAAGTTTATACTTGGAGTGCTGATGTTTCAACCAGCACAGGTCTTCAGGGTGATTGTGGTCTAGTTGAAGACTTGACCAACAATGGCTAAAAATCATAGTCAACCATAGAATTTTCAAAACAATTATTTACAATAAATATTAAGATACCATACAGGTATTAGTTATCAATTAAGGCAATCTATACTAGAATATATAATTAATTTTAAAAAAACATAGGAGATTAAATATATTTTATATTTGAGGCATAGAATTCCAAAACCAGAGATAAAACCAATTTCTAGATTTAAAAAAAATAGTTTTCTTAGTAGACTATCTTGAGGTGAAAGGTTTCCTCATAAAAGTATTAAAATCACATTGAAAACAACTGTACAAAAAATTATGCCCCTTCCTATTTCAGTCTGAATTTTAACTTTATCGACCAGCTGTGAAAAATTTTCAAAAGTGGATTTATCTGGTTTTGGAATTCTACACTTCATATCTGCTATTTACCAGTTTCAATTTTCTCCAAATCAGATTCTTAATATTGATTGATAAATCCATTTCAGAAAATAAATCGATACAATCATTTAAATCCTCCTCGGACATAGTTTGAATAAGTTCCTCTGAAACAAGAATTTCAGCCGATTTTCCAACCATCTTCAGAGCATCGCAAGAGTACTGAAACAATTTCCAGGGGATATATATTTTTTTTACAGTAATTAACTTTTGATAAAGTATATTTATAGGATTATACATCAATAATCATAAATATATCATTCCTTTTTTTCACTTAAATATTATCAAAACCTCTTCAGTCGCAAACCAAGGTATTTTTTTACACCTAACGTGGTCATCTCACATCCTCATTTTAGGGTTACAAGTGAAACACACTAATTGTTAGTAAAAAAACATAGTTTTGACTAAACGTCGATAAAAGATTTTTTTCCTTTGTCTACTTTGGTACAGACAACATTTTATCAAATAAGTTAAAGACCTGAAATCACCAGTGCTTTAACTTATTTGATAAAATAATGTCAGTACCAAAGTAGACAAAGCAAAAAAGTCTTTGATCGGTGTTTACTTAAAACCATGTTTTTTTGCTAATTGTGTTTCACCTGTAACCCCACTATATGGATATTACTCCAAGTTTTACTAAAAATGGGAATGGACATCTTTGTAAACCTCAGTGAATAGTGGATTAATAGTGGAATGATATTTCACATTAAATTTTAACTTATTTTTCCAATTTATTTATTTATTTTTTTTACACCCCCTCTGTCGGGCAGATCGCCCTATTTCCCTACACTCATGAACTTCCTTATATCTACATCAATTTTCACTAATATATAAAATATTGTGGAATCTAAAGGTATCACTAGTAGTGTCTCACATATTTAGTGAGAATACATAGAAATAGTCAAATATAAAACAAAATGCAATCATATAAAAACCAAAATCTGTTTCAAACTAATTCAAAATCTTTTTCATTAAAAATTAAAAAATCATTATTAAAAATATGAAACCTGACTAACTAAAATAGAGTCATTCCATGTCAAATCAACCAAGTCTACATTAGATTTGAACCTTGACCTCTCTGATTTTCTCACAACAAAAGAGTGAATTTCTTATCAACTAACTCAAAAGAGCTACAACTTCATTCTCCCTTCTCCTGTTTCTTATCATCAGATAATGAACAAATTACCCATCTTTGTTCCACAGATACACTTATGTTTTATCAAGTCCATCAAAAAATTGGATGAAACTTGAAAAAATTAAAATAAAATGATTGGTTACATACTTGTTCAACTGTCCGCTTCACTCTTTCTTTTCTGGAATTTCCAATTATAACAGGACTACTTCTTATAAATTTAGATCTAAACATTGAAGAATTCAAATTTAAAAATTCAGTTATAGCATTCTTGTCCTTCAATAAGTTTTCAATTTGAGCTTTCCTAACAACTTTAAACTCATTTTGAATTTTCTCAGTATAGGATGTACTGATTGTTGTTGAACTCATTTCGGAAAAATTAAAACTGTCTGTAATCACTTCCTCGGATTTTATTGGCATAGTAACATTAGTTTGACTTCCATCTGTAGTTATAATATTGTTAGGAGTGGTTACTGAATCGGATGTTATTAGAGAATCATTTAAATTAATTTCGAAATCAGAGTTATTTAAATCAGAAATCATATTAGGTGTTTTTGAGGACAACCCAATTGAAGACTGGGTGAGTTCATCTTGAATTGCTAATGTTGAACTTGGGCCTTCTGTATTAGAATTAGATGATTTTGAATTTGTTATGTCATCTAAAGGGGTTGTAAGATAAAATTGTTTCTCGTAAGTATTAAAAAATGTTGACGGTTCTCCATTAGATCTATTTACTTCTTTAGTATTGTTCAGTATAAAGATAGGTTTTTCACTGACAGAACCAGTTTTTTCATTAATTTCTTTAGTAGTTCTGTCTTCATTATCATTGGAATATAAATTATCATTACTAAAAGATTCAGTGGTAGAACCTAAATAGGGCATTGATGTTCCTTCTGAAAAATAACTGTGACAACCAGTTAAATAATTACAACCATTACTGATACTTGTTTTAACTGCATCTTCTTTGTCACTGTTATAAATATTAAAAAATCTCGTAGTAGAAGATGATTCCTTTTCTAAATCAGAATTTGAAAACAAAACACTATCATTACTAAGACTTTCTGTAACTTGTGTTGTTTTTCTTTCTGTTACAGGTTTTTCAGTATTAATTAAATTTTCTGGGATGGAGACTTTGATATTCCCTTTTCTTGATTTCATGAAAGTGAAAATTTCACTGGTGGTATTTTTTTTGTTTTCTAATTCTTTAACAGTAGTGACGGTATTCAACTGCAACTGAGCAGCGTCGACTAATACTCTCACAAATTTTTTTAGATCAGTAAAAAACCATTGAGCTTCATCAGAATTCAGTTGCAGCATGCAGACCTGAAATAAAAATAAGCCAAACTGATTATGTTATTAATTAAATTACTTATGCTGTCAGTTAAAAGATTGAGACCACACTGAACCAAAGTAGATAAATTTAAAAGTTCAATACCTTTAATAGATTTTTTTTTTTTATTCAAAAGTAAAAACACTTTCTTTTTCTTTTGAGTTTTTCTCCACAATACTTAGAATCCGAAATATCCCATGCTGGAAAACAAGTGACTTATTTGATAAAAATCTAATTAAATTTGAAAACAACTACCCCAGATACACAAGAATATCCACTCTGCTCACTGATCTCAATCTACCCACAGTCAAACAACTCATTCAGTCGCAAACAAAGTAATTTTTCTTATCTAATGCTATATCTGAAAACCCCCCAAAAAACAGGAAATAGGAAAGTGCAACAAGAAAATTCTAAAAAGATACAAACATAATCGGACAAAACACATATTACTTGAAGACTGAAAAACTAATTTATATTAATTACACAATAGTCACACATTAGAATAGTGTAAATATCTTATTTCCACCATAAAGTTAATTAATAACGTTTATTTTTGTATTATACCATAAAATAGTTTTATTTTTATTATTTTTTGTATTATTATATAAACAGTATATTATTATTTGTATTAATCTGGCTTGGATTATAATTTAAATATTATTTATTATTTTAGCACGAGTATTGTTTATTTTGTTGTGTAGGTTTGTTTTTTGTTTTTCCTATTGTTTTATCTTGTTTGCATTTTTAAATTTGTTTAAATTTCAAATTTTTTAATCCAAGATTTTTCTGTCATCTAACAAAATTATTAGTATAACCATGATGAAAACATTTTGTTTTTAATTATGTATTGAAAACTTAATTTTAATTGTTTCCCTTAAAGGCAGATGAACTCTAAAGGTCTTTGCCTAAACTATATATCTGTGTTGAATTTTATTTAAATCCAATTATTTTTCAATGAATATAAAACTTTTAAATTTACTGATATCATTTCAGCGTGGTCTCAAACTTTTGACTGGTAGCATTTATGATTCAAAATATAATGAGGTACGTTCGTGAATAAGAAGTCGGCGACAACAAACATTTTTTGTACTAAAAAAAAACTTAATTGCAGTTACGGTTAAAAACAAATATAACATTTTAAAAATTGACTTAAGTTGAGCTCAAGTAAAAGTTAAGTAATTTCCCAAATTATTAAACAGGTTTTAATCAAATTTTATTAAAATTATCTAGTATTATGATAAATAACCTTATTCTCTAATGCCACACATCTCCAACATTGAACATTGTGGTGATAGGATTTTGTTTTACCTCATAAAATTTTAAAGAAGATGAATATTTAATGATGTCATGATAATGAGAAGTCAAAACATCAGCTGCATATTTCCATGAATTCGATGATATTTTATCAAGTTCTTCAGCTGGTACTATAATTAATAAGTCCCCAAGTGTTACCAAGGTTTGATAAGTCCAACCACTTGTTTCTCTGAAAATATATTCTTTTTACAGCCAACTTAAGTTTTTTTTTTTTTTTTTTTTTTTGGTATGTAATATTTATTTATTAAATGCAAATATATAAAAAACAAAGTTTACAGATTTGTTTGGAGAGAATAAAAGTATATATTGTTGTTCTAATTTGGACCAAATTTCACAGAAACAATCTTTGACAATTTTTTTTTAATGCATTTGTCCACTTTTTATGCCTCTTAGACAAAAAGTGAAATATACTCACTAGATTAGAATTTGACATTACAATCTCCTCTCAGAATGCAAAGATTTTCAATAGTATTTTTTCAATGAATAAGTGTTTACTCCTTTCCAAGTGAGAATTTAATCATTCATTCAAACAATATCAAATATTTTTACCACAGATTACTTTTTTGTTCAACCTAGAGGCCAACTTCATAGATATGGAAACTTTAGTTAGAAATGTAATATCTTAAGGATGGTAAAAAATTTGAAAATAACCAATATAGAAACATTTGATTTTATCTTGCCCATTACCAAAACTCAGATAAGAATATTTAAAATAAAGTTATAAGTGTCAACAATGAGTTTTTAAACTCACAATCCATATAAATAAAGAGATAAAACAGTCATAAAAATATTTATCGAGTTTCTTATTAAGGAATATTTATTGGTCAAAACCTAGAATAAAATTATAAATACTGACTGAAATAAAAAAAACTTACCCAAAACATTGTTTTAAAAAATTAAACCAAGCTAAGCGAGAACGTTTGTTGGTGCATACTCTACGGTCTATATAGTTACTCTCAAGCAAAAGTTTGAAATATGTTCCATTTATTTTTTTTATATACTTCTCATCTAAAAATATTGTTAAATTTCCTAAATCAAACAAGGCTAAATCAATTTTTTCGCCAGAAATGCAATCCTGCAAACAAAAATTAATTCTTAATTTAAATTAATAGAATTATAAGAAAAACTTAAGGTAATCGAAGTAAACTAGATGAGATTTCATTCTACATAGTTGTTTTAGTCATTATATTTACAGATTTAAAAAAAATTACTATTGCTTTCACTATTGCTGTCATCATTGTTCAGAACTATTGAAATATTTGATGTGAGCCCTACTTTAGCTAATTGAGAAATGTAATATAGACATTCTTGGAAAATATGGTTAATCATGAGATTATCATCGCAGTGGCTGCATCTTGGTGGTGCCTGTTTATTAATTAGATATGAGTTGCACTTCTTCTCTACAACTTGAGTGATTCGATGTGGTCCATGGCACAACAGTTCTTTTTATATTTTTCAATTTACTAGGAGGGCTCTCATCCCACATGTTCTGCCAACCATTTTGTATTTCCTTTTTGAGCTGAAAACTCAATTCAGATGGAGTGATAATAGCGGCTCCTCGTCCTGGGAGAGAAAGTGGTTGTTTAGGCGCCACATCGGCTTGCTGAATTCTACATAGTGTAATGATATGGATGAACCATAGGTTCCAGAATTTAAAAAAATAAATAAATAGAGAAAAAAAAATCAATATAGATAACTCATACACTCAATATTTTGCTATTTCATTATTATTATTTTTTTTTTTAAGTGAAAAGTTTAATTGTGTTTTTTTTTTCTTTAAGAAATGGAAATTTACATTTAATTTTTAAATTAATAATTTTGTTTTTCAAATATTACTTAAAAAGGCAATGGCATAGTAAAAATATTTCAATGTTTTTGATAAACTGATCTAATAATAAATACCGTTCATATAATTGAGAAAATGTTTCCATACATAATTATTTAAATTTTTAATCAAATTGAAATATGTAACTAGTTAATGTGTAATGTAAAAATCAAAATAAATTTTGAAAGATTATATAGTTAATTAAAATTGAGTAGTGATTAAACAAAAGAGTAAGTGTGGATTAAGAAGGCAGTGAAGAGAGGAAGAGAACCTTTTGCTAGAGGTTTGGCACTATGAGGCAGAATTACAGAATTCCTGTAGTTCCACATGAATTACAGCAGTGAAATTATGGCAGGGCAGTGAAGAGCAGATCGTTCAACGAAAAAAAAATTGAAGGCTGTACCATTCAAATACTTTTTTATTGATAGGGTATTTGTTGACTGAGAAGTATTTAAAGATGCAGGTTGTTGGAGTATGCAGTCATAGGTACACAGCAATTAAAATAAATTTTAATTTATAATGCCGACATTTCAACTTGCATTGCAAGCCTTTCATCAGGGTTTCAGCGAGAGTGGCAATCAGAAACTACTATTTTTGAGTTTCCGATTGCCATTCTTGCTGAAACCCTGATGAAGGCTTGCTGTGCAAGAAGAAAATTTATAAGTATAGATAGTCATACAAAAAATTAAACTTATCCAAACCGTTTATTTATTTCTAAAGCTCAAATAGACCATAGGTTCATAATATATGATCCAAAAATTAAATAATGAAATAAAAATCAATTCTTCACCTATATGTCACCATAAATACACTGGAATCTCACTAATCTAAACTAATTGCTGCTAGAAGGTGCTTGTGAAGGTGATCAACAAAAAATTTAGATTATAGAATCAGAATAAACGTTGTTTTTAACATAAGTAATACATAAAATATATGAGTAATATATCTTAAAATACAAACAAACATATTCATACAAAAAAAAACAAAAAAAAAAACATCAAAAGTTAGCGCATTTTTAAAATTAAATGTTTTTAAATTTTTTAAAAAAAAAGTTTGATATACTTATTTGTTTTGATTTATTTAATTTTATTCATTTGAAAACAGGCAATAAAATAGACTCATATTATTACATATATGTAAATATGAACGTATAATACAATAAAATTATATGTAAAATTAAACAAAGTTCTGATCCTTCACTAGTTCAGATTACCAATGTTCGGATGAGCGAGATGCACACACACAATCATACATTATTGCACTGTGTATGATGAATATAATAGCTGATTAAATAAATCATAATCAATAAGTGCAATTTTAAATAAATCCATCATACACTTAACGAAGGTTTTTAATATAATAAAAATATCAATAAATAGAATGGTAAATTAAAAATTAACAAACTCACATCATTTATCAAAACAGTTCCAAATTCCTTTAGTCTCGATATTGGTGCAGCCATTATTAATTCAGTTAAAGAAAGTTCTCCGATAGATTTAATAATCCGTCTAGAATATTTAGCTTTTGCAACAGGTTTGACAGGCAATGCAGAGAAAATATAACCTAAAAATTGCTCCTTAAATTGCTGATGTTTTGAATGTATGGTTTTTTAATTAAAGATGAGTGCTTAACATTTAAAACAATTTTTCAAATAAACTAAATACCATAAAAATGGCAAATTTTTAATCAATTCTTATTTTAAAATTTCCCTATTTACAATAATTAACTAACATTTCAAAAATAATGGGGTGAGTCAGAAAAAATTACCGTTTTATAGGTAAAAATCAAAATTTATTTTTCTTCTACTTACAAGGTTTTTAATAATCAAAATATAAACTATTATGCTCTACGGTTTGACACCATCTGTGGAATTCCTTGATAGTACCACTCTTTGGGTTTTGAGTCGAAGAACTCACGAACCCCATTTTCAACTTCATTTAAGTTGTTGAATGTTTTTCCACGAAGGAAATGAGCCATTGATCTGAACAGGTGGTAGTCTGATGGTGCTATGTCTGGATTATATGCCAGGTGAGGGAGAAGCTCGATTCCATCCAAATTAGCTAGTTTTTTTTTTGTAAGGTAAGAGGTGTGGGGTCAGGCATTATCTTGTTGGAACAAGACTTGCTTCCTGTTGACTAAACCTGGATATTCATTCAAAGAGTCTTCATCCTCAAATTCAACCACTAAACGAGTGGCTTCAGCTCCTGAAAACTTCCGTTTCCAATAATGAAGCAAAATTACGAGAATTTCGTACTCTACTGTCATTGTGAACAAAGGAAAGCTAAAGAAGTACTGAGCATGGAGAGAGGGCATGCTGTTTACCAAATGATTTAGACGGGATCAAACATGAACTTCTTATCACAATTCTTAGCTCACGAAAGTATATAAGAGAAGAATTACGGTGCAAAGTTCAAACACAAAGAAAATGGTCATTTTTTCTGACTCATCCCATTAGTACAAGAATAAAAAAAATAAAAAATTAACTCATTTTTTCGTTTTAAATGTAAACTTAAAATCTATAGAATGAAAAACATTTAATAAAAAAATTTTTTTTTTGTTTAAAATGTAAAAATATTTACCTCCAATGGAGTCAATTTCTGCCTCATTCAATAATGACAGCTTGCTATCTCCTAAAATACCCTGAATTAAAGAGGATTTCAATTCAAGGTAAGCAAAAAACTTTTCGACACAACATTGTTGTAGAGTCTTCGGAAAATCCTGAAAGATGAAAAACAAAAGTATATAAAATTTTCAAATTTAAAAGTAAACAGATGAAATTCATATACAAAAGAATGAAAGTACCTTTCCAGAAGCCTTTCTCTGTACGGAAAACTTGGACATGAAAACAACGAAGTCATAAGGGTCCAATGAAGAAACATCATCACAAGATATTCCATTAAACAGATATGCTAAGGAATCATCTGTATTTAATAAACTGAAGTTTTTTTTAGTCTCATTTAAACTGACAATCAGGGATGAAACCTTAATAAAAAAAATTAAATTTTAATATAATAATATGAAGGGGGACTCAATGGCCGAGTGTGTCGGGGCGAGGGTCTCAGCACACTCGTAATCAGAAGGTTGTGGGTTCAAATCCCAACTGGTCGGGTTAAAATTTATTTCGTGGCGGACCCACAAAATGAATCTTGACTTTCCCACCCAAGCCAGTATAGGACTTCAACGGAAGTCTTGGGCAAAAAAAAAAAAAAAAAAAAATGAAAAATAAGAATCATAACACATTTTAACTGATAGAAACCAACTCTAAAGCAGCTTAAAATGGGTACCTTTAGGACCTCTATCATTCTTTTAAATTAAATTAAACAAAAACAAAAAAAAAAAAACATGAATTTTTAACAAACATTTTTCTTAAGTAACAAAAATGTTCGGGATTTGTTAACTTTAAAGTAAATTTCATAAATTTTTAGTCATTTAGCCCATTAAAGTAGCTGAATATAAAGGAAAGTGTTAAAATCAAAAATAAAGATTCTACTATTTAAATATAATTAAATTCTTTTAAGATTAATTTACACATATAATATAACAAAAAAAAAAAAATAAATAAATTTTGTAACCTTAATAATAATAATAATATATATAAAAAAATTATATATTATTTACAGAGATATGTTAATAATGATTGTCCATTGTCCAAACTTTTTGGTTGAAAAAATATAATTTGACTATGAAGAACATTATAGGCAATACTAAATGATAGTATTTATGTATAAATGAATAATATTTTAATTTATTATGACAATTTATTTTAATTAATTGTCAAAATACAGTTTTATGGTGTTATTATCTGTGTTTTTTTAGGGCTTAAGAACATGTCAATGCCATGAAACGTCTCCCGATTATTATAAATGTAATTTTTGGATTAATTAAAAATGTTGGAAGATATTATTGTTTAATATCTTCATATATAAATACATGTCAATTAATAAGGATTTTTAAAACTTACAAAAGAGTCTGGTAGTTTCATCTTATTGTTGATGTCTTCACCAATTGTAATTAAAATACTATCAACAAATTTTGCAATGGTCCGATAAGGAATATATTCTAATAGAACATCAGAATCTGTGTTAGCAAGAATTTTTTTAAATACATTAGATGAACCTGTAGATAAAAGGATATCAAACAATTATTAAATGATTAAACATAAAATTATTAATGATTGACTTAGTAAATGAACAATTAAAGATTGAAGGGTTGGATACAAAAAGGAGGTAGCTCCACAAATCGAGTTTTTGGGAGACCATAAATAATAGTTTTAAAACTGAATAAACTTGAAACAAACTAATGAGTGAGAAAACATCTATTAATTCATATTTGAACGAGCAATGGGGACAAAATCATTTTTAGATCAAATAAAAAATTTTCTTTTTTACCCCTGGGTGTTATCTAAACTCCAATCTCAATAGAATCGATTACCTCCTTTTTACAGTAAAGCCTTCAATTGAAAATAATAACAACTAGAAGATATCATTAGGATTGGTATTAGGTGATTAAAGAAAAGATAAAACGGTCTAGCTTCTAATTTTATAAAATATACTTCTAGATATGTTTTAAATAAAAGTATACATAACATATTTGGCAAGGAGATATGATTACGATTATCAAGATTAGGAAGCTCTAATGGACAGGAAATTTGGATAGAACCTCCATCATAGAGAAACTCAAGATACTGTTGACCAAATCGTCTAAGATAAAAACTAGTTATACAAACATAGAAAAATATTCCGTTAAAATGGCAATGGATAAGTTGATAATGATGAACAACAGCTATTAAAATGCACAAGGCATTACAATAACTATTTTATTTTAATTCAAATTTAATTTTAAAAAAGACAGATTTTAACATGGAACATGTTTTACCTGTGAACTAATTGGTCAAAAGCGATGCATTTTTGGGGTACATAGTTTGAAAGTTTGATATTAGGAGAATAGGAGCTCAACTTTTCTTATATTAATTACCCACTAACTTGACTAGGAGACACATTCTAATGATTGAGCTCCTTTTGTCTCTGTTTTTCCTAATACAAAATAAACGCATGAAACCTCTATTTTTGAGTGTAGAAGCCTTTTTGACATGCTCTTGCTTAGTTAATGTTGTTCGTATCGAAAATTTGATGATATTCGACTTGTCAAAAATTTAATGGAGAATATTTTTTATTGTATAGCATTTGTCGCTAGGACCTACCGTTTGAATATGAGAATGAAAACAGTCAAATTGGGAACCCCTATTTTCTCTCAAAATTGTTTATTTTGAATAACCATTAATTGTTAATTTATTTTAAATAATTTAAAATCATACAGGTAAGTGGAAAAAAATAAAGAACCCCTAAAACATGTTCCATGCTATCCTTTCTCTAGCCGACAGGCTCAAGGGGACTTTCGATTTTTTTCTTAAGAGTTTGTTTGATAAATTAGATGTAATATTGTAGTTATGAAAAATATGAGTGATATGAGAGCATAAAAAGAATTTAGAAAGTAAATTAACTATGATAGATTTTGCATTTATAAGTAAATATTTTTCTCTGACTTACCAACCAAAGTCCACAGCTTGTTAAAAACTGAAAACGACTGAGGAATATTATCTGCTGCAACCTCAGAAAGCAAATGCAGTAGAACATGTGACGCTGTCTGATTAAACATAATATCTCTTGCAGGCAAAACTTTTATAAAATCCCTACACTCAAATATATATTCTGAACTAAAATCAAACACTTGGCTTCTTGAAGATAAAATATAAAGCTGTAAACAAATATTTAAAAATTAATAAGCCGCCATTTAAATTTCTCGTATGTACAGTAAAGTTTTATATTACCTGACTTTTTGAAAAATGACTGGACTGAATTTTAATTAGACTCGAAAAAGGTAAAGGCTGTTTCAAATTGTGTGACAATGTTTTGAGAGGTAGAATATATGAAAAATTGCTAATATAAGGAAATTCATCTTCATTATTCATTTGTTTTTCAAGCATTAACAACTCAAAAATCTAAAATTTAATTTTTAACAAAAAAAAAATCTTAAAAAATTATCAAGTATAAAGTTTTGAATAATTCATAATGATTATTCACATACCTGTTTTGAAGTAGCGATAGATTTAATAGATGGAAGAACCTTTAATAGTTCCATATACGGAATCATTTTAGAAAAAAGTAATAGCTGATCTGGCAATAGGTTGATTAACCAATTAGAAAGAGAAATATAACCCAACTTAGAATTTATGAGCTGTTCTCTAAATTCTTCAAATATAGTCCGCACCTGTTGAAATATATAATAGATCAATTTTTATTGAATTGTACAAGTTGTACTCGATGGTATTAATTATAAGAACCTGAATGGTTGAAAATCCAAAACTAAATAACAGTTGTAAATTATCGATATTTGAATGGTTTAACAACTTTAATTCGTCCGAAGTACAGGCAGTAAGCAAAGTGCCCCACCTAAAATACAATTAAAATGAAAATTTGAGTAAAGATTAATATTGACATCTGCATGCATACACACACTCACAAACAAACCAAATCAAATCAAAATATTAATACAAACAAGAATACCTCAATTTAGCAGATGTTTGATGAGACGAACCAATCTTACCAAATAGAAACAGTTTTATAGATCTTCAAGGCTACTAAGAATTACCAGACTTACAGATTGGTAAGACTGCTATCTGTATACTGTATAACTAACAAACAAGAAACAAACCAACAAGGCTGTTTTAAGGTTTATGAATTATATTTTAAAATCAATTACATTATAACGGAATTCCCAGCCATCCCTAAGGTGTAAGAAAGTGCAAGGAATGTCTTTAGAAAACTTCTTTTTCTTCTTTTACTATTCCCCTTGAGTGCCTCTCAGCGTAGGGGAACATTCAGCCAGGCCTGCCATTCCTCTCTGTTCCTCTCTAGGAACCTGATATGGGGTAGATTCGTTCCCCTCTTCCGGCAAAGCCTTTTAATATAATCTTTGTAGAATATTCTCGATCGACCTCATATTCTCATACCACCAGCCCCCTTCTTCTTCACCTGACTTATTCCTAGGATATCGGGTTTATATGTCCTCATTTCATCAATAATTTCCACCTCTTTACCAGTCAAATCTAATATTCCAAGTTCCCAGTCGAATGTCCTTGTTCTTGACAGGATCGTTTCCTTTTAATCTGTCCAAATCTGAGGCTGTTCACTGAATTTTTTTATTGTACTCTCCAATGGGTGATTAACCCAGCAGGAGAGACCCCATTACCTCGGGACAACTGGCTTCCCATTTATGTCCCCTCAGGAGAAAGGGTGGCTGGACTATACTCCCTCCCCAGCTCCAGGACCTGTTGGTCCATGGGGCTACTGGAGACCACCCCTCCGAGGAGTGTGACTTCGAAGGAGAGATCCCCTATCTTGTAGGGGGAAGCGCTTTCTAGTGGTTACAGGTTCCACCAAGAGCCTTTGGACAACTGAGGAGAGGTAAAAAATTCACCTGAAAGTATGGTAACAAATACACCTTTCGTATAGGATCACAATTGTCCTGAAGAAATGGAGGGCAGAATAAGGGATAAGAGAGATCACCTGCCATGAGAAAAGGAATAACGATCCACATTCAGGCATTTACTATTTGAATTAAACACATTTCGAATCAAGATTCAAAATTATCTTAGACACAGGACTAACTTCTCAATTAAAAATAATTGATTTAATCACAGATATTAACAAAACCGTCAGAATGATTCATATACAGAAATTACCGACTTCAGAAAAAAAACCTGGCCCCCTTGAATCTGTCCGCTAAAGGAAGGAAGAGTAACATAGAACATGTTTTGGGGGTTGCCACCATCATATGTTATATTTTTTTCCGCGTTTTTTCATTAAATTTCTCACAAGTTAGATGTAAAAATTTTTATTCGAGCACCACCAACTGAGCTAGATTGAGTCAAAAATGCCTCTAAACTAAAAAATAGAGTTTTCAAATGTGACATTTTTTATTCAAACCAATATAGCTCCTGAATGGTAGGTCCTAGCGGGGAATGTTATGGAACTAAAATTTTCTTTATTAAATTTCTGACAAGGGAACTGCCATCGAATTTTCGATCTGAGCAATACCAACAGAGTTAGAGCGTGTTAAAAAAAAACAATTAAACAAATTAGGCATGCGTGACTTTTTTCATTCAAAGCAATATAGCTCCTAAACAGTAGGCCCTAGCGACAAATGTTATAGAACAAAAAATATTCTCTATAAAATTTCTAATCAGAAAACTATTGATAAATTTTCAATACGAGCAACACCAATAGAGCTAGAGCTTGTCAAAATGCTACATTTTTGAGAGTGAAAAAACGTTACAGCAAAAAAGTATAGACCTCCAGACAAACGACATATCCATGTCAAAAAACAAGTAAAACATTAATACAAAATAAGTAGATATATAACAAAATTAAATTATTGATAAAGTATACCTTTCTAAACAGAGATCATTCCAGTTGTTGAGAGGTCCTGGAAAACTGTTTTTTTATCATCGTATAGGCCCAAAATCTTAGGTACGATTGGTTTATATCATTAGATATGTTGTTAGATTTCTCCCAAAGACTGAGATAGAAAAGTCTAAAACAAACATTTTTAATTGAACATTCTGAAAAATATATACATATTCATATACATAATTCAGTATTTCAGAAAAATGGAGGGCTTATCAAGAAGTGAATCTTAGTTAGAAAAATACTTTAGACTCAGAGACCTAAAGAATACGTGATATTAATCAGAGGATAAATTAAGCGGTTGGAAAAAAATATAGTCTTTTAAAATACTTTAAGGTAGCGAAGCAAGCATTCGCCAGTGCCTTGCAATTAGGTCCTTTATGGATTAATAAGGATTTATTTATTCATAGTAAAGCCATACTTTCTCCAAAGAAAATTTCACTGTTGAATTCTTCATAAGAGCCATATTATGATAAAAAAAAAAAAAAGAATAAATAAATAGTACATGTGCTCAGTTCAAATATTGAATTCTCCCAATTTCTGGTCATACAATATCTCTCCCAAGGTAAAACCAATGTTAATTAATTAAAGCAGACTCTCACTGATTCAGCAGATATCAGACCAGGATTGCGCCAGATTAATAGAAATAAAAATAAAAATATTTTAAATGTCCCAGATATGAGTTTAATAGCAAGGCGAATCATTTAACAAAAAATGTATATTTTTTACCACCTAGTTAACAATTATATTTGAAATATCTTTCAAAATGGTATAATTAAACTGTGGGTAGATTGTAATGAAAAATAAAAAGTTATTTATTTTCAGTTTCTTAGCCTTAAATAACATTTTTGGGGACTTGATGGCCGAGTGAGTTGGGGTGAGGGTCTCAACGCACTTGGTGCTGAAGGTCGTGTGTTCGAATCCCACCTGGCCGGATTAAAATTTATTTGATTTAAATAATAATAAATGTATTTAATAATAATAATTTTAATAATAATAATAATTAAATAGTAAATAAATAAATAAAAGGCGTCGATGCTGACACCACCAACCGTTAACCGCAGACCGCCCTCCAACCCACTCCATCAAAACCCAAATCTGAAAGGATGGCCCTGATGGAATAAGCCCAACTACATCTCAGTCTAAATAATTTTGATTGAATGAAATTATTTTATTTAATAACATATGGGATCTTTTGACTAGACCTTGCTACTATTTCATATTCAGTTCTGCAATTAATCCTACAGATATTCTTCCAATTATGTAAACAACTATTAATTCTTTTTGGTAAGTTAATTTAATTTGTATCATCTTAGTCACATCCATTTTTTGTTATTTTAGCCCTGAAGAAGACCTGCAAGGCAGATCGAAATATCTGCACTCTGAATATAAAGATTTTTATTAAAAAACTTGGATGTGTTAATTATACCTGACTGCATACCAGACCGTTTCTCCACAATTAATATTAATGTTTTTAAGCAATATTTAATGCCGAATATGCTGATAAATTACAAAAGATTTATGAAAAAGGTGCCATTACTTTTCAGATGTGTTATTGAACAGTAGATAAAAAGGAGGAGAATAGAAAAGAAGGGGTGGATGGTGCATAATTTCATTTGCTCCATAGCTATCAGAACTGATAACATCTGCAATCCATCTTAAAGACCTCACAGGCAAATCTAATGTCTGCAACTTTATATAAAATATTACTTTGCACATAATTAAAATAATTAATTATTATTAATAAATAATAAGATCATCATAGTTCTACCTTTTCATAAATAAATTCATCTCCATATGCAAGCAAATAAGCTTTGACTAAATGCTTAACAACGATACTATTAGACCTCTGGATAATTAAATTCATGAGATACTTGCTGTTTATAGAAGATAAATGATTCACCTATAACAAAATTAAATTTAACTAATACATTGTGTTATATAACTAAAAATATTTTCCATTAAAAAATATTCTTGATTTAATTTCAGTCAAAAGAACTAGAGCGTGTTAAAAAAAGCCACAAAACTTAACAAATGTATGCAAAACTTGACTTTTTTCATTCAAACCAATATTGCTCCTAAACGGTAGGTCCTAGATACAAATATATAACAGAAAATTTTCTCGATTATATTGCTGAGAATGGAACTGTCATCAAATTTTCAATCAGAGGAACACCAACAGAGCTAGAGCATATCAAAAAAAGCTTCAATATTTAAAAGATGTAGTCAAACGTGACTTTTTTCATTCAAAGCAACATAGCTCCCAGGGACGGATCGGGAATTTTCGGACAAATGCTCTTGACCGGCCCTAAAGGGGCCAAACCCTCCCCCTCCCCCCCATCACATCCACAAAAGATAACCCTGTTCACAATATGAACTAGAGGTGGGCATAGTAGTTCCTTTTAGGGAATAGTTCCTTTTGAACTAGTTCATTAGAATGAACTAGTTCAAATGAACTACTTAGTTCATTTTTCAAAAGAACTATATAAATACTGAACTAAGAGAGGAATTGAACTATGGAAAAAAAGGAGGGAACTGAGATGTCAAATGAACTAGAAAGGTTATAGAAAAAATAAAAAAACCTCTTAACTTTTTTTTTTTACATTTTTTTTATATTTATGATATATTTACATAGATTACACTTATTTTCTATATCTTTTATTAACATCTATATGATATTTATTTTATATCATATTTAGATGTTAATGAGATATATTTTCTATATCTTTTATTAACATCATCTGTATGAAACTAAATCTTTCATCGTAATATTCCCTGATTTCCAGCAATCTGATTAACTTGAAAATTTGCACATGTTTCAAGGACCTATGACAATACAGTAATTGCACAACTTTCTTTTAATATTCTCACTTAGTCTAGTTTAAATTATCCCCAAAATGGGGGCCAGTCTTGCAAAAGCTGGATCAGTAGGTTTTATGTTTTTATATATCAAAAATGAAACTTAATTTGATTAGGGGAAAATGTTTTGGGGGGGGGGGTTCAAAAAACTCAAACTTTTTTCAGATTCTAGAAAAAACATAGAAAAATGGTTTCATCGTAAATGTTATATTTAAAAAACTTAAGTTTATTAAATTGTGTGTCTAAAGACACCCCTTAAGCTGAATTAAATTTGGGGGTTAAGCTACAATCCATTTCCAAACATCAACGAAATTTGCAAACTTACAAAAAATTTTAGTTTAGGTCATGTTTAATAGTCCATCACACAGAAATAGCTAATCTAATCAATGAATGTTGTATACTAAAAGTTGTAGATCATTACATTGTGAGCAAAACAGGATTTTTAAAGCAAAAAATTGTCCATTTCTATTCTGAGATATGTCAAAAAACCAACAATTATTGGTTGAATTTGGATAAACTTATTGCAAACAAATCATGAATAATGAACTTTAAGAATACTACGAATTGTAATAAAAAGTGTTAGGAACTTAGGTTCAGTTAAGTTTCTCTTATTCCATTTGTTCTTTTCAGAACCAATGGAATAAGAGTTTCGTTGAGTTTTTAAAAAAACAACAAAACACAACAATAGAAATATAATATAGACGCTAGACGTAGTAAGAGCAATATGGAGGTTGCTTGTTCAAGCTTTTTTACGTCCTTCGGCTGAGGACACGACAAAACACGATTCTACCCGAATTGATGAACTAAGTGACGACGAACTACCTAGTTCACTTAGTTCATTTAGCTACCTAGTTCGTTTAGTTCAGTAGTTCCTTAGGTCCGACGGATCCCTGTCCGAGTGGTGGGATAAATGAACTATAGTTCGAACTACCTAGTTCACTTAGTTCATTTAGCTACCTAGTTCGTTTAGTTCAGTAGTTCCTTAGTTCCGACGGATCCCTGTCCGAGTGGTGGGGTAAATGAACTATAGTTCACCAAAACAGAGATCGGTCTTTATAGTTCATTTACATGAACTAGTTCAATGAACTAGTTCGTTCACGAACTACTCATCTCTAATATGAACTTCAATTCTAAACATATTCACTCTTTCATTTTATGAGGGCGTCGAAAGGTTGTAAATAATGCTAAAGCATACAATTTTATATAAATTACAATTCAAACAACAATTTTATTATCTATTATATATTTGTCAAATACCACTCACTCACTTAACACGAAATCTCAGAAACCACCGAACGGATTGGAATGAAATTCGATATGTAGCTTCCTCTAGGACTCTAAGTGCTCGCTAAGAAAGGAATTTTAAAAAATCGGCCTGGATCGCGGCTAATTTGCGAAAAATGCGATTTCAATTTTTATTGGGTGAATTAAAAAAGATTAATTATCATATGGTATTTGGATATAAGCTAAGTTAAAAAATAGGTTAGATCTTTAAGCCGCAATCTTTGACCATCGTTTAAGTTCCTTATAGTTGTAAACAAACAAAAATACGATCGATGTCGAAACCTTATAATATTGGTACTTTCTGTGAACTCATGGTAGCTGCAGAGGTTACTTACAACTTACAAGTTTGAGTTGTTTCGTGAAGAGAAGCTATTAAAAGACTTATGTTAAAGAGGAGGTTAAAAGACTTATGTTCTCTGGTGATGACATGTAAGGCCAGTTCGATGTAGTGACAAAAAACAGATAAGAATCAATAGTTCTACCAAGTGTATGAATCTCTTTAGTATCGTATCATGTTTCTACCATGGAGAAGAAAGGTACAGTATTAACATCCCTCAGCGTGACCCAAACTCCAATAGATTACTTAAGAAAACAGCTAAAACTGTGTCTGCAGCTAATTTTTACGTCTAAATGTTAGTGGAGCGAAGAGCCTTATTTACTTATTAAGAAAAGCTGATGGTCTGGTATCAGAGCTGGGTAAGATGGTAGTTCTGCCTCGAAGCTTCACTGGAGAACTATCAAAATAATATAAAATTAACTTTTGCAAATTGTCAAATTTACTTATTGAAATTATTCTAAGAATGGAATTCTTTAGGTTTATTTGAGTAATAATTATTATCAACGTTAATCTTAACTTTTACTAATTTAAGTTGTCCTTAATCCTAATGATATTAAACCGTAGCGGAGCAGGGTGCTTTCAGCTAGTAATTTATAAGACAAAATTTATTTTCTGCAAAGCTAGAATAGAATTATTGTTTTCTTCTCGTTGCGTTCAGGATCTGCTAACGCTGTACCATATAAGTTGAGTGTAATGAGATGAAGTCAAAAATAAAGTTTATTAGTTGTAAAACTTTGTTTTGTCCAATTTTTTCGGCCCGCCTAGATATTTTTCTATTTCATCCAGCCCTCATCTTAAAACGTTTGCCCGTCTCTGACTTAGACAATGCAGGTCAAGAAATTTCGCTTTTTAAGGGGCCAACTAGGGCCTCAAGTCTCGAGTGGAGTTTTTTTTTATAAGGATTTAGTTTTCCGATAACCGATAAAACGTAAATATTTACTTTTTCTCTTTCTTTCCCGGCCCCACTGGTCCTTTTCCTGTCCGGCCCACTGGGCGATTTCCCGGTATCCCGGTGGCCCGATCCGCCCCTGATAGCTCCTAAACGGTAAGCCCTAGCAATGAATATTACATAACTAAAAATATTTTCCATTAAATTTCTGACAAGATAGCTATTGTTAAATTTTTGATCCAAGCAACAACAATAGAGCTAGAACATGTCAAAATGTTAAATATTTGATGGTGAAAAAAACATTACGTGATTTTTTGCATTCCAATCAATATAGTTCCTAAACGGTAGGTCCTAGCGACAAATATTTCTGAACAGGAAACTGTCGTCAAATTTTTTGTCATAGCAACATCAACAGAGCTAGGGCGTGTCAAAAAAGCCCAAATATGTAAAAAATGTAGGCAAACATGACTTTTTTCATTCAATGCAATATAGCTCCTAAACGGTAGGTCCTAACAACAGATATCATATAAGAAAAAATATTTTCCATTAAATTTCTGACCAGGAAACAGCCGGAAAATTTTTTATCAAAGCAACACCAACAGACCTAGAGCTTGTTAAAATGCTACATTTTTGAATGTGAAAACAACGTTGCAGAAAAAAAGTATAGACCCCCAGCTAAAAGAGAAATTCATGTTGAAATTTAAAGCAGAACTATTAAATGAGAATTAATTTCCATACATTAGTAAAAGAAATAACTGTTTCATGTATAATCTAAATGCATTAGAAAACAAATACCATTTTATGTCAATGTGTGTTAATTAATATCGTAAATATGTGCAGTAACAGCAGAATTTAGAATACATTGTTTCGGAAAAAGAATATTGACAATGGAAGAAACCATAAATATCCTGAGAGAGGACTGCTATGAAAGACAGTTTATTAATTTAAAATATGCTCAGAAATACAGGCAAGAAATGAATGGGTCCGCTGAAAAACGTTCTAAGCGACAACATTTTGAAGTGACAATTTTTAAAGTTTTTTAAATGTATTATAAATAGTACATCATAGTATGTTATAGCAATCCATTATGTTATAATACATGTAAATATAACAAATTACAAGTTGAAAAAAAATCTAACTTACAAAACTAACAAGAACTTAAAATTATGATTTTCTTTCATTGATTACTCAGTTAAATACTATTGTAAATAAAATAAATGTTTCAAAATAAGTTGTTTTGTTTGTTTAATCGCATGGTGATTATTTGAATACAATACTGGAACTGCTCGACACATGATTTGCATATCATTTATTCCATTTGTCTGTGTGTATCAGTTTGTATTACATAAATAAATATTATTTCTGTCTATATTTCATTTAAAATAGTCACTAATAAAGAAAATAAATGAACACATTAAATTTAATATAATTAATTCACTGAAACTACTTACAGGTAAAAGTAACAATAAGGCATCAGGTAATTTTTCTAAATTTTCTTCTGAGATTAAAGTTAAGTTTTGTTTCTCAATTGCATAATGGATGTCCGCACTTAAATTGGCATACTCATTTATAAGTTTATAAGAGAAAACACTTACATTATGAGAACTTGTTTCTGAAAAATAAGTACTTCATGATTCATTGAATTTAAAAGTCCAAATAATATTATTACCTTATGATATAAAATGAGCCCATACTCCGTCAAAGTTTGTTGTTTTTCTTCTAATTAAATAATTCCTCCATTTAAGACTCTGTTCTCAAATTAATTTCATAAATATATACATATTACATACATTAAAACATATAATCCGAATTTTTCGCTAATCCAAACACCTTCTAGCATCATTTAGTTTGGATTAGCGAGATTCTACTGTAGTTAACTACGACCATAACTGGCACACCATGCCCATAACTGGTATTTTTAGCTAATAATAAAAAATTTAAAAAAAAATATATTGGAAAAGAAACTTTCAAGGAATGATTTTAAGTTTTAAATATATTCTACTCCCCATTAAAAAAGACATTCTATCTGTCTTCAATGTACTCTGTACATGACTAATATATTTTCAAAAAGACATAAAATAATGTTGAATAAAATTACCTGGAAACACAATACATGGCTCAAAAGTATCCTCGAGCAAACATCTAAAAGAATGTAATTCTTTTGCTTGTGAAGAAATAGTGTATGCTGAAATAAAATTAGTAGTTTAAAATACATGTCTATTAAATTAACACAAAATTAAAAGAAATCACACCTTCGATAAACATTAAAAAATACATAAACCATTTCAATTCCATAATTAAATTTTAATGTTTTTGTTGAGGTACTGACAAGATATAATTCACAGGGCAAGTTCAGAGTCCAGCACAAGCAAAAACATCACAAACTTAAGAAGTTTAGTAAGTTGGATGTTACTAAGGTAAATTACTCAATTAAATATGTGTGTGGGTATACATATATAAATAAATAGATTTTAGACATTTATAGAAAATATATTTAACCATCTATCATAATTTTTGTCAATTTTTTTATTTAAATTTTTATCTTTCTGTATTAATTATTTTGACCTGAATATGTTAATCTTTTATATAGTTTGTGATCACCCTCAGTAACCATAATTTTCAATATTACCTTTTAATTAAAAAAGAAAAGGCAAAAATATCTCCTTTGAAAAAAATCTACATATCTTATATGGGCAACGTTTCATGATTTAGCCAAATTATAAGCTTTTGTATAAATATTTTGAACAACTCCTCAGTTACGGTTTAATGCTGTGTCCATTAATAAAAAAGGGCTTAAAAATGTGGCTAAGCCAGAAAATGGCCATATAAGATATATAGATATTTTCAAAAAAAAATTTTTTTGGTTTTAAGATTTGTTGCCAAGTCCTACACAATCAAGTTTAATTTAGCTTCATTTATTTATTATAATAATTTTATTTATTCCTCAATTATAGGCTGCCTATTATTTTATCTTAAACTTCAATCAATTTAATTATTTTATCCCTATCCAGTTCTTTTAAGTATGATGATTCTTATTGAAGATCAAAATTAAAATTTTACTCAGTCCTAATTTTGTAGTGTTTTTTAATATCTGAATATCATATGCCAAGGGTCCTCCTAGAGTCACAAGTCTCAGATTTTCCATTGGCCTCTATTTTCATCGAGTTGAGATATATCCTTATACAGCCACAATTTGTCCCAAGCCTCGTTATTTTCACAAAATGATTTCTATCTATATTGATACCAATGATTCAAAACCATATGTTTATACCAGGAGATATTTTTGCTATTTCTTTTCAAATTAAAATTACAAATCTCCTAACCATATAATAAATAATATATTACCTTTTAATTTGTTTTTCTATATTATCATTAACTTTTATTGTTACCTGTTATTATTTTTTTGTTTCTTTCATTAATTATTTCTTCTTTGTAAAACCAAACCATTGAAAATGCTAAATGAGTAGGCAATTTAAAATATCATGCTCTAGCAAAAATAATTGATAAATTATCAGTAATGAACCTATAATCCTAATGGAGAACATTGTGGTTAATTAAAAAAGATGATGGGTGGGATAGGTCAAAAAACAAAGAAATGTTGAAAAAATAAATAAAAAAGGCGTATTTTACAAAAAGGAATTTATTCTCCCATCATTATTTATCAAAAATCATATAATAAAAACATGATTATCTAAAAATTATTTGCGACGTTTCATGGCCTCTGCCACATTTTCAAGCCCTGAAACATGCAAAAAACACACATGCACGACAAATGCGAATAAAGTATATTTATGTGAAACTATATTCATCAATGTACATTATATATAATTAATGAATTACCTTACAGTGTCCAATAATATATAGATCCATCTGATTGAACTAATAAAATCTTTTAACAACTAAAAAGTCTTGTCACTGGTAAGTATCATGTCTCTTTTCTACATACATTAAAACTTAAATGAATAAACAAATAAAAACAATATAAATATAAAAAAATTTAATAAATAAAAAATGTATAATGTTCTATTGCACTGCTATGATTTTGCAAAATTTATTATTGCTATGGCTATTGTTAAATTACTATAATTACCTTTAATAACGAAAAAAACTATATTTGTACTTTAATATGGATCACATTACTACATCCATTTATCACTGTTTCTTACTGCAATAAGGTCTAAAGGTTAAGGTTTATATATTCAGTCTGTTTATCAATAGTGCATAGTAGGCTCCTATTTTTTTGTGTGTCTGTTTTGAAATTTACATATAGTGTATAGTATAAATAAAAAATTTATTCAAACAAAAAAGAAACCAAAAAATAACTATATAAATAAGAAGATAGAATGAAAAAGTAATAGAGTTAATAAACAATTTGAAATGATCTGAAAAAAATTTTAGATAATTATACATTGATAAAGAAAATAAAAATAAAATGAAACATATTAGGGTTGATAAACAATATGAAATTTTGTTCATATTATATTAATTTTTTGTTTTGAATAAATATTTTATTTATTTTTTCCCAAAACTTCTTTGTTTCAGCCCTGATGATAGCCATCAAAGATTTAACCGAAACGTTGGCAAATAAAATAAATTTTCTTTGTTAACTTTGCCTTATATATTTTTTTTTTTTACTCGTCCCACCCAACATCTCTTTCAATATATTCACACAGTCACTCAACTTAGCTTTTCAATTATATTCAAGACATTACTGTTGTTTTGCTTGTATTATCAAATTTATTTTAAGAAACTGAAAACATCAATTATTGCTTTACAGAATAACTTTAATCATAACCATTTAGTTATTAAAAGAAGATAACAGTGCAACAATATATAATACAATAAATAAGAAAATATTTAAAGATGCTTAAATAACTACCCACACCAACCCAAGAGTCCTGGAGAACTATAAAGGTTAAAGGGAGATTTAAAAAAAAAAAAAATGATTTATTGAGGCAAAAGGTTAGAGGAAGATAAAAAAAAAAAACTATTCTAAAATTTATAAAATATATTTACATTTATTATACAGATTATAACATTTAACAAGTAAATAAATATAAAATCTCAACATTATGCTAATTAAATGGCACAATGTAAAGTGAATTATACATAAATATATCAATCTTCAACTCTTTTAAAAATAGCCATAAATTTAGAGCCATTATTTCTTGCGACTTTTTGTCCTTCTTCTGAACTGTCTAATAAGATATCTATCACCGGATCTCCTTCCTTAAAAAATAAATAAATAAATAAATACAAAATAATAATAACAATAACTACTACTCAGCTATCTTTCCTAATTCATTACTTTATGCCATTCAAGCTTAAAAAAATTATAGTTTAAAAAAAAAAACACTCTCACTAAATCTACCTTAGACAAAATCTAATGATCTACAACCTATTATTATTTAACATTTTTTGATTGGATTAGCCATTTTTGTGTTATATATTACAATCAATTGTGGCTAAACGCCTATATCAAATTCAACTTAAGAGATGTCTTTAGATGTACAATTTAATAAACTTAAATTATGTCTATACTTTTTTAGTCTAACGTATTTTTCACATTCAAAAATGTGACATTTTGACACCCTCTAGCTCATTTAGTGTTGCTCGAATAGAAAATTTGACGACAATTCTCTGGTCAGAAATTTGTTGGAGAATATTTTTTGTTTCATAACATTTGTCGCTAGGACCTACCGTCCGTTAAGGAGCTATATTGGTTTTAATGAAAAAAGTCATGTGTGAAACTGTTATTTGATTCCAGCTCTCCTTATCCCTATCAACGCCTACTGTCACCTCCAAGCGATGCTCCTTGGAGAATCCGATGGAATTCACGAACGACAGAGGCGGGGTCTCTGACTATTGTCAGGGGTCTCTAAGTCACCCAAGTCAGGTGGAGGGAGCTCGAGCTGAGACTGAATGGCAGAGGGTGGATAAAAATATACTGTCTTCTATCGACCCACTTGGGGCACCAGGCAAAACCCCAAGGTAGAAGGGAAACCTACATAGCCCGCTGCAGGGATAGGGAGCTCACTTGCAGTGTAATTTAAACGCTCCCATACTCGTGGGAACAAAATACACCCTTATAACTCTAAAAATAAAACTTTTAATTCGTCCGAGGATGAATGTTCATCCTCGGACGAATTAAAAGTTTTATTATCGGAAAATCATGATTTTGTTTCAGGTCCAGACCTGGACACGCTAGATGAGGAGTCAGTGAGTTCTTTAATGCTCTCACTGACTCAGGAGGTGGGCGGACTCAACGTGGACCTCGGCTCGGGGGATGTGGACGCTAGCTCGTTCAGCCCTCTAGCAATGGAGGCACAGCAGGTAAGCCCAGTCCATAATACAGATTTTAATGTAGCTTCCGGCAGCTCGAAGGTTGAGGAATCAACAGTTCCGTCGCAAGACGTTGTAGCTGAAGACCCTCCCTTCAAAACTGTCACTAGGAAGCGTTTTAGAAAGAGGGCCAAATCTTCGAAATCTGGCAAGGCTTCGGTTGGAAAACCCCACCAAGGCAGTGAGACGGAGGTGGCTGGGCTCCCTACGGGTGAGTCGGCTGCCAAAGTCAAAGGCGCCAAGGTGTTACCGGGACCCGCAACTGAGGCCGCTGGGCTCCCTTCGGGTGAGTCGGCGGCCAAGGGAGCGAGCACTGGTGTAGCCAAGGCTCTTGCTGACCGGTCCGCAAGGCAGCCCTCGGGCAAGCCGGCGGTCAAGGGCGGGGGGGGGGCTGAGGCTGGGCCAGTAAGACCGAAACTGCCAGACAAGAAGAGGCATCGTAATTCACCAGGCTTTTCTGCGCCTTCAGCAAAGAAAGTCAGGGGTAGCGAGGGTAAACCAAGCTACGCCCATGCAACAGGTGGAGGGTACATGACTGTGGTTATTCCCAATGAGTATCCGCAAGTACAACTCACCAGAGACCAGAGCAGTCGGATTCAGGACGCGGTCGTCAACATGATTGACGGTCTTGAAGACGACGGCTCGATTCAACCTAAATTTAACGGTGCTAGCTTTAACTTTGGAGCTAGCATACTTAATTGCGAGGATGATGAGACCAAGAGGTGGCTTGGGGAGATCGTCCGGCCCATTGGCAATGCGGAGGGATATGCCCTCCACATTGTCGATGCAAAGGAGGTCCTCTCGGCCACCAGATTGGGTGGTTATTTTCCAGGAAAGAGTCTGGAGGACGACCAACTGGCGAAGAGAATTCGCATCCAAAATAAACGAATTCCTGGAGTGGACTATTGGACGATTGCGGGAGTAACGAGGGACGAGAAGGGTTGCTACGCCGTCCTGACTCTACCCAGGAACAGTACTGCATACCTAAAGGAGCACAATATGGAGGTCAACTATGGCCTCCATAGGGTGGTCCTGAGGGAAATAAAGAAGTCAGCTCGGAAGGAGGAGGGGGCTGGCACAAGCAAATCTAAATGCCCAAAGGTAGCAAGCAATACCTGAGGGACCCAAAAACACGGGGACTCCAGGGGCTGAACCAAAGGGGGCAGCGGGGGATGTGGCGCCCAGGGACCCGAGAAAGGTCTCTGGGGCGGCGGCTCCCTCGCAGCGGCCTCCGGAGGGGAAGTCCAAAGGAGCCCCTGAACAATAAACACTAAAATAATGATAAAGCTGCTGCAAATTAATCTTCACCACTGCATAGCAGCGTGTGGAGTATTGCAGCAATACATGAAAGGTAAGAATATTGATATAGCTCTAATACAAGAACCTCACCTTTTAAATGGCATGCCAGGGGGTATCAGGATGGAGGGCTATGGTGTGGTCTCCTCATCGGATAACCCCAGGGCATGCATCCTATATAAAAGAAGTTTTAAAACTGCTGCCACTGTGGCATTTTTGTTCCAGGGATTTTGCAGCAGCTAAAATAAGCCTCACTACGAGGCTGCAGAGGATGGAAATCTGCCTAGCAGCGGTCTACCTTCTCTACGAAAAGGCACCCACGGTGAACACAAACTTCATGGAAGAAGCCAGAGGCAATATCATCATGGCCCTGGACGTAAATGCCCATCACGAGACGTGGGGGAGCCCCAACTCCAATCAAAGAGGTGAGCAATTACTTGACCTTATTATAGGTAATAACCTTGACATTTTTAACAGGGGTAATAAACCGACCTTTGTCAATAAGAACAGGCAAGAGGTAATCGATATAACCTTGGCGACCACAGAGATCAGCCACAAGGTGGTAAACTGGCATGTCTCGAACGAGGAAACATGCTCAGACCACAAATATATTAGATTTGATCTAATAACTAACCCAATCCATGCATCGAGCTACAGAAATCCCAGAAAAACAAACTGGGAAGGATATAGCACCATGCTGGAAGGGGAAATAATAAACTTTCCAAGAAGGATTGCCAACAAGTGGCAATTAGAGGTGCTCAACACCACACTAACATCAGCCATAACCAAGTGTTATGAGACTAATAATGTGAGTTGCGATGTTGAGAACACTAGGAACACCAAATGGTGGAACAAAGATCTTAGCAATCAAAGAAAAGCTCTAAGAAAGAAATTTAACATTGCTAAGAGAACTGGCATATGGGAAGAATACAGAGCACAACTTACAACCTATCATAAATCTGTCAGGAAAACGAAAAGACAAGCTTGGGTCAAGTTTTGTCAAGAAGTTGAATCCACAGCGAAAGCAAGTAGTATCAACAAAATATTATCACAACAGACGCAAAAGGATAAGCTGGACTCTCTGTGGGACGGAGAGAGGTACACCATGAATAGCATGGAGACACTTGAAGTCCTAGTGAGGGCGCACTTTCCTGGATGCGATGTTAAGTTTAACCAAAGCTCATTCCCAGATAACAATGAATCCCCTGACAGGGTGAGTTGGGATAGAGCAAATGAAATAATAACCGGCAAGAGAATTGCATGGGCAATAAACAGCTTCTTACCATATAAAGCAGCTGGAGTAGATGGTATCTTCCCTGCATTGTTGCAGAAAGGGCTACCAGTACTTAAACCACACCTCCTAGAACTACTAAGAGAAAGCTTGGCACTTAGACACATACCAAACAAATGGAAGGTGTCCAAGGTCATTTATATACCAAAACCTGGGAAAGAGAATATCAACCCCAAAGCATTTAGGCCCAAATGTCTGACATCCTTCTTGATAAAACCATGGAGAAGGTATTGGATAGACACATTAGGGATAACACGCTACTGTTGAGACCATTACACCACTCGCAGTATGCTTATCAGGCAGGTAAATCCTGTGAGGTGGCTCTGCAACACCTAACATCCAAGATTGAAAAAATCATTGGACCAAAAGGAAATAATGGCGGGCATCTTCATTGATATAGAAGGAGCCTTCGACAGAACCCCCTACTTAACAATAGAGAGAGCCCTGGAGGAAAAACAGATTGATCCAATCATCCGCCAGTGGATATGCTCGATGCTAAAGGGGAGAATAATATACTCTGAACTAGGAGAAAACAAACTATGGGCGGAACCCGCTGGTGGATGCCCACAAGGGGGGGTCTTATCGCCGTTACTTTGGTGCATGGTGGTAGACTCCCTACTGAATAATATTAACAAAGCAGGGTCCTACACACAGGGATATGCGGATGACATCGCTATCCTGGTGGGTGGCAGGCATCAGGCTGCCATATCGGACCTGCTTACTACATGCATAGGGATACTGACGGAATGGTGTGACAACAAAGGTCTGAACATCAACCCGAACAAAGTAGAACTAGGCATCTTTACAAACCGAAAGAAGGTGGTCATTAGACCACCGAAACTAAATGGGGTCCAGATTAAGATTAGTACACAGGTTAAGCACCTGGGAGTCTATCTGGACAGCAAATTAAAATGGGATAAACACATAGAATATGTGTCGTCCAAAACTTTAAGGAGCCTATGGGCCTGCAAAAGGGCGGTAGGAAAATCCTGGGGTATGAAACCAAAGGTCCATTGGACTTACACCATGGTAATCAGACCCACGATATTATATGCCACTGTGGTGTGGTGGCACAAAGCGGGACTGGAAAGATCTAAAGTCCAACTAAACAAAGTACAGAGACAGGCATGCCTCCTAATCACTGGGGCCATGAGAACCACTCCAACTGCGGCAATGGAGGTTATACTAAACCTCAGGCCACTGCAGTTGGAGGTAGAAGCGAAAGCTATGCTTTCTATGTACAAACTTGTCAAACAAGGATTGCTCTTTGAAACATCTAGAAGAGATGGGCATAAGAAGCTATTAATTAAAATGGAGGGAATAGAGCTGCTCAAAATGAACTCAGACCTCTAGATAAAGAAACACATAGAAACTACTTTCAATGTGGAAACAGACATCAGGAAGCAACACCAAAAATGCAAAGGTATCAATTGCTATACTGATGGCTCCCTAACCAAGAAAGGTTCAGGAACAGGAATATGGAGATTGAGCGACAAAAAGAGCACATCTCTCCCCCTGGGGAAATATACCTCAATATTCCAGGCTGAGGTAATGGCAATCTGTTACTGTGCACAACAACTAATAGAGGATAGAACACAGAACAGAACCATTAAGATTTACTCAGATAGCCAAGCTGCCCTGGGGGCTCTGAGAAATGTAATAACCAGATCTAAACTTGTTGAGGATTGCAAATTATACCTCAACAGGCTAGCTGTTAACAATAGAATCTGGGTAGAATGGGTGAAAGGTCACTCTAATATTGCTGGAAATGAGAAGGCTGATGAACTGGCCAGACAAGGGTCGGACAGCAATCCTATTGCTCCCGAACCTATCTGTGGTATAGCCTGGAGCCTTGCTAAAAGTGAAATAACAAGGCTCTATAACAGCATCGCCTCTCGAAACTGGCATATGGAACAACTGAGACAGTCAAAACTGTTTCTGGGAGGGCACTGCAAAAAAAGGGGTACACAACTCCTTAATCTTGACAGAGCCAAGCTCAAATACCTGACAGAAATGTATACAGGGCATTGCAGACTAAATAAACATCTCTGCACAATGAAAATCAAGACCTCACCGATTTGCAGATTCTGCAACAGATTCTTGCGAGATACTGGCAAGGAGGAGATTTCTTCATTTTGGGGTAGAATTCATCCTAGATGCGAGTGTGGACATAGACCCTATTAGGATTATAGGGTACATGAAGACACTAGGACTCTACTAAAATAGTACAGGATAAACGGCATAGGCACAATGAGCCTCAAGGCTGAGGTGCCACCATAGCCGGCTTTAAAAAAAACCAAAAAAAAAAACCCATTATTTTCTCTCAACCTGATTTATTTGAAATAATCATTGATTGTTAATTTAATTTAATTAGTTTGATCATTTTAATTATAGAATGTAAATTGGGAAATTGTAGATTATAGATTGACATATCCAAGATCTATTGTTTTTCCCCAGTCTGGGAGAAATTGAGTTTTTTTTTCTTTTCATTCTAATTTCAAAATTTTAAATATTATTCTTATTACTAAATTATGTAAACATTACCAGGTCGGAATCTGTCAATCTGACAAACAAAGGATGCTCCGATAAATGTTTGACGATCCATTGATGAAGATCTTCAACATCAGTAACTGTATAAACCACTGCCTGTAATATAATCGCTATTTAGTGGCATGCTCATATGATATTGATAAAGTTACTAAATGTAGTGCTTTAATTATTTTTTTTTTTACCCCAACGGCTAATGTGTATGCATATTCAGCAAGAAGAGTAGGACTGATAATCCTCCATTTATGTTTCGACTTTTTAAAATGTGGATCAGGGTATAAAAAAAACATTTTTTTGAGCTGAAAAAAAAAAAAAGTCAATGTTATAAACCATTGTTAAAAGAATTATTTTTTATAAACAATTATATAAATAAAATCTCAATTATATAACAATAATAACAAGAATCAGCTGTTTTTAGCTACTGCAACACAACAATAAAATCAATTCTCACAAATCTGCCAAGTTTAATCTAGAAATGTTATACTTGATTCAAGATAAGAGTTTAAGTTCTCTTCAACTTAGATGTTCTCTACGTTCACAACTATACTTATGGATACACTTTTATAACGTGAGATTGTGGTAACCAAGAGACTGTCAGGCACTTTAACATTCTAGTAACATTTGCCGTGCCATTTTAAATTCACTAAGGGCAGGTTGAAATATATTTTAAGGAGGACCAATGGAATAAATCTTTGGACATTTTAAAATTTTTTAAGTCCTTAAAAGACTTGAAACCAGGATATTGGTCAAAAGAATCTCTGACAAGGAACACGAGGAAAAGTACTACTGATATAATAGAAAAACAATTAAAGAAATATTATACAAATATAGGGTAGGAAAAAATCTAGCAGTTTAGTGCATTAATTACTGCATTCGAAACTAGTTTTCAAATAAAATAATCTCAATAGAAGTGGCACGCACTTAATTCATCAATCCTAATTGTATTGATCCTTCTATATCATCATGCGTACCTCAAGTGATTCTGAAGCCAGCCAGGCTACTACGTAAATATTTTATATTTATAGCTTTAATTGCATTTATGAATTCCATCATATGATCTCGGCTATTTACAATAAACAAATGACATTAATTATCAGTATACCCACAGAACAAATCTTGACCTTCCCACTATGGCTAGAATAGGTTGGCAACCTGTAGGATAATCTGTTCTTTCAGCCACAGTTAGAGTACAAATGGACGTTAAGCACCAATAACTTTTATACCAATTCGGAGTTAACTTAATGATTCTACATATCTTGAAGTGTAGCAAGTAGTACAAAAACTATGTATAGACTTGCTAAAATGAGCAATATTTCAAATTTAACTATTTGTTAGCATTAAAATCACAAATAACCAAAATGGACTGTCCCCTTATTCTTCATAAATACACAACATATAACTAAAACTAACTCTTCTAGCACTATGGTCCATGAAGGAACTTGGCGCCCTTAACAATCTTCCTCCACATGCAGCTCTCCTCCATGTCCACACACCTAGGCATCGGAGATCAGCCTCCACATCATCCAGCCATCACACTCTGGGCGTGCCTATTCCTTTCTCCATCTCGAAGCCCTTGTAGAATTTGTTTTGGGAGTCTTCTAGGATTCATCCGATGTACATGACCCAACCATTTTATTCTTCCCTTCTTGATACAAGAAACTATATCAGGTTCCCAGAATAGGTTCTTCAGTTCATCATATGCTTTTATTCACAAACTATTTCATTCTTTGGTTGGGCCATATATTCTCTTTTGAATCTTTCTCTCACTTATTCGTCTACACAACATATGGACACACACAAAACCAGAAGCTAAATACAAACTTTAGAACAATATTAAATAAAACTGATTAAAGTTCTAAATAATTACCTGCCCTTTATAGAAATAATTTGGCATATATTTCATTGCATTAGTCCTGATGCAGGCTATATTCTGATATTTTCCAGGATGTTGAATTCTTAATGCTTCGATGCGATCTTTGACATAATCACACACTTTGATTCGTATTTCCATCCCAACAGCAAGAGAATCGGGAAACATAGTAGACAGTTTAACTGCAAATAAAAAAAATAACAAATTAGTATGTGATGGTTGACTATATATTATACCAGTCACTATTGTGAAGAAGTCAATAAATGCCTTCAAATCTCAATTTTTAATATCTGCTTTGTAGAAAAAATGGTTAAGTTCTGATTCTTAATTATTATTATTATTATTATTATTATTTGTTTGGCGCAACAGTCCTTAAAGCAGGACCAGGACCTCCTCACTAAGCACTGCAACAATCTCGGCCCTAGCCTTGCACCTAGCCACCTTCTCACTCCTGCCTGGCGGAGGTCTTGCTCCACGTCATCAAGTCATCTCAGTCATTTCCACCCTCAAATTCCAAAACCTTCTGGCTTTTCTTTTAGTAATTTTCAAGGTAATATCTCTGCAGGCATCCCCTCCACGTGTCGCAGCCATCTTAATCTTGCCTTCTTTATTTGGGTGGCTATATCTGACTCTCCAAACAACGTCATTAGTTCTTAATTTTTTCTTATATGATTCTTAATAAGACTTTAAATATTTTGGCACAAATGGTATTTGTAGAGTAATAACAGGATTTTGAAAAATGATCAAAAATATGCTTTCCCTAATTAAAAGTGCACAGTTTTGAATTATCAACTTCTTCACAACAGCCAGATATATTTGTATTAACAATTGACTGCCTGATATTGGTAAAACTAAATAAATAAAACATAAATTTCAATGTTACCTCTTTTTTTCCTTGCAATTTTGGACTGCATTTAAGGTCATCATTATGAGTCCTACTAATAGAGATATGAATACAAAAAAAAAAAACCACTATATGACAAAAATATTTATACTGAAAAGTAAATTTTTGACCTAATTGTTACAGATCGAGGGAGTAACTGGGATCGAGGACCGCCCAGGCAACAAAAGGGCCATCCAGGCCCTAGGCCAGGTAGACCCGGGAGCGGCAAGGGACTGCACAGGACTCGGAACAGGCTGGAATGTTCGGTCAGGGCTTAAATTGGCCAGCCCCCAGCAGGGGAGACAGCCAGTCATGAGACGGTGATCAGAGAGTCAATGTCAGTAATCAGTTAGTGAGCTAGTGTCAGTAAAAGCAGTAACAGTCTCTGTGTGTGTCAGTGTTGTATATAGATTTAGAAAATCTTATTTGTATTTGTGAAATCTATAACCAAGTTATTTAGGATAAGTATAACCTTATTGTATTGTCCACTGGCTTGAAGTGGTGAACAGCTTCCAATACCTTGGATCCACAATAAATGATCGACTGGATGAGGAGGAAGAAGTAAAGAAAAGGATTGTGATGGGGAATAGAGTATACTTCGGCTTGTCTAAGATCCTGAGGAGTAGATTGATGAGTAATGCCAGGAAGTTCAGGATGTATAAAACACTGATCAAACCTGTGGTGACCTATGCCAGCGAAACTTGGACCATAAACAAAAGGACAAGTGATATACTGGACATGTTTGAGAGAAGAATACTAAGAAATATTCTGGGACCTGTACACCAAAATGGAATATGGCAAAGAAGGAAAAATAAAGACCTGTACGGCAAATACAAAGACCTTAATATCTCGGCGAGCATCAGAATTCTGAGATTGAAATGGTTTGGCCACCTAAGGAGAATGGAGGACAAGCTGGAAAGAGAAGTAGGAGGAGACTCGAGGACCGCTGGAGAGACAGTGTACTCTAAGACATGAGGCAGATGAGAATGAATGGCTTGTATGCAATGGACCATAAGTTGTCTGTTAAGCTAAAAAGAAGCATTGTATAGTATAGTATAGCAATTAGTGTAATTAGATATAGGTTAGACCTAAGTGATAATTGTTATTGTTTATTTATATTAGATTAGAAATACAGTTGTATTTTTTAGTTTGTAAATAAATTTTGTTTTGTATTTAATTGTACTTAGATTAATCATACCCCCAGTGGCCGGTAATATTTTTGCCCAAGACTTCCATTGAAGTCCTATACTGGCCAGGGTGGGAAGGTCAAGATTCATTTCGTGGGTCCGCCACGAAATAAATTTTAACCCGCCCAGGTGGGATTCGAACCCACGACCTTCTGGTTACGAGCACGCTGAGACCCTCGCCCCAACGCACTCGGCCATTGAGTCCCCCCTCTCCACTTTATATCTCTTAATCTACTTATTATTTTCTTTTAAAAAAATTACAAATCATGGTCACTTATTGACATAAGCCAATGAGATAATGACAATAAGACTGTTGAAAATGATGGTGAAGCATATTGAGGCATCACTTTAACCAAATTATCCCTAAATTTTCCGTCTATTTAAAAATTTAACCATCTTCTATCTACTAATGGGAAGAGTGGTAGCTCAGTGTGTAAAGCACTAGTCTGAGTCTGGCTGAAGAGAAAATGAAAGACCTTCCTGCAGCACACCCAGCCAATATAACGAGGATACCCTTGATCAGGGAAAAAAACATGGCAAATAAGCAAGATTTCGACTGAACCTCCTTCTTTAGAAACTTTGAGACCCTATTTTATTAATCTTCTAAAATATCCCATTTCACTTTTATATCAATTGATTATTTCATTTTCCGATTTAAAATTACAATACCTTCTAAATGGTGAAACCCAAGATTACAGCAAGATCCAGAAATTAAAAATGCCTTTAATTCATCAACTCCTAAACTATCCCTCTAATTGTAATCCTAGCAACAATCACCAACTTAAAACAACCACTATGTGAGGGCAGTTTGTGAAATTCACTAATACCAAAAATCAAGATGCATAAAGTTTAGATCTAGAATATTATAAATGATAAAAATACATACTACAATAAACATTATAAAAATACAAACCTAGAAGTCCTCCATAACCGCAACCTACGTCAAGAAACTCCACCTGCTTTTCAACACCATTGTTTTCATTTGTTGTGAAATAATTTGGGAACAAACCTTTCCAGTCCATAACAGCAGGGCTCCTTGGACTGTTAAAAAAAAAAAGTTACACATAATTTACATTTCAGTTTATAAATTAAGTTCCTAGAAAATGTCAATGAAACTCAATGGAAAAGAGGTTCAAAAACAACAGATTATAAAAATGCCAAAATTAATGAAACATAAATTTTTATGAATTTCATTTATCATAAATTAAAACTAATAATTTTAATAAAACAATGAATATATTAAAACTAACCTCACAAACTTAAAGGAATTTTAGAAATTTTATCAATACCTTCATAAACAGAAACGTACAAATACAAATGTTTCATTTTGAGTATAGAACCCAAGTTGGCACCTATTTCTTGAAAAGCACAGAATAAGGCTTATGCACGATCATAGGAATGATGAAATATTAAGGCACTTTCAAAATCAATTAATGTATTTAAAACCCACAAATAATTTTTGTACAATGATAAATTAGGTAAAACGATGGGTTCGTAATTGACCATAATAAATTACAAGACTATCAAAGATCATAAATAATCAATAAAATGCCGATAAAAATCCATCTACACCAATTTACTTCCCTAAATGAAAAAAAATGTAAACATTCTCATAACAATCAATTTCAACAATTAGTAAAACATTGAATCAAATTCATATGCATAGAAAATAGATTATATTTGAGAAAGCTAATATATAACATGATAAATCCTTACTAAGTAATACTGTGGTCAGCTATGGGGTTTGTGTGTGCTCTTTGGCGATAATACTTCTTTTGAGGTAACATTTTTTTTTCTCAGACTAACACTTGAATGAAAGCAACCATTAATATTTGCTTACATGCAATTAATTTTATATGAATAATGTACAGGAAATTTAATATTTATTCTTATCAAGACATTCAGAGCATGATATAAGTCCACATTTTAACGTCATTCATTAAAAGTAACACGAGATTCCTAAAGTACAAACACGACGTAACTTTAATTTCAAAGAAAAATTAACACTAAACACTTTTTAAAAATTAAAAGTCAAAGGCAATCGTACTATTTTAAAATTTAGAGGTAACACCTTGTGGTCGAAATCAACAGGTTATGTAGTGTTCCAAAGAGGTATAAATATGCACCAAGTTTACTAAAAAGTTTCAGTCGAAGAAAAAGTGTTATGTTGTAAGAAATATAAAATATCCCTCATTTAGACAACAAAACACTTTTTCTTCGACTGAAACTTTTTAGTAAACTTGGTGCGTATTTATACCTCTATGGAACACTACATACAGTTTTATGGTATATAAAAAATTGGAAATTTCAACAAAAGAACAGGGGTTTTGCTAATTAAAATGGTGTTTATTATCTTCGAACATACTATATATACTGTTATATAAAAGGACAAGCCATTTTTCGTTTGTGATCACTAACCGCGTAAACACTGAAATCTGTTTCAAATTTTAAACATAACATCTTTATAGCTCAAGGAAGGTTTAGCGGTAATAAAATTGACTGATTTTCAGTTAAAATGTTATTTAAAAAAGCGATATATACATATGTGTTGCGCATTGAACTTTGAAAATCAACCGATAGGTAGCGTGCTCCATTTTGCAAGAGAGGTTACAATGATACGGTGTTATTTAGAGGATAAAACTGACAGTACAAATTACTTATCTTTATTTAAAAATTGGATGGAGATATATGTGTTACGACTTGTGAAGTTTGAAAATCAACCGTTATAAGGCTAATAATACATTAAATAGCCTCTGTCCTTCTAGATTACTAACTCATACATTAAAATTAAAAATTGGATGTCTAACTATATTTTTACATGATCTACAACCACTTACTTAGTGCAATGTTTCCAGGTTAAAAATTACAGCTATGCTTGGAAATATCATTGAGGCCATAATTCGCACTGGAACAGCGACTGATGAAATATTTTTTATTCCTAAAATTCCAATGATTCCTACTAATTTATCATTTTAATTCAAAAGATTAAAATTTCCAAATAAAGTTTCTTTTGCTACGACCATTAACAAATGGCAGGGTCTTCTTTGAATGGTGTTTCCCTTTGTTGGGGTTCTCTCAGTTCAAACTTTCCTTCTAGTCTGTCCATCACTGTCCCTCAGACCTCTTCCTCCTCTATTTCATCATTCCACCTCCTTGCTGGTTGTCCTTTTTCTATTTTTTGGAGGGTTCCATCTTCTTACTGTTTCAGGCAATCTTCCAGCAGGAGGAACAAAAAAGTTATGGCAAGATAATTACTAAAAAATCATTTCATTTTACTACCATAGTTATCTTGCCGTAACTTTTTATGGGTGCATTACCAGACGCATGTTCATACAAAATTTTTTGTTCAGCGTGTAATTTTCTATAAGATTTTGAGGGTTTGCGAATTTTGTCCACCCTCACTCTATGTTCGAAACACTGTGTGATAGGTATATTTCAGTTATCTCTTAGACCTCCTGAGGTGAGTACTGATGTTTGATTTCTTGTGTTACATTTTTAAAAAATTTGTATGTTTCAGAACTGAAGATGAATGTTTAGCATTTGAAACTAGTTTTGTAATAAAACAATCCCAATAGAAGTGGCAATTAATTCATCAATCCTAATAATAAAAATTATATTTAACTCATAAAGAAGGCCAGTAGTCTCTTATATTTTTGGTATAATAATCGGTAACAGTTACTTCAATTGTCTTACTCAAAAACCATATTTTTTATTAAACGGTGATTTTTGGTAGCAAAGTAAAAAAAAAAAAAAAAAAAAAAAAAAAAAAAAAAAAAAAAAAAAAAAAAAAAAAAAAAAAAAAAAAAAAAAAAACCGAAAGTTTTATAACCATCAAAAAGTTCAATAAGAAAACAACTTACAAACTATCCTTTTTATGAGAGTAGTTTTTTTTTTTTATTTTTTCTTCGGGTTGAGAAGACACATAAAACATATCCATATCTGTGATCAAAAAGGACCTAAATAAGTATGAGAACTAGCTCCAGATAAATATTTTTTTCTAAAAAAAAAATGTTAATTTTGACTCGTATAACTTGAAGTAATTATTGGCAGTATATTTGTTTACCTTAATAGAGACAATAAATAACCTGGATATATTACCTACCTGACTGTTATAATTCATTTATTAAGGTAAACAAAGAAAATTAACATACTCCAGTTCACTTGTTGTAGCTGCTTCAGTTCAGTTTGTTTAATTTAATTAAAAATGAAAAAAGAAAAGAAAAAAAATATATTTTCAATAAACATTGTATTTACACAAATAAATAATTTATACATGACTTATAAATTCTTAAATAGTAGCTTATAAAGAAGGCAAATGATATAGTATATATACATATATGTGGTTAAGTACATGAATTACATCTGTATTGTGTAATTTTAGAATAAAATGTTACTGATTTAAATTATTTTCTGTAAATTTTTTTTTTTAATTTTATTTTTTAATTACATTTTTTATTACAATATACAGCAAATTATAAAAATTGGCACACCAACAGTCGACAATACACAGGAGATGATTGATTGTGAAATAGAGAGTAAATTACATTTTTTTTATTATTATTACGTTCATAAATACACAATATGAAACTTTTGTAATAACCTAATGGAAAATCAATTTAAATACGTCATAATAATGTATCAGAAGCAACTATATATTCAATTATCTTTAGTCTTTAATAATATTTATGTAGTAAAGTAGGTAACTATATAAAATATGAACTTCAGTCATTTGTTTTTTATTAAAAAAAAAAAGTTATTTTTTTATATAGTTTAAAAAATATAAATAAATAATAAATTTATTTGATTACAAACTGAATACATAAAGCCCTTGAAAAGTTCTCTTTGGACAGTTTAAAATGTAATTCATAAGAAAATCATATCGATAAAAGTATAAATACTAAAAACACTAATACAAAATAATTGTCTTTGGCTTAACGTAATTAAAAAATTAATAATATTAATAGAAATTATTTATAATTTCAACTTCTGAAAAAAATGTACAGTAATTCGACAGGTCTATTTACCTAAATTATCTAATGACGCTCAACATAAATGGATCAAATTTTAAATTCAAATATTTAACTTCTACTTTGAATTAAGAGCATAAACGACACCAAATCTTTTTACCTTATCGCAAGGTGCATAAGAAACTAGGAAAAAAATTGTTCTGGAGCTAAATAAATTTAATTCTAATTTAAACTAAAGGAATGTATAATAAATAATATACTACTTTGTCCTTATATCGTGTATACATATAATCAACAAGCACACTCATAAATATTTATTCATGTGATTGTGCTCAATTAAAAATCTGTGTTTACTAATTAAATCTATACGATTAAAAAAAAAAAAAAAAAGTGATATATAATACATATATATTCATGTATCACAGAAAATACAACAGTATACGCTAAACACAATTTGATAAAATGTGACAATGTACAGACATTCATTCGCTTTAATTACCATAAGATGATTTTTTACATAATAAATATGAGATTTGTATCTTAATATTTCAAAATTTAGTCGTTTATATTTGTTTAAATCACAGGATTAATATATATGTATATAGATTAGTATCAAACTCGCTACATCATCAAAATTAGCATTAAGTGTAAAACTACTGATATACACAATCAAATATTACATAACTGATATACAAACATATATATGTATATCAGGAGAAAGGCAGAGATAAAGCAAAAGTTGGAAATGCATCTGCAGCTTTCGATAGTATTTAGTACAGTCAAAACACACGCATTACAAAAATAATCACTAAAGCAATTAATTAAAATTGCTATACTCAAAAAGTAATGGAATGACTAGGCAATTTTTTTTATAACTGATTTCCTGACTAATCTTAAAATAATCACTTAATATAACAAAAGTGTGATAAATTTATATAATAAATATTATTTTAATAAACACAAAAAATATGTACCGGAAATATGTAGAATACATGGCGATGATTTTTTTTTTTTGTAATAGTAACAGCTGGAAAAAAATGTAATAAAAACAATTGAATGGGAGATAAAATTAGCAAGTCATGTTTAACTATGATACAAGTCCTTTAAAAAGAGTATTATTATATTATTTATTAAATGTGTCAAAATCTTACATTTTCTACCTTATTTAAAGTTTTAAGAATCTTAGCTTTATTCAAAATTAAAACAGACATTAATTTCTCATGATGGAAAAAAATTAATGCTAATTAAATAAGGGAAAATTGATAACTAAATATTCAATTTAAGGCTTCGTATCATTACAACTCAATAAATAAATAATTGAGCCATGGAATTCAAAGAACCAGCTAAGTCCAATTTCCAAATTTTTTCATTGAACAGTTTTACCTACCTTAGGCGAAAGTTTTTTTTTTTTTTTTTTTTTTTTTTTTTTTTTTATCCTTAGGCGATAGTTGAATCACATTGAAAAGGCCATAGAAAAAATAATTTCTCTTCCCCAATCTTACCTATACCTTTACCGAACAGCTGTGAAAAATTAAAAAAAAAAAAAAAATGGACTTAGCTGGTTTTTCATTTCTACGATTCAAATAGAATGAATGATACACGAAAATTAGCAATAGGTGTAACATAATAGATCCATATTCTCCTATACTGAAAAATGGTTTTTCACTAAATAAAATTATTCATTATGGACAAATTCAGTTTTGAAAGATAACTCCTCTAATATGGATCAGGGAGAGTATAGAAATTTTAAATAAGTAATTTAAATAAAAAGAACTATAAGAGGTTTCATTGTTTATAGTGCTGAACAATCTAATAATCTTCAAACAGACCAGGTTACCGACCGAACTGTTTACCAATCTATTTAAGACTGATAGTGATACATATTCCATGGACCTGCCATATAATAAAAGTTAACGGACACCCATTCTCAGGCAGATCTTGTCGGAGAGCTGCTTCGGCACACCCGGCAATAGCAGATTCAGAACAAGTTTTAAAAAATAAATAATCTACATTGTAATTAAAACCTATTTTTTTTTTTTTTTCAATATCAAGAATTAAAGTTGCAACCAAATCTTTATTAATCTGTTCCTAAGTTAACAGGATATAAATCAGTAATTTAACTCATTATATGCCTGCTGATAAAAACAGATATTTAAAAAAAAGTGCAACAATATCAAGGACTTGTATCATAATATATATGCAGCTTTGCAGTTATTTTAAAAAATATCCTCAAAAAAATAAGTCGGTTTCAAAAAATACTCTTTCATCCTAATACTTACGAATTCAAAATGCATCGAAGCCTATACAATTCAAGGTAACTATATTGAGTGTGGTTAAGTAAGTTAATACAAGAACATTGCATAATTTTTTTTTTTTTTGTTTTTTACATTTTTTTCTTTTCTTTAAAAATTAAAATATACATACACATACATTTTAAGTATATGTATGCAAACACACATACATTTACACGCACAACATGACATAAATACTATTAAAATAGTTGTTCTAAATAATTATAGAGAAATAAAATATATAAAACAAAAAAAAGATACTTATATATACAATTTTAAATATGTAAATTACTCTGAGCCTAATGTATATTACAAATGCCTAATTATACAATTTTAAAAACATTTATTGAAAAAATATATAATTACAATAATGAACTTGGTTCATGGCTACACATTAAAAAAAAAAATTTAAGTGTATTAATATCACTATAAAATAAAACCTTTTATCTTTACGAAAGAACACTAAAAAAAAAAAAAATTGTTAAATTGCATAAAATTTTAAGGCTAGTTATTTTTGAAAGACAGATCAAACAAGAGACTCAGAATCGAATTTAAATCAATTAAGCCTTAGAAAACTGACTCAGCCGAGCGAGAAAGATGAATAGGATGAGATGGACTTCGTGCTAATCGTTTCTTCGGTAATTTTTCTAAAGTACGATGAAGGCAAACAAAATCAGGTCTATCAGTTGCCTTATAAGCCCAACACATCATGAGGATATCCTAAAAAAAATTAATAAATAAAAAAAAAAACTATATTTATTATCACTACTTTGTTAACGTAAACATAAAGTACAGAAAACGAAATATTAATGGAATTTCAAAGTAGAAAAAATATTTTCCCAAGTTTTTACTGCTCCGTCTGAAAAATATATAAAATGAAATGAGAAAAATTGAAACAATACAATAATTATCTCTAAGAAATAGTGATTACAAGAAATAAAATCAATTTTTTTGAAAATTGATGAAAAAATGATCTGTTGCACGTAGTTCTGAAACCGTTACTGAGGGCAGAGGAGAAAAATGGAATCCCTACTCTCTTGCTATCATCATCTCCATCAGCTTGAAACGGAAAAAACCCTTGGCATAAGAGTTTACGTCACCCACCCGCCCTGGGTTAGAAACGAAGAGTGACGTGAGCGTTCACGTCATCCGCAGTTGAGTTAATCTAACAGAAAAATATATCAGTATATTACCCGTCGAAGGATAAAACAACTGATGGCTCATAATGTATTTTAATATGATATTAATGATAACTACTCATTTTATGTTATAATATATAATTTTTAATTTAAATATAAGTATTTAATTTAAAACTGATGAATGAAATCTTGAAGGACATTAACATTGAAATAAAAACTTAGGCTCACACTTTATTTCTTTAATATGATGATGTGTTAATAGTAATTAGTAATATGTCAATATCTAAATTTTAGTTTCTGGTAACAGAACCAAACAAAGAAAAAAAAAATCACTATTACAAATAAAATATCCAAATGAGAGCTTGAAAATCTAACCTCAATGATAAAAAAAAAAAAAAAAAAAAAAAAAAAAAAAATTAGTAAATAGAAAGTAGTGTTTATAATCTTCAATATATAATAGAGATGGGGCCTAAAGATTAACTTTAACGAAACAAAATATATACAGAAAACAATGAGGTGAGTGACCCAGTCTCAACAAAGTAAAGTAGGGTCTACTAGTTCTGCTATCCAGGCACCATTCTAGATGGAAGAGCGACAGAGGAGATGAAGAAAACAATAACTGATGGACGGAAAGCTACTGGTATGTTAAATTCGGTCCTCTGGAGTGGAAACACTAAAAATTAATATATAAGGCCATATGAGAAAGTGTAATGCTATACTGCTCAGAAACATGGCCCCTATAAAAATTGTAAGGCAAAAGATTCCTCCTGGCTGTGGAGAAGGATTTTTGAAGGTTAATTAGAATCTCAAGGATTCAACGAATCTGAGATGAGATTATAAGAGAAAGAATGGAAATGAGGAGGAATATCCTAGAAAAAATGGAGGGAAGGAGATTGAGATGAGAATGGCCATATTAAAAGAATGAATAAAAAAATAATCCCAAAACAGCATATAAATGGGCAGCAGCAAGCAAGAGAAGAAAAGGTGGGCCTCACATCAGATGGAAAGATATTGCGGCTGAAAGTATGACTGGCCATGGACCAACGGAAGAGGAAGCAATGGACTGAGAAGGGTGGAGGAACCTATTGAGAGGAAATTGAGTAACATTTTACACTTATTTCCAAACATTTTTTATTTCTAATAATAATCTCTAACATATTTTTTTTCTTCAATTCAGAGCAGTAGTTGTGACAAAACATCAGTAAAAAATTATGAGAAAATTTTTATGTCAAAATCTTAAATACTGAAAATACATATCATATACGCTTGTATAAAAATTACTTTAAGCAAAAATGGTTCCATAGTTCTATATTGATTGAAAGATCCTATCATACTGAATTTTAATTTAATTAATTGAGAAAATTAATTACAATAAGACTCATGCAAAATAGAAAATAAATAATAATAAATGTATTAATGAAAAACAAATTAAAATAAATAAATAAATAAGGGAGATTCACCCAAAATTGTCATTTTATTAATTGAATTTATCTTCTCCTGTACCTAAAATAAAAATTACTGTTTTTCCATATCGACGAAAAGGAGTAAAAAAAAAAAAAATGTCAAACACTATATATACATTAGAAAAACAACAAGCGCACTGCTGTTCATGAGCAAATAAATATGGAAAGGTAAGAATACATTAAAAACTACAGAAAGAAAATTTCATAAATTAATTACATAATTCACTTATTAATTCCTGTAAGGATAAAATCTCATAGTCAACAAAACTAAAACCCATAAATGCTTTTGAACATTTATAAACAGAAAAAAAAGCTGTGCTAAAAAAAATAAATAAAAACAATAAAAATGGTAACAACGAGGAATGGAAAAAAGAGTGGATGAAAGAAATAATAATAAAAACATTCTAAAATCACATTAATAAATAAATGAACGAGGCAATGACAATTAGAAAAAATGTTGATACATTCATTTACAAACATCTTTAAATGCAATTCAACAAAGAAAAATAAAAAGCAACGTAGGTGCCAACATCAACTACTCATTTCTAACTCAAAACTTCATTTTACATTCAATTAATTACCTTAAGTTTTCGGTATGGATGGACATCCTTTTGATTTTGACCTTGTTTATCTCGTCTTAAGTCACGCACGTCTTCATGGAATGGAGATGCCTCGAGCATAGGGATGTCATTAGCGCTTACCTGAAGAATGTAATTATTCTCAAATCGACCGAAAAATCAGTAACTAGGTTCGGTAACCTACGATAACTGGTAGGTTTGACTCCATAACAAGCATGTTGTCAAATGTCTCTAATCACTAACGAATGCATAGGATAAATCTTACTCAAAGATTAAATAGTTGAAAAGTCATTGTACCAAGAGCTCTACTTTGGGTAAGGATAATACACATGTGATAGTCATATGATAAAAGATACAAACACTGTAAATGAAAATGACGACCCTGCTTACATTGCAAATAAAGCTACACAAATTTATTGGGTACATAGTCGAACCTCGATATAGCAAATTCCTTGATAAATCCAAGTTTTTCTATTCCCTTTGAACCTGCCTACCATTCCTATTTTATTTTTATCTCTACATATCAAAGGATTGGTCAAGAAGACCTTGATGTATCAAATTTTCGAAGATTACTTAGCTTACACCACACCTCTACAAAACATAGTTTTTATCGGAAAACCTCAACTTATCGAAGTTGATTTGTTAAATAATTATCATTTAGACTGAACATAGTTTTTTTTTCAAAGGACTGTCGTTATCATAGTGGTCTTTTTCCTCATGTAAGGCTGTAACTCCCCCCTCACATTTTTTTTCGGTTTGTTTCAGTTTCTGATAAAACACTTGTGCGATACTTTCATTGTTATTTTATGATTTTTTGATCCTCGAAAATGGCAAAGTGTAAAACCCTTTCGTATGATGAATAAAAGAAAGTAATTTAGGCCTAAATGCTGGGGTTGAAAAAAAGTGGGATATTGTGAAACATTTTGGAATACAGCAAAAACCTATCTACAATTCTGAAAAATAGGGAAATATATTTTCCCTGACATTAGATAAAATATATAATCATAGAAATTCAGAAATAGATATAAGATGGAAACATAAAATAGAAATTCTTCAGTATACCAGAGGCAGACCGAATGCTTTAAATAATTTGCATATTTTCAACCTGGACTAATAAATCAGAAAGGTCCTTTTCATTAGGAATAAATAAAGACAATTTAATTTGTGGGAAAATAAAATACATATATTTCCTGACTTTATTTCTTCTCAGAGATTGGAATTTTTCAGTTATGGAATTAAAAATTGGTTTCATGTAGGAGTAAGTGGGTAAAAAAAGAAACCAAATATTTTTAATACAGTATGTCTAGTTATATTGTTTTTTCAAAATAAATAACTTTAGATGAAAATGGACATTTCATATGAAACAACCCATTATGACTATTCATAAATATCGCTAACAAAAACATTTCAGATGACTCATTTAAACGATCCTATATTGGTCCTCAACACTGGCACAAACACCCATTGATGCTTCTAGAGTGAACACAAAAGCAACAGAGATAATTATTTTTTTTAAAAAGTGCTAATATCTACCAGACAGGTAAGAAGAAGCCTCGCCTCATTATCGTTGTTCAATATGGCTATAGAGCCAGGATTGATATCGTACCTTTAAGTAACCACTATTCAGAAATTAAGTTACATTAAATTACTCATTAGATGGATATATTTTGAACTATTAAAACATTATTAACAAGTTGTTTATATAAATACCTTAACATCCCTGGAGGCTTGTAAATTGGCTAGAGTTTGTTTCATTCCTTTTCCAACTTGCCATATAATAGCTTCAGGCGGTTGACCTTTGAACGGCCATTCTCCACATAGAAGTTCATACCATACAGTGCTGAAACGTTTTAAAAATTGAATTAAAATAAAATAAAGAGAAAATGAAAAGAAAAATATTGCTTCTAAAGAAACTGAATAGTCGGACACAAAAGAAAATGGACAATTTTGAATTTTACACTACAGATAAATCATAGTTTTTCTATTCCCTTGAATCTACCTAACATTTCTGTGCTAGTTTTACCACTAAATATCGAAGGATTGGTTATGAAGACCTTAATATATCGAATTTTTGCAAATTACTTAGATTACACAGTACTTATACAAAAAAAAGTTTTTTAATGGAAAACCTCTACAAATCAAAGTCGATTCGTTAAATAAAAAGTATTTAGACAGAAAAAAGTTCGCTCTTCGCAGGATTTTCGTTCTCAGAATGGCCTTTTTTTTTTCTTCATAAATTCGTGATGTTTTCTTTCCAACGAACAATTCCAGTGATATTGTTCACAAACAATGTTAATGTTCGCGTTGGTGTGGACATTGCCTATGAAATGTTAAGAGAGAGTTCCGTGTTCTGTATAAATATATTGTTATTACACTAGAATAATGTTATTTATACTAGAATAATTTATAAACTAGCAATATTTTTATATTGCTAGTTTATAAATTATTCTATAAATGAGACCATTGAAAGGTCTCAAAATAAAGGAATATTATTTAAATAAGAATAATAAATAGATTTTTAAATTAATAAACTGAAGACAAAAAAAATTAAATACCAAAACGTTTAATTTTTTTGAATCACACTAATTCTTTTATATAATATTATTCCATTAGATGAAAGTAATACATATTTACAACTTTCTAATAAATATGTACCTAGAATTCTAACAATTAATACTGGAGATTATTAACTCAACATTAAAATAAACTCAATAGTAGCAACACTTTCCAAAATACACTTTTGATAATTAACACTAAACCTGCTATGATAGGTCAAAATGACCCTTTTCGGAATTTTTGCAGAAGTTCTTGGAAACAACATTCATGGCTTGCTTTTTGACTTTACTACTTTTATTAAAAAAATATATCAAAAGTGTTTTTCGTTATCCACTCCTCTCTTTTTATTGTAGAAATAGGTATACATGAAATGTTGGTAGGTTAATTGTCAATTAATACTTTCAATTTCAGTTTCAACTCCAGAACATCTTTAATAATCATGATTTTGGAAAAAGTTCTTTTAATTAAAAAAACAAGGCAAAATTATTAAGGCCAGTTTACACTGTCCAAGCATTCCTCACAAACAGGGGTGACGAACAATCATTTGTTCCAGGCTCAGGCAGTGTAAACAGTCGCCGCTAGCCGAACAAGGCCAAAGCAAATGCTTGTTCGTGCTCGGCGCTGATTTGCCCGATGTCGTTTTCCAGTGAATCATCAAAGGGACGCTCGCTCACCGCTTGCTCTGTGTAAACAACCGCATTGTGTTTGCCGAATCTATTTCTCGCCTAGCTGTTGAAGGGTATATATCTCCTCCCATTTTGAGTGTGGTAGCTATTGTTTATTTTCAATTTATGTTTATTTAAGATAATCTGTCCTATTATTTTAAGTTTAATAATCGTGATTTTCAGTGTTTGACTGATGGAGTGGGACGATGAAAAGTGGCTCTTGTTAATTTCGCTGTATGAGGGGTACCCAGAGCTGTGGCAGCCAGAAAAAAAATTTTTATTTTAACAAAATAAAAAAAAATGATACATGGGAAGCTGTTGCCGCTCAGCTGGAAACGTCGTTCTACAACGTTAAAAGTAAGATAACTTCTTAAATCTTTATTTCTTTTCTTTAAAAATGACGACTCCCACATGCGGCACCTTTTCCTTTTTCGCTTTACCTCCGCGTCTAGAATGAGAATAGCTGCGGAAACCACAATTTTGGATAGCCCGGGTGCCACCTATTCGTTGCAAATGCTCACAAGCAACTGATCATCAGAAATGCTTGTGCAGTGTGAACAGAGGGCTCGTTTGCGTTTGTGCTCGTTGAAAACCGGCGAATGCTCGACGCTCGAAGATGTTCAGGCAGTGTAAAACACACCTTTAAATTTGCTTGGATTAGGGGCCATGCAGGTATTAAAGGCAATGCAGCAGTCGATAGCTTTGCCAAAAAAACGATTGATAAATATCGTAAACCATTTTCATATACATTCATGAACTAAAAATTTCCATGAAGATGGATTGGTAGAAAAGTTATGTAAAAGAAGATAAAGGATTGTTTTATAAATCTCACTGGCCACTGGTCTCAATGGAACTATGGTTTGGTAACAGCGATGCTCCCAGAACATGGATAAGATCAATGTTTAGAATGAGAATTAATCATGCTATCTCTGCTACATACTTATATAAGATTAAAAGAAAATATACAGATTATTGTGAATTAAGAGAAGTTAAGGACGATCCAAAACATATAAAAATATTCTGCTGAACGATATCGTTTTATAATTAAAATTTAAAATATTATAAACTAAGACTACTCTTCTTATATAGAGATATCAAACCCTAATTTTATACTAGAAGGATTAGGCCATTTTATAAAATCTACTGACATTAAATTATAAAAAGCATAGACTTTCATTGATTAAGATAAAAAAAAAACAATTATTTTGAATAAATATTATTTTTTAAGTTCGCCAATGGCATTTAAAAAAGCCTAAAAATTTATACATTAAAAAAAAAAAAAATTAATATTATTAAATAATTTCTATATATTTTAATACTTAAAAAAAAAAAATTAACAATTGAATCAACATAAAATTATAAAGAAGAAAATTAATTAATTAATTAATAGATTCAAACATTTTTCAGACCAAATATTATCTTTATAACACATACCCAAATGCATATATGTCCGTAGCCTTGGAGAAAGGTAAGTCATCATCTTCAGGTTTCTGGTGTGCTTTGAGAGATCTAATTATTTCAGGCGCAAGGTAACACAACCAACCAGGGGGTATACTCAGCCCGTCCCCCTTTCTGAAAGTTTACGAAAGAACAATTAGAAATACTTAACTTCTTGGACTAAGTAAAAATAAATATTAATAATATCAAATAAAAGAAATCCTTAAATACGTAGCGGTGCTATATTTACACTTAAAAGTAAATGTAAATGTTAAAAAAAAAAAAATTATACTAAAAAAACACACTTTAATAGCGAACCGAACTAAACCTATCTTAACAAAATCTAATGATCTACAACTATCAGAATATAACATTTTTTAAATATATTTTTTATTTTTGAAGAGAAAAGATTTGACCCCAGTTGGGGTTCGAATCCCAACTGGGGTCAAATCTTTTCTCTTCAAAAATAAAAAATATATTTAAAAAATATTTATTAAATGGGTTCGAATCCCAACGGGTCAAATCTTTTCTCTTCAAAAATAAAAAATATATTTAAAAAATATTTATTAAATGGGTTCGAATCCCAACTGGGGTCAAATCTTTTCTCTTCAAAAATAAAAAATATATTTAAAAAAAAAATATTTATTAAATGGGTTCGAATCTCAAAACTGGGGTCAAATCTTTTCTCTTCAAAAATAAAAAATATATTAAAAAAAAAATTTTATTAAATGGGTTCGAATCCCAACTGGGGTCAAATCTTTTCTCTTCAAAAATAAAAAAATATATTTAAAAAATATTTATTAAACAAGAACCATTTGATAATTTAATATAACATTTTTTGATTGGATTAGCCATTTCTGTGTTATAGACTCTTAAACGTGACCAAAACTAACTTTCCGAGAAAGTTGGCGAAATTCGTCGATTGTGGCTAACGCTTAAATCAAATTCAGCTTAAGGGATGTCTTTAGATGCACAATTGAATAAACTTTAATTTTGTAAATGACACATTTTTCGATTTGAGGCATTTTTGTATCTGTTTTTTTTGCAAAAATCTGAAAAATGTTTGGGTTTTTTTTGCGCCCAAAAATTTTCAGCTTATCAAATTTAGTCACATTTTTGATATTTTATTCTCAGGACCCATCTGGACCATACCGAATCATAAAACCTACTTCTACACCTTTTGCAAGGCAGACTACCCTTGTAGGGAGTACTTCGACTGGACTAAGTAAGAATATTAAAACAAAGTTGTGCAATTATTGTATTGTCATTGGTCCTTGACATGTGTGCAAATTTTCAAGATAATGAGATAGCTGGAAATTATGATTAAAGATTCAGTTAAAAACAGGTGAAGTTAATAAAAGTGTATTAAAAAAAAAAAAAAAAAAAAAGAAAAGTTGAGTTTTAAATAAAATTTAAACAATCCATTATGTACATTAATTAATTAATGTTATATGCAAACATCCTATTAAAATTATAATTATTTCTAAAAGAGTTAATAATCAGTACCTGTTTCCAAAACAAAGTTTGGTAACGCTAAAGAGACCAAAGTCAGTTATCACAACTTTCCCATTTTGCAAAAAGATATTCTTTGTTTTCAAGTCTTTATGAACGATTCCTCTGGCATGCAGATAACCCATTCCCTAGAAAGAAAAACAACGTATTAATTGTTATACAAAATAAAGAAATAAAAGTAAAATCCTATTTTAGAAGCTCGTATTTAAATTAGCAAACATTGATTTTTAGTGAATTGAAAATTATCATTCTGTAAAGGTCGAGATCAGATGAAAGAACATACATTTACATTATTTTTAGAAACTTCGATTACTGGTATTAAATATACCATTTTTTTTTTTTTTTGGAAAAACATAATTCACAAAGAATATCATATTCAATTCAATTGCACTTCATTTTTAATGAATTATTATTTCAATTTTTTTTTTTAAATTATTTATACATACCATACCATAAAAAAAAAAAAAAAAAAATTGTTAAAAAAAACAACAAAACTTAGAATTAGGATTGATGAATTAATTGCCACTTCCATCGGGATTATTTTATTAGAAAACTAGTTTCGAATGCTAAACATTCATCTTCAGTTCTAAAACATAAAAAGTTTTCAACACATCAGTACTATGTTACATGGATTATATACACTAAAGTTTTCAAAAATGTAAGACAAGAAATCAAACATTAGTACTCACCTCAGGAGGTCTAAGAGATAAATGAAATATACCCATCGTATAACTGAAATATACCCTTTCCCTTCTCACGATGGGTATACTTCAGTTATCTCTTAGACCTCCTGAGGTGAGTACTGATTTGTCTTACATTACATTTTTGAAAACTTTAGTGTATATAATCCATGTAACATAGTACTGATGTGTTGAAAATTTTGTATGTTTTAGAACTGAAGATAAGTAATAAAATAATCCCAATAGAAGTGGCAATTAATTCATCGATTCTAATTGTATTGATCCTTCTATACCATCATGGAGTACCTCATGTAATACTTACTTGGGAAATTTGCTGTGCCAGTGAAATAGTTTTATTCATTGCGAACTTATCTTTGTAAACATGAATGTGATGGTACAAAGTCAATCCTTTACACATAGAAGTTACTATCGCCAAATGAGGCGGTTTCATGCAAGCACCCATAAACAACACAAGGTTCTCGTGACGCGTCTTCCTGAAGGTAGCAACCTAAAACAGGGGGGATTATATAGAATAGAAAAGAAAAATAATTTTATTCTGGGACCAAGTCCCTTAAGAATAACAACTTAGTACAGAAAGAAATGAAATTAGTTACATTTGGTCAAAGACTAATAAAAAAAATTAATAAAATAAAATAAAGAAGAAATAATAATATAACAATGATAATGTACACATAGATACTAATAAAAAGAAAGAGAGGAAAATAAGAAAACATTCTACAAATGAAATAATATATAGATTCTTTTGACACAATGCTTATTATATAAATAAAAGGACCTAAATGTTATATTCAGAGTAAGAAAAAATTATTTAGATTGGTATCTAACTTGTGCACATAGTTATTGAAAGTGTTTCCGAAAGAAATATCATTTAATTGAGAAAGTAGATTGTTAGCAAGCGTCACCTTGGATAAGAAGGAGGTACTGGAAATAGAGGAATTTAAATGTTTTCAGCGATTTTGCTTGTCTAATATGAGAAGGAATAGAATGCCATAAGATGGTTGAGCGGAATAGGAAAGAATGCTGGAATGCAGTAGTTCTGTGGGATGGGGTATATAGATCAGAAAGGCGGGATCTTGTGTGCATTGAATTGACTGCAGATCTGAATGAAGGGTGCTGATAATTTGGTAAAGGAATGATCCACGGAAATATTTTCTACGGAAAGTGGGATAAAGCCAGTTTAATGCGGAATAGAGGAAGGAAACGTGGGAGCGCCTCGGTATATCGAAGACAAATCTGGCAAAGCAGTTCATAATTCGTTTTAATCTGTCTTCGAGAACAGTCGAGAGACCACCATAAACTAGAGAACCATAATCAAGGTAAGGGAATAATAGGGAGGATACTAAAAGCTTACTGGAGAAAAGTGATAAATAAACGATAAATGATGGAAACATAAACAAATAATTAAAAGAAAAAAAAAAATATTGTTTCTTAAAATTGTATATGGTTGAAGTACTTTACAGCATAAAATATATGTTAAAAAAAAAAAAAAACTAAGAAACTTAATCAACAGTATTGTAAGAGATATGAGTAATTATACCTGTCATCCCAGTGAATTATTATAAAAATTTTCAACTTAAAATTGTCATGTTTGGCTGATTTGTGCTTCATTAATAAAATTGAAAAATGTAAGGCTTATCCAACTCCAAAAACAATCCTAGTATTATTCATCACCAATATTACAAACGAAGTTGCAGATGTATGTATGTTTTTTTAAGGCAAGACAATGAAATAACTTTATTATAACAAAAACTTATGATAGGCAATTAAAAATTCAAGAAAATTGAATAATTCAACAAAAGCAACATCTGACACAAAAAACAAACAAACAAATAAAATTGCCTGTTTATCACCTCCAATTTATCTTCTATATTACAAAGACAAAAAAAAAAAAGAACAGTTTAAAAAATGTATAAGTCAGGGGGAAAAAATAGTGTTTGGATATCTTGGATACACTAATAATAACTAATTCAAACTTTAAAAAAATGTTTTTAAGAAATAGCATGAATAATAAAGAATTTACATCAAGTTTGAAGCCTTCTAAAGTTTTTTCATCATCCAGACAATTCATATTTAAAACTTTAATAGCCACGTCTCCATGCCAATTTCCACGATAAACGGTACCAAAATGACCAGTTCCAATAGCTTCGCCCATTTGCAGTTCATCGAAAGGAATGTCCCATTCTCTCATTGATATCTGAAAAATAAATAAAACTCAATGAAAATTTCACATGAATTTCGGACAAGCTGATTTATAAAATTGATGTAATTAACCCTTTAACAGGCGATGTATCCTGGAGGATACACATATTTAATGCCTTTTGCTCAATAAATGACATAATGTCCGACGCATTATCCTACTCATTATCGTCTAATATCCTTTATTTGACCTTGAATTTCATGATACATGTCTGGGGGTTAGCTTGGCTATAGCCATGGAAAGGAAAAAAAAAGAAGAAATGTATTCGAAAATTCTCGGCCTGCCCATTAAAGGGTTAAGTTAAGAGAAGTTAATGCAATTAAAAAAAAAAAAAATTCCAAATGAAAAATTAATATGATACACACAGAGAGGTATGTATTCAGATGATTAACTTGTTCATTTTGGTTTAAAATCTTAGAATCAAAGTGTCACCATTAACACAAATGAGGAGGTGAGATGCAAAACTTGTTCGTTCCATTTTTTTTTTTTAAATTGAGATGTGAGTGGATTCTAAAACATATCAACTATCTTTATATATTTATCAATAAATATCCTTATAAAATATTATCTTTCTAATCTAATAATAAATATATCTTTATCTATAAATATCTTTCTAAAATAAAATTAATATCAAACTTTAAAAAAAAAAATGGAACGAACGAGTTTTGCATCTCACCTCCTCAAAAGGTTTGTGTAAACATGAAAATAATTAGGGAGAAATAATATAGTTTTGAGAAAATACTATTTTTTTAAAAATAACTACAGTAGAACCTTGAAAATCCACCTCTCGCTTCTCTGACTCTGGGTAATCCGACCACCGTCCACAGGTGAACAATGTTTTTGCAGAATCGCTAGTAGCCTAGTAAAATTATACATTACTGGTTGTTTTGATTTATTTATATATTGTTAGTGTTAGTGTTGTGCTCGAGTGCTAAAATCTTTGGACCTTGAAGCACCACTTCTCGCTAATTGGTAGTGTAAAAGCATCAAAACTTTCGACATTTTTCTACATTTGACCAAAATATCTTGGTTCTAAAGAAATTTTTTTTATATATTCAAAATTAAATTAAACTAAACTTTCAGCAATTTGAGCAGAAAATAAGTAACTAAAACGGAGTTTTCTGTAGCTTTAATGGAGACACAATACAAGCTTTCAAATTTTCAGAATTTGAAATGTGGCGGAAATTGTGAATTTTTTTTCCAGTTTTGCTCGATCAGTCCTTACAAACAATATTTATAGCATACTTTACCAAGAACAATTTTAAAGGTGCATTAGTTCACTACAAATTTAACAAAATATAGTGTAACTAAAGCCGAAGCTTCTACCAGGTATGCAAGTTTAAAATGTCGTTTTAATTCCAATAGAATGCGCTCTTAGCCTATTGAAGGATTTGCTAATCTCTAAACGCTATTTTGTTTGTTAGTCATTTGTTTAAAAAAGTCAGTTGTTTTTAAGTCGTTTACGTGGACGTATCATACCTTTCTTTGGTGTTAAAAATGTCTAATTTTAAGCCAAATAAAGAGCATTTGCGGCATGTCATGATTTTCTTATTTAATCAAAAGAGAAAAAGGCATCTGAATGTCATCGAATTCTTGTTGAGACTTATGGCGATGTTGCTCCAACCGTCAGGACATGTGAACGTTGGTTTCAAAGTTTCAAACGTGGTGATTTTGATGTTACTGATCAAAAACGAGAAAATCGACCAAAAAAGTTTGAGGACTTCGAATTGCAATCTTTATTAGACGAAGACAATACCCAAACCCAACAAATGATGGCAGAACAGTTGAATGTCACTAGGCAAGCCATTTCCGATCGCCTGAGAGCTATGGGAAAGATTCAAAAGGTTGGAAAATGGGTTCCACATGAATTGGACGAACGACAGATGGAAAAATGAAAAACTGTGTGCGAAATGCTGCTTTTACGCCACGAAAGAAAGGGTTTTTTTGCATCGAGTTGTAACTGGCGATGAAAAATGGATTTATTTTCAGAATCCCAAACGAAAAAAATCATGGGTAACGCCAGGACAACCATCCACATCGAGTGCAAGACCGGATCGTTTTGGGAAGAAGACAATGCTGTGTGTGTGGTGGGATCAGAAGGGAGTAGTCTACTAAGAGCTTCTCAAACCCGGCGAGACAGTCAATACCGAGCGCTACCAACAACAAATGATCAATTTGAGTCACGCATTGATCGAAAAACGCCCAGAATGGGCTCACAGGCACGCCAAAGTCATTCTTCAGCATGATAACGCTCCTGCACATTCAGCCAGATTGACTAAGGAAACGATTTCTTCGCTTGGTTGGGAACTCCTACCCCACCCGCCGTATTCACCTGACCTGGCGGCCTTCTGATTATCACCTCTTCTCATCGATGGGACACTCATTGGCGGAGCAACACTTCAACAATTTCGAAAACGTACGAAAATGGCTCGATGAATGGATTTCAAATAAAGATGAAGCATTCTTTTGGAATGGTATCCATATATTGCCCGAGAGATGGGCAAAATGTGTAGAAAGCGAGGGTCAGTACTTTGAATAAAATATATTATACTTTTTTTTTAAATTACTGTGTATTTATTTTAAGAAATAAACGACATTTTAAACTTGCATACCTGGTATATATTGTAATGAAATTTTGGACTATTCGTAAATTTAAGTTTAATTTTAAATTTGGTGCCAGACAATTGTTAGCATTCACTGATAAGAAAGTCTGAGAAGTTCCTGAACATCCCAGGAGCGTATATAAGGCGAGCCCATTCAAATTCAGCTCTGTCCTCTTCACTTTCTGCTTCCAGCAAGTATTCTACATGCTCACACCTCTATTTTTATGTGCACACTTGCTTAATAAGGTGGTTTTGAGTTTTGAATGTTTAGTGGGTGAGTTGTCAATGAACTTCGGAGTAGAAGAAAAAGTCATTAGAAAGTTAAAGTTTCAAACGAAAGATTAGGAAATAATTGTGTGATCATGAACAATTGAATAAATTGACCAATGTAACTGTGAGGTAAAAAAAATCATTTTTTTTTCTTCATACCAAATAAAATCTCTTGCTTTTTTCTTTGAAAAGTTAGAACCACATTTTAGAACAAATCAAATATAAAGGTAATTTAAATTAATTGAAAAATGATTTTAATAATTAATAATTTCTTAAAAAACAATAAGTTGCAAAATATTTAATTTCTTAGAATAGATTATGTATAACTGGCTAAAACATATCTATGAAAACAAATTATTATATTAGTGTATATAATGTAGGTATGTTTGTTTCTATTTCATTTATTTTTTTTAAATGTTTCATCTAACAAGGAGACGTTTTGACTAGTAACTCACAGATTTGAATGCCGATTTTTGTGTGGATAGTAGGGACGTATAATAGTGCAAAACTAGAGTTATAGCCGCCAATGGGCATTAGGAGCCGGGAAAAGAAAAAAAAAAAAAAAATATATGAAAATAACATTTTATTTTATTTCTCAGCCCTCAGTCAAGATAGAGAAATAATTTTTTCATAAGAAATTGTAGTTTTGTATGCTATCTCTTTACCACAACCAAAACCTGATAAATAATCTCTTTAATAATAATATCAGGTTTTGGCTTAAACATGAAATCCTGCATTAATTTCGGGCAACCCAATAGTTTGAGGCTGGGTTAGGGCGATCTCCTCCCTGTAATTGCCCTGAGCCATGACATCACTGCCTTTACAATAATTTCCAATGAATACAGCGGGAGTTAATTCCATGTTTATAATTATTAAATGGTGCTTACACTATTTTGACGAGGCCACAGCCTATCAGCTGCCTCTCCATCGGACACCTGGCTATCCTGCGAGTCTACTCTAACAGGTGTCCGATCAGAATCGGTGCTCACGCTTCCAGAAAAACAGTTTTATCAGAATCCTGAGAAGTAAAATTAATATTTATTTAGTAAACAAATGAGAAAAAAAAAATTTAATATGAAAGTTTTTATCTAATGTGTCCATATGTATCAGTCAAGGGCCTATTTCTATCTTATTGCTTATTAGTTTTTGGTCATAAAATTAAAAAAAGGTATTATAACTTTACCTGTGACCTATCTAGTGGGTGAGTATCTAAAGTGACGACATCAGGAAAATGAAACTGCTGATGCCGAGGAACAGCTGCTGGGGTATGCCCGCCCATAACTAGCGCTGGGCTCGAAGGAGTTGAACTATTACAGCTGGAGGTATTCGAACTTGAATCAGGACCACCCTAAAAACATGAAATTATAATGATTACAGAGTTTATAACAATAATTTTGTATTTTCAAGTTTATAGGTAACGACAATTGTGCATTATAGTTTTACAGAAAACGTCCAAATGATCCCTGCCTGAAGACAATTTTTTTTTAGAAATTTTATTTTATATCAATTTATTGAAATTTACATCTTTACAAATATATACATCAAGTAAATGTGTTAATAACGATTACATTAACATGTCAAAACTTGAAAAGAACTACTCATCTAAATAAAAATTCTACACTAGAAGATCTCTAGGCCATTTTCTTTTCAGAGGCCTCAGAGGATTATCAGGAATGGATGGGAAGCAAGTTAAGAAATTAGTGGATTTGAGTGGTTATGGAGCTTATGTAGGTATGTAAGGACAGGTATTTGGTTTGGGCTAAATTAGCAACATATTAAAATCTTTATGGGTAAGTTTATTAGTGACAAAGTAAGGAGAACTGAGGATTTTTCGAAGGATTTTGGACTGTAAGGATTGGATACAAGATGAATTGGATGGTTTAATGTAGGCCCAAAGCTCTGAAGAAAATTTAAACCACAAAATCCAGGTTTGTTTCTAATTGGAACAGTAACAGCGAGCTAAGAGACTTTTTAATGCCATCATTGGCAGATTCATCAAAATATTTTTTAGCAGCATTGCTGTGCTTAAACAATATGGTTTATTTATAACTATAATAAAATTGAGGCGACGGCACTTTGATATTTGGCCTACTGCAAGGCAATATATAATTCTCCTCTTTTAAGACAGCAATTACTAAAATTTATATCATAAATATGGAGTCTTTAATAATAAGACTAATAAATATAAGTAAAACAAAAAAAAACAACAACAACAAATATCATCAGACAAGGTCTTACCGGAAAAGGTGGAACATTGATTGGAGCTTTTGTTACGATCCCTTCTTGAATGATGACCAGGTGCATGATGGCTTGGTGATGGTCTGGGCGACTGGTTCGGGAGGAATACTGTTCATACAAATTTTCAATTATATACAAAATGTATTTATATACTAAAATATCAATTCTAAAAGATATTTAATAAGTTTTAGAAAACATGAATTACAGAATAGTACAGTTATAACTGTAGTACCAAATCTATAGATGATCATTAATACTTAAATTCTCATATGGAGTTGATTTTAAATCAGTTCTGTATATATATATTTTTTTTTTTTTTTATTATAAGTAGAAACAGATAAACGGTTACAAGTCGCATCTAAATGATAATGATAAGTACAAGCAGGAAGTGAGTGATAATTTACTAGATAAAGGTCTGTTATTTATTTTAAATAACAAATACAATTTTACATTTTTTTTTTAAAATAATAAAATGATACAGAATTTATAAAAAAAAAAAAAAAAAAAAAAAAAAAAAAAAAAAAAAAAAATCAAGATATACAAAAGTAATGTTAAATCTGAATCATTTGTTTAATATAAAAAATGCACTAATTGAAATATATAGCTGTTTCGGTCATATCACTGATGGCCATAATCAGGTCTAAAACCAAAATTGTTAATACAGAATTAGATAAAAGGAAAAAAAAAAAAGATATCCACCAGTAACATTGTTATTAGTTTCAAACTGTTCCATATTTTGTAACTTAATGTAGTTATATATATCATGCATGTTTTCTATACATTTATATTGTTCTAGCTTTATCCTTTAAATTGCGTGAGTAAGTTGTATAATGTTATTGTAACCGTTTTTTTTTTTTTTTTTTTTTTAAATATTTTAATCATTTTTTTTTTTACTGTAAGGCATGATTATGCTTGATAACAATATAGTCTCACAACATCGCCAAAATGAGTTATTTTATTGACTGAACCTCAAGAACCTTATTAAACATATATATATATATATATATATAAGTCAAGGTCCGAAGCAGGGCTATATCAAGCTTAATCCTAACAGTTATCCAGCATGTTTCATTCTCCTTTTAATTATTTTTTTTAAAGTTTTCTTTTACACTCAACTTATCTTATATATATATATATATATATATATATATATATATATATATATATATTCTCTTTTCTTTATCAATATGTAATTTATCTAAAATTATACTATTATATATCATTTTATTAATATATTTTTTCATTTTTTTTTTTTTCTCATTCTGTATTTGACTTTTTCTTGTTTCAGCCCTGAATGTTATGATAGGCCAACAATGATATGGCCGAAACGTTGGCAATATATTAAAATTTGGTTTGCTAATATTTTTTTTTAAGCATCTGATCTGATCCATCTAAACATAAACTACTGAGAAAGAATAATAGTAAGGATAAATAAACAGCATGCCCTGTTACATTTCTTTATGATAAAAAGGTCCTTACCTTCTGTTTGAAGTGTTCTTTTGAATTCATCAACTAGTTCTCGCGGTAGTCCACAAGATGGAGGAACTTTGCTCTCACAATCTCTATGGCATTTATACTTGCATTCTTTACATTTTAGACCAGTTCCGAGGAACATTTGTTTATCACAATAATCGCAAGTTGTTACCATCTTGAAAGTCTTGGCAAAACGATGAGATATAACGTGACCCATACCACGCGTGATTGTTGGAGTTCTTGGCGATTTTGGTACTTGGAGTGAATTACCTGAAAAATGTAGTAAAAAAGATTATTTGATATACAATTAAAAATTATGGTGATATAATAAAAATTAAATATGAATATAAACCAGTTATTTTTAAGCAGAAGTAACCTACAATAATTCTATGCTTTTTTTTTTTTTTAAACCGGCTATAGTAGCACCTCAGCCTTGAGGCTCATTGTGCCTGTGCCGTTTATCCTGTACTATTTTAGTACAGTCCTAGTGTTTTCATGTACCCTATAATCCTAATAGGGTCTATGTCCACACTCGGATCTAGGATGAGTTCTTCCCCAAAATGAATAAATCTCCTCCTTGCCAGTATCTCGCATTCGCATATTATGTGGTAAGGCGTCTCATCCTCCCTGTTGCAGAATCTGCAAATCGGTGAGGTCTTGATTTTCATTGTGCAGAGATGTTTGTTTAGTCTGCAATGCCCTGGTATTCGAGCTTGGCTCTGTCAAGATGAAGGAGTTGTATACCCCTTTTCTTGCAGTCCCCTCCCAGAAACAGTTTTTACTGTCTCAGTTGTTCCATATGCCAGTTCAGAGAGGCGATGCTGTTATAGAGCCTTGTTATTTCACTTTTAGCAAGGCTCCAGGCTATACCACAGATAGGTTCGGGAGCAATGGGATTGGTGTCCGACCCTTGTCTGGTCAGTTCATCAGCCTTCTCATTTCCTGCAATATTCGAGTGACCTTTCACCTATTCTACCCAGATTCTGTTGTAATTTATACTTAATAAGATATAAATTTATTATTGTCTAACAAAAAAAACTCAATTTGTCACTGACTGGGAAAAACAACATGTCTATCTATAATCTACTGTTTATTTCATTGTAGAATTATAAGGATAAAATTAATTAAATTAACCATCATTGTAAAGCATAGACTTCTATTAAAAGATAATTTAACTTAAAAGCAGAATGTTTTCTTTAATTATAAAGATCAATATTAAAACTCTTAATGATTTTTAAATCAATCTGGCATTAAAATATAACATATGGTTTTTTTTTTTTTTTTTTTTTTTTTTTTTTTTTTTTTTTTTTTTTTTTTTTTTTTTTTTTTTTTTAATGAATAGTTGAGTAGTCTCGAGTAGTTGCCCACACTATTTTCCTCCTGAAACAAGTCAATGGTATACAAGTCTTTTATGTCATCCCCACTATGTAAAATTAACGAATGTGAAAAAAACGCATTTTTTTATTTTATTTGTTTACCGTTGATCATTATATTCTACAAAGTCTACCTTGTGGTAAAATGCTAGAAATTCATGACAATGACATAGATTCAAAATTTTACCACAAGTTTTACATAGAGTTGACGATGCCTCTGATTAACAACCCTGCGTTACTCTATTAAAAAGATTTTTATTCTCTGTTTAAATTTCAAGCTAACAACAAAGCTTAAGACAGATTAATCCAGAATTTATAACTTCCCAAACAAAAATTTACAACTTAACTACCAATTAAAAAAAAAAAAAAAAAAAAAAAACCCTCAATATTTAGAAATTTAAAAAAATTCAATTATTACAAGTAAACGATACTAACATTTGTATGAAGAATCATGGCTGTCTCCAGGTGGTGACTTTAAGGGGCTTGATGTTAAAGGTGATGTTCTACCGGGTCCCGGCTCTGTCGCAAGTCTACCTCTTCTTTCAGTATTTCCTCTATTAAATGAAAATAAAAAAAAATTTAAAAATACTTTTATCATGCTAAACAGAATAATTTTTTTAAAATCTATTTTAAAAATAAATAAGCTTTTTTGATTAAGATGGGAGACATCATCAGGAAGTCATTGAGTAATGTGGTAGGTGGTTGAACCAACGTGATCCTCTCTCACAAACTGTTTAGATGCAGCCTATTTTACAAATGACTGTTTGGCGTAGCCGCGTATAAACATCTTCAATTGTAAATAAAATAAATATTGGAAAATTTATTTCATAGCACTTTCTTCCAATATTCTTTTCTTTCTTTCAATAATTTGTGTTTTCTGTAGTAAAAATTGAGCCTCAGTTTATTCGTTACTTTGAATAAATGTTACTCCATCCAAGCAATCATTGTGGTCCTGTGGTGTTAAATGTATGTTTACTTTAAAGACCACTCCAGTGGGTGTCGGCCGAGTGCTAAACTCAAAGAATTTGGGAACAGTTAAGGTCTGTAAGTCAGGCGATTTTACTACTCCCTGCTAAATAAGTTTTCTATTGATATAGATAAATATTAATTTCTTAGCTACAATAGGTTTTAAAAGAATGTGAATCGTCTGCTGCTGCAACCTCTGATTCTTCATCACATCATTTATCAATTTTCTATGTCGCATAGGCGAAACATATACTGAGTATATAAGCATTCAGACAGTTCAACTTACTTCTATTCATTCAGTCATATAAAGATGTACATTTTAATAAACGCTTTTTGTTAAAAAGCATTTATTTATTCACCTTATGTAACTGGCGCCCAGGGGGGCAAATGGGTAGGGCAACGGGAGGGCTAGAGAAGGAGATAGGTGCGGGGATCTCCTGTCCTCTTAGCGAATCAGGCAAGCAATAGTGCCCTACTCACTGCAAACCTGACTCCAGCTCTCCTTATCCCTATCAACGCCTACTGTCACCTCCTAGCGGTGCCCCCTGGAGAATCCGATGGGATTCACGAACGACAGAGGCGGGGTCTCTTACTACGGTTAGGGGCCTTGTAGACACCCAAGTCAGGTGGAGGGAGCTCGAGCTGAGACTGAATGGCAGAGGGTGTATAAAAATATACTGTCTCTTATCGACCCCACTTGGGGCACCAGGCGACACCCCAAGGTAGTAGGGAAACCTACATAGCCCGCTGCAGGGATAGGGAGCTCACCTGTAGTGTAGTTTAATCGCTCCCATACTCGTGGGAACAAAATGCCCAAAAACATACTAAATAAATTTAACTTTAACTCGTCCGAGGATGAACTTTCATCCTCGGATGACCAAGAACATGTTTCAGGTCTCGACCTGGAAACTCTGGACGAGGAGTCGGTGAGCTCATTGATGCTCTCGCTGACTCAGGAGGTGGGAGGACTAAATGTGGACCTCGGCCCAGGGGATGTGGACGCTAGCTCGTTCAGCCCCCAGGCAATGGAGGCACGGCAGGTAAGCCCACTCCAACATACAGATCCTAATATAGCTTCCGGCAGCTCGAGGGTCGAGGAATCAGCTGCTGCGTCGCAAGACGCTGCGGTTGAGGATCCTCCCTTCAAAACTGTCAAAAGGAAGCGATTTAGGAAAAGAGCTAAATCTTCGAAACCTGGCAAGGTTTCGACTGGAAAACCCCACCAAGGCGGTAAGATGGAGGTGGCTGGGCTCCCTAAGGGTGAGTCGGCCTCCAAAGTCGAAAGCGCTGAGGTGTCATCAGCGTCCACAACTAAGGCTGCTGGGCTCCCCTCGGGGTGAGTCGGCGGTCAAGGGAGTGAGCGCTGGTGTAGCCAAGGCTCCAACTGGCCAGGCCGCAAGGCAGCCCTCGGGCAAGCCGGCGGTCAAGGTCGGGGGGGCCAAGGCTGGGCAAGTAAAGTCGGGCCTGCCAGACAAGAAGAGGCAGCGTAATTCACCAGGATTTTCTGCGCCTTCAGCAAAGAAAATCAGGGGTAGCGAAGGGAAACCAAGCTACGCCCAAGTTGCAGGTGAGAGGCACATGACTGCGGTTATTCCTAATGAATATCCGCAAGTGCAGCTCACCAGAGAGCAGAGCAGTCGTTTGCAGGATGCAGTTGTCAATATGATCGACGGTCTTGCAAACGACGGCTCAGTTGAACCAAGGTTTAGGGGTGCTAGCTACAAGTTTGGAGCTAGCATCTTTAACTGTGAAGATGAAGAGACCAAGAGATGGCTCGGGGAGATCATCCGACCCATTGGCGAGGCGGAGGGTATCCCCCTCCGCACAGTCGATGCTAAGGAGGTCCTCTCGGCTGTCAGATTGGGTGGTTATTTCCCAGGGAAGAAGCTGGAGGATGACGAACTTGCCAAAAGGATCTGCGTGCAGAATAAAAGGGTTCCTGGCGTGGACTATTGGACGTTAGTGGTGGCCTCGAGGGATGAGAAGGGCTGCTACGCTGTCCTTACTATGCCCAGGAACAGCTTAGCATACCTGAAGGATCGCAACATGGAGGTACACTATGGCCTTAATGTTGTGGTCCTGAGGGAAATTAAAAAGCCAGCCCGGAAGGAGGAGGGGGCTGGCACAAGCAAGACAAAATGCCCAAAGGTAGTAATACCCGAGGGACCAGAAAAGGCGGGGACTCCTAGGACCGAACCAAAGGGGACAGTGAGGGATGTGGCGCCCAGGGACCCGAGAAAGGTCTCTGGGGCGGCGGCTCCCTTACAACGTCCTTCGGAGGGGAAGTCCGAGGGAGTACCCGAGCTGTGAAAAGCAAATGATAAGGCTGCTGCAGATCAACCTTCACCACTGCATAGCAGCGTGTGGAGTGTTGCAGCAACACATGAAAGGTGAGGATATTGATATAGCTTTTATACAAGAACCCTACCTTATAAATGGCATGCCTGGGGGCATCAGGATGGGGGGTTACGAGGTAATCTCCTCATCGGATAATCCCAGAGCATGCATCCTCTATAAAAGGAAACTAAAACTGCTGCCTTTGTGGCACATCTGTTCCAGAGACTTTGCAGCAGCCAAAATAAGCCTCAATATGAGGACGCAGAGGATGGAGATCTGCTTAGCGGCTATCTACCTCCCCTACGAAGACGCACCCAGGATAAACCTGGAACCCATGGGTGAAGCCGAGGGCAACATTATCTTAGCCCTAGATGCAAATGCCCACCACGAGATGTGGGGGAGCTCGAACTCCAACCAAAGAGGTGAGCAATTACTAGACCTAATTATAGGAAATAATCTTGATATTCTTAACAGGGGGAATAGACCGACCTTTGTCAATAAGAATAGGCAAGAGGTAATTGATATAACCTTAGCGACTGCAGAAATCAGTCACAAGGTGGGGAACTGGCATGTCTCGAATGAGGAAACATGCTCAGACCACAAATACATTAGATTTGATCTAATGACCAACCCCACCCAAATGTCGCCCTACAGGAATCCCAGGAAAACAAACTGGGAGGGGTATAGCGACATGCTGGAGGGGGAACTAACAAACCTTCCAAGAAGGATTGCCAACAAATGGCAACTAGAGGTGCTCAACACTGCACTAACATCAGCCATAACCAAGTGCTATGAGCTCAACAATGTTAGCTGTGGAATTGAGAATACAAAAAACACCAAATGGTGGAATAAAGATCTTAGCAATCAAAGGAAAGCTCTGAGAAAGAAATTTAACATTGCTAAGAGAACTGGCAGATGGGAAGATTACAGAGCACAACTAACAATCTACCACAAATCTGTCAGAAAAACAAAAAGACAGGCTTGGATCAAGTACTGTCAAGAGGTTGAATCCACGGCGGAGGCCAGTAGGATCAACAAAATACTAGCAAAACAGTCGCAAAAGGATAAGTTGGGCTCTCTGTGGGACGGGGAGAGGTATACCATGAATAGCATGGAGACACTCGCGGTCCTGGCGAGGGCGCACTTTCCCGGATGCGATGTTAAATACATCCAAGGTTCAGCCACAACAGGTGATGAGCCCCAGGGGAGAGCGTGTTGGGGCAGAGCTAAGGAAATAATAACCAGCAAGAAAATTGCATGGGCAATAAACAGCTTCTTACCATTTAAAGCAGCTGGAGTAGATGGCATCTTTCCTGCATTGCTGCAGAGAGGACTACCACTACTTAAACCATATCTCCTAGAATTACTAAGAGGTAGCCTGGCACTCGGACACATACCAAATAAATGGAAGGTGTCCAAGGTCATCTATATACCTAAACCTGGGAAGGATAATTACATCAATCCCAAGGCGTTTAGGCCCATATGTCTGACATCCTTCCTGATGAAAACCATGGAGAAGGTACTGGACAGACATATTAGGGACAATACACTACTGCTGCGACCATTACACTGCTCGCAGTATGCATATCAAGCAGGAAAATCCTGCGAGGTGGCATTACAACACCTAACAGCCAAGATCGAAAAATCATTGGACCAGAAGGAGATTATGGCGGGCATCTTCATAGACATAGAAGGTGCCTTTGACAGAACCCCCTACCTGACAATAGAGAGGTCCATGGTGGACAAACGAGTGGATCCGATTGTCCACCAGTGGATATGCTCGATGTTAAAAGGGAGAATTATATACTCCGAATTAGGAGATGGCAAACTGTGGGCGTTACCTACGGGAGGATGCCCACAAGGGGGTGTTCTATCACCACTACTATGGTGTATGGTGGTGGACTCCCTACTGCACAACATTAATGAAGCAGGATTCTATACGCAGGGATATGCGGATGATATCGCTATCCTTGTGGGTGGCAGGCACCAGGCTGTCATATCGAATCTGCTTAACACATGCATAGGGATACTGACGGAATGGTGTGACAACAAGGGTCTCAACATCAATCCGGATAAGGTAGAACTATGCATCTTTACGAATCGGAAAAAGGTGGTAATCAGACCACCAATACTGAACATGGTCCAGATAAAGATTAGTAAACAGGTGAAACACCTGGGAGTCTACCTGGACAACAAATTAAACTGGGACAAACACATAGAGTATGTGACGTCCAAAACCCTAAGGAGCCTATGGGCCTGTAAAAGGGCAGTGGGCAAAACCTGGGGAATGAAACCAAAAGTGGTTCATTGGATCTATACCATGGTAATTAGACCAATGATATTATATGCCACGTGGTGTGGTGGCACAAAGCTGGACGGGCGAAGTCCAAAGTCCAGCTAAATAAAGTACAAAGATTGGCGTGCCTCCTCATCACGGGAGCCATGAAGACGACCCCAACTGCGAGTATGGAAGTTATGTTAAACCTCAGACCACTACAGTTGGAGGTAGAAGCGAAAGCGATGCTTTCGCTATACAAACTTGTCAAACAAGGACTGCTCTATGAACCATCTAGAAGAGAGGGACATAGAAAGTTACTAAATATAATGGAAGGGATTGAAATTCTGAAAATGAATTCAGACCTCCAAATAAAGAAACACATTGAAAGTAATTTCAATGTGGTAACAGACATTGGGAAGCAACATACAAAATGCAATGGCATCAACTGCTATACCGATGGCTCGCTAACCAAAAAAGGGTCAGGAGCGGGAATATGGAGAATGAGCGACAATAAATGCACATCCCTCCCCTTGGGGAAATATACCTCGGTATTTCAGTCCGAGGTAATGGCAATCTGTTTCTGTGCTCAGCAACTAATAGAAGACGGAACACGAAACAGAACCATTAAAATTTACTCAGATAGCCAAGCTGCCTTGGGGGCTCTGAGGAATGACACAACCAGATCAAAGCTTGTAGAGGATTGCAAAATATACCTCAACAAGCTGGCTACTAACAACAGCATCTGGGTAGAATGGGTCAAAGGCCACTCTAACATTACAGGGAACGAGAAGGCTGACGAGCTAGCCAGACAAGGTTCGGACAGCAAACCCATTGCTCCTGAACCTATCTGTGGTATAGCCTGGAGTCTAGCAAAAAGCGAAATAGACAGGCTCTACAACAACATTGCCTCTCGGAACTGGAACGCAGAAAAACTGAGACAGTCCAAACTGTTTCTGGGGGGGCTCTGCAAGAAAAGGGGAATACAACTCCTCAATCTTGACAGAGTCAAACTCAAATACCTGACAGAAATGTATACAGGGCATTGCAGATTGAATAAACACTCTACAATGAAAATTAAGACCTCACCGACGTGCAGATTCTGCAATAGGGAGGATGAGACGCCTTAACCATATCATATGCGAACGATATTGGCAGGAGGAGATTTTCACTTTGGGGAAGCAATCATCCAAGATCCTAGTGTGGACATAAACCCTATTAATATAATAGGGTACATGAAAACACTAGGACTGTACTAATTAGTGCAGAATACCACGGCACAGGCACAATGAGCCTCTAGGCTGAGGTGCCATTATAGCCGGCTAATAAAAAAAAAAAAAAAAAAAAAAAAAACTGGCGCCCAAACAGGGTTTTATTTATCCAAAGCATATATTTATCCACCTTACCAGGTATGCAAGTTTAAAATGTCGTTTTAATTCCAATAGAATGCGCTCTTAGCCTATTGAAGGATTTGCTTATCTCTAAACGCTATTTTGTTTGTTAGTCATTTGTTTACAAAAGTCAGTTGTTTTTAAGTCGTTTACATGGGACGTATCATACCTTTCTTTGGTGTTAAAAATGTCTAATTTAAGCCAAATAAAGAGCATTTGCGGCATGTCATGATTTTCTTATTTAATCAAAAGAAAAAGGCATCTGAATGTCATCGAATTCTTGTTGAGACTTATGGCGATGTTGCTCCAACCGTCAGGACATGTGAACGTTGGTTTCAAAGTTTTTCAAACGTGGTGATTTTGATGTTACTGATCAAAAACGAGAAAATCGACCAAAAAAAGTTTGAGGACTTCGAATTGCAATCTTTATTAGACGAAGACAATACCCAAACCCAACAAATGATGGCAGAACAGTTGAATGTCACTAGGCAAGCCTTTCCGATCGCCTGAGAGCTATGGGAAAGATTCAAAAGGTTGGGAAAATGGATTCCACATGAATTGGAACGAACGACAGATGGAAAAAAAACGAAAAACTGTGTGCGAAATGCTGCTTTTACGCCACGAAAGAAAGGGTTTTTTGCATCGAGTTGTAACTGGCGATGAAAAATGGATTTATTTTCAGAATCCCAAACGAAAAAAAAATCATGGGTAACGCCAGGACAACCATCCACATCGAGTGCAAGACCGGATCGTTTTGGGAAGAAGACAATACTGTGTGTGTGGTGGGATCAGAAGGGAGTAGTCTACTACGAGCTTCTCAAACCCGGCGAAACAGTCAATACCGAGCGCTACCGGCAACAAATGATCAATTTGAGTAACGCATTGATCGAAAAACGCCCAGAATGGGCTCACAGGCACGCCAAAGTCATTCTTCAGCATGATAACGCTCCTGCACATTCAGCCAGATTGACTAAGGAAACGATTTCTTCGCTTGGTTGGGAACTCCTACCCACCCGCCGTATTCACCTGACCTGGCGCCTTCTGATTATCACCTTTTCTCATCGATAGGACACTCATTGGCGGAGAGCAACACTTCAACAATTTCGAAAACGTACGAAAATGGCTCGATGAACGGATTTCAAATAAAGATGAAGCATTCTTTTGGAATGGTATCCATATATTGCCCGAGAGATGGGCAAAATGTGTAGAAAGCGAGGGTCAGTACTTTGAATAAAATATATTATACTTTTTTTTAAATCACTGTGTATTTATTTTAAGAAATAAACGACATTTTAAACTTGCATACCTGGTATGTAACTTTAGATAGAAAAAGAATCATTTGTTTTTGTATATAAATGACAAATTCATTGATAAAAAAAACAACAACTAAGATTTAATAAACGCTAAAAATCATAAATACTTATAGTCTTAAGAGAATGATTTTATGGAGTTATAATTAATAAACCTAAGAAACATAACCTTTAATTACATAAATCAGAGTAAACCTCTATACAATTTACATATATAATTATGTACATTACATATTTACATATGTAACAATATACATTGTAATAATCATAAAAGTTGTAAACTCAAGTATAAATGAACGGTACAATTGTTATGATTTCCTTTCTAAGGATCCCTTGTCTGATGAACTTACCAGATAGCAGCTGCCTATTTTATAGCTTTCAAGGGAATCTAGAAGGACTTGAAGTGCTTCAGGTCTTTATAATGTCAAAACATTCCATCAGGCGATTGTATAGTCAATCAACGGTTGTTGGGTTGTTTTTCCATGAATCAGTCCAGCTAATCTTTTTTGAGCTTTGTTGACGTATTGGATTGAAGGGGAATAGGCCATCGGTCTATTGCCCCCGAGTAAGATAAAGTGGCTGCCTCCTCAGCGTGACCTGACACACTCCCCCCATCTGGGGTGGCTTGTCCTAGGAAGTGTCAGTACAGTTACATGACCTTTATTTGTAGCTTGGGGGTGAATATAGGGTGGTGTCAGTAGTGTAGATGTGTGAATGTTGAGTACTGTTCCCCCAACTTGGAGGGCCAGTGGCTATCTGCGGTAAAATGACCGGGCATGGGTCCACCATCTCCTTGCGCCTATCCTATAGGTATGTGCTTATTATTATGTTGTGTAGTATGTATGTAAAAATACTGATTTTTAAGTTTTAAATATTGATACTTGTAGGAGTATTATATAATTCAATTCATAGTAAAAACAAATAACTGAGGCATGATACATTAAGATAAAATTTTATATCAATTAATTTATAACTCCAATGTTAGTAATCCCAATAAACAACATTCTTGATGATTTATTGGTATAATAAAATTATACATATAAACAATGACTTATTGATGGAAGCAGCCAAATAAAATATAGTGGATAATGGAAAAATAAATAGAGATGAATTCACAAAAAACTTACTCGGTGTTATTATTTTCTCCGTCGACTTTATTAGCTAATTGGCTTTCATGAGATTTTGACTTAGTAAGAGGATGAGAATCTGGAATTAGAACACCCGTTTGATGTGTTTTTTCTTAGGAGGAGGTGTTGATGGAACTTTACTTCTGTCATTTAATCCTAAAACAAACCAAATGATTACTAACTGTTCTTTAAATTTAGCCTGAAATCAATAAAATGTAGTGGGAATGAATAAAAATTTAATACTTCAATAGATAAATAAGTTTAAGTGATGAAATGGTCAGGGGTCCAGTCAACAATAGAATCATCATCATAAATAAGTTTACCAATTTATAACAGTTAAAAAATAAACAAACCTTATAATGGAAATACAGTAGAACCCCTCATATCCGACTCCTCGGGATATCCGCCACCCCTCCTCCCGCCCCAGTCCCAAAAATGTGCGATTATGTGAATCACAGTAGTGCAACCGAGTTCCTCGCATAGTAACCTATTGTGGCTACCCCAAAACGTAAATGTACTGTATGCATGCTTCAGAAGAAATTAGTTCTTCAGAGCTTGGAAAATGGTGAGTCAGTTCAAAAATTATCTTCTGAACAAGGAATAGGGGTCACAACAATTAAAGAGGAAAAACAGAAAGAATATTCAATCGTACACCATGACAGTGGAAGGGGAGGAAGCTTTGAAAAATAGAAAGATGCTTAAAAAGCCTAAATTTGATCTCTTAGATGAAGCTCTTTGGATTAGGTTTTGCCAACAAAGACGCAATGGAACTCCTTTGATAGGTCCTATAATTAAGGAGAAGGTGGCGATTTCGCACAAAAGAATAGTAGGCGAGGGAGAGGAAATTTTCAGTGCAAGTCAAGGATGGCTTCACCGATGGAAACGTCGCCATGGCATCCGTCACATAGTTATTCCTGGGGAAAAGCTCTCAGCTGACAATGACGCAGCCAATGACTTCATGAAAAAATTTGAAGTTTTTATCAAAGATAACAATGTGCATTTGGACCAGGGCTATAATATTGACGAGTCAGGGTTAAATTACAAGATGTTCCTACAAAAAACGAAAACGTAACTGGAACAAAATAGGATAAACTGATGATAGCAACATGTAGCAATGCAAGGGGCAACCACAAAATGCCATTGTTTGTCATTGGGAAATCGAAAAAGCTCAGAGCATTCAAACATGTGAACATGTCATCGTTACCTGTTCATTACCAAAATCAAAAATCGGCTTGGATGGACAGTTCTTTGTTTAAACGGTGGTTTTTTTGAAAAGTTTGTCCCAAACGTAGAAAAACACTTGAAAATGAAAAAAATATGCCACTAAATGCAGTCTTACTTTTCGATAATGCCCCCAGTCATCCTTCTGAAAATGGGATATATTAAAGCTGTTTCTACCCCCTCATGTGACATCCTTGATCCTAATTGAATGGTTGAAAAAGAGATACAGACGAAAATATTTCTGCTCCTTATTAGAAAAAACATAAAACATAACATAGGTTACTGCCCCTACCTTTGGCCAAGTGTCATGGAAGGAGAGAGCTCAACCCCTGATGAGCCTCAAATCATCAATACAGATGTCATGGAAATTCTCCAAGATTTACATACCATTGATGGCAAAATCCAACCAGCCGACGTAGAAGAGTGGCTATTGGAAGGAAACGGGTTTGAGATCACCAAAGAGGATCTTGACGACAATCAAATTGTAGCTGCGGTTCTCAATGCAGAAATGAAGGCTAATGAAATGGACGACGAAAAAGAAAAACCTGAAAAGATTAGTCACACGGCAGCTAAAGAGGCTTTCAAAATTGCAATGAAATACATCTAGCAGCATCCAAATGCAACACCGATGGATGTTCTGTACATTAAGAAGTGGAAGGATACCGCTGCTAAAGCAAGATTAAGTACATTAATACAGAAAAATATAACTGTTTTTTAAAAAAAATGAATTTGTGTGTAATTAATTTGTTGGCTATGCATATATGTACATACATGCATACTTCTGTATTTTATGCTTCAGTATTTTTTGTGTTCAATAGGTTTTGTATTCAATAAACACGTACATTAACATACATAAATACTCGTTTATGTGTGTTTTATTAATGTTTTGTTGTTCCTCGGATTATTCGACCTTTTTTGTTATCCGACCACACTCCAGTCCCGTGGGTGACGGATATGAGGGGTTCTACTGTATATTAAAAATTAAAAATATAACTCATTCATAAGTTATCTTTTTGGAAATGGTATTTCATCGACTAATAACTTTTTCAGGAATCAAACAGGATTTGCAAGCCCCCCAAAAAATTGATTAATTTATTTGGGCATATTAGATAAAACAAAAATATTTAATAAAAAAATGAAGATGTAGGTTTTTGGGGTATGCAGTCATAGATACACAGCTATTAAAAATAAATTTTAATTTACAGTGCTAATGTTTTAGCTTACAAAATAAGCCTTCTTCAGGGCTAGAAGAAAGACAAACAATAATACATGACAAAAAGAGGGAATAAATGAAAAAGATAAGAAACAAAGAATACTATTAATAAAAATAAATTAAAATATTAAGAATAAAAAATAAATAAATAAAATGGAAATAAGTAAATTAAATATTTTGTTTAACAAGGATAAAAAAAGATATGATAAATAGACAAGTGGATATAGTTGATGAGTGAGTAAAAAGATTAATCATAACAATAGGTGGGTGAAGAATATAATAGTAAATAAATACATGCAGTATAACAATAGAGTATATTACCGTGCTGTCATCTGCCCTGAACCTCTGTATGCATCTGAGTGTCTGGCCCTCAACAGGAAAGGTCGAACTGAAAAGCTAGAGATCAAGGAGAGGAAGATCCTAAGGAAGATAATGGGACCAGTCAAAATAGACAGTGAATACAGAAGGTGGCATAATAAGTAACTATAACTGCACTGAAAAGATCACGGATGTGGCAAGGAAGAAACGTCTTACCTTCTACGGGCACACTTCAAGAATGAATCCTGACAGATCGACCAGCCAGATTCTCTCCTACTGGCAGAGAAGAAAGATTAAGACACCTTGGTTAGTGGAAGTGACCAAGGATCTCCAGGAACTGAGAATAGTTGAAAGTGACATCAGAAATAGATCGCCTCTCAGGAGGATTCTACAAATAAGGAGGTTTCAGAACAACCCACCGCGTAAGAAGACAGGTGCCCTCTGGACGAAGAGGAGAAAAAACAGAGCCAGAGAATATAAAAAACAGAGAGAGAGAGAGAGAGATAGAAAGAGTATATTGCAATAATGGAATGATTGAGATTGAAGTATAGAACTGCTACTATAAATTAAAATTTCTTCTTAGTTGCTGTGTACCTATGACTGCATTCCCCAAAATCCTACATCTTCATTATCTTCTCAGTCAACAAATACCCCATCAATTTTAATAATAAAAGGTTTGCAATATACAGTACTGCTTTTCATAGTTGCTTTTATTTGGTAGTTTTCAAAAAAAAAAAAAAAAAAAAAAAAAAAAAAAAAAATCTCTAAAATCTCTATAATAGATAAAATCTATATGGACCTTATTTATCCAATGAAAATCTTACAATCGAGTTTTACCTTTAATTTTTAGAAAAGGAGGCGTCGATGGTGGTGTCCCAGGAGGGGATAGAGGTGGGTGGTCCTCAGAGGGAACAGAACACCTGGCAGCTCTAGATCTCTGCTGCCGAGGAGACACAGCGGCTCTATCCCATGAATCCCAATACAATGGAGGATCACTTCCAGTGTCACATTCTCCTCCTTTTGCTAGAATTTCTGAAACCATGAATTTGTTATTGATTACTTTAAATAATACTTACACAATTATCAAAAATAAGTTTGAGATATATACATAGTTTAAATCTATGTAGATTATAGCTGCATCGCCCATCAACATATATATAAATTTTTTAAAAGCATAAACAAGATTATATCTATACTATTACTTAAAAAGACATGTCATTTTTTGTTTGAGATCACTAACCACAACAACTGAACCAATATATACTAAATTTTAACTATAACATCTTTATATTTCCAGGAAGGTTTAGTAATAATAAAATCTACCGATTTTCAATTAATTTGTTATTAAAAAAGCGATAATATGTGGATAACAGTGAAGTTTGAAGATTGACCAAAAGGTGGTGAGCACCATTTTACATAAGAGGTTACAAAGGTACGGTGTTATATAGAGCTTTAAATCGGTAATAACATTTGCTTATATTCAATTAAATTATGTAAAAAAAATTTAAACATGTGATGCAACATATGGATCCCAGTGAAATTTAAAAATCGACTGGTATGTAGTTGGCACCATTCTTCAATAGAGTTTACTATGGTAATACTATTCAACCCATCATTAATTCAACCTAATTCTACCTTCATCATTTTTATAGTTTTAGGAAGGTTTAGCAATAATGAAATTTACAATAATAAAAATTGAATGTACAATGTTCAGTCGTATAAACAAGGCTTGCCTTACTGTCACATACGTTAATGGTTAGAAATTAAAAATCCAACCAGATGAAATCAATAAAATTATTTCTGCTGAATACAAATTATTACCAAATCAAAATGTAGATTATTTGCTTTTTGATATTATGAGTAAAAATATGATCTATAGGGCCTTCAGTTGTAAGCACTGATAATGGTCTATGTTCATCTGGATTACCAACTCATATATTAAAATTAAAAATTGGATGTCTAATTATTCTTTTACGTAATTTTTAAACACCAAATCAGAGTAATTTCAACCGGGTTAAAAATTACTGCTATGCATGAAAATATCATTGAAGAAATAATACTCTAATGCATGCTTCAATGCAAGATTTTTATCAATAAGTAAATAAAACTTCAATTATTAGTTAAAATAATTTAAGTTCTTAACTTATAAGAGCGAGGGAAGCCACGATGGTGGATGCTAGTAGAGAATAAACAGAACAATGACAAACTATAAAATAAAGCTAACAAATGAGAATATGAAAATAAAACCCTAAGGAAGCAGTATTGATAGAAAAACAGATAAACATTTTCAATATAAACAATAATAAATTTCACAACACACTCATTTGCTTGACAGATACTTCCAGAGTTCCATACAATAGGCAGCTGAGTGATTCCATCTTTGATGTGAAAAGGAAGGACTATAGTTCAACTGAGGCACAAGAATCAGGAAAGAAAACAATGAATGAATGAATGAATGAATTTCTGTATTTTGTAAAAATAATTACTATCACAGGAGGTTTGACTTCAGAATGAACAGTTAAAATGAAAAAAAAAAAATAAATTGAAACAAACATAAAATCCAAATATGACACATAATATAAAATTAAATAAATCTACTACACATAATAAGTACAACTTAAAAAAAGAAAATTAATAAGAAGAAAAACAAAATTTTAGACAAATAAAAATTAAACAAAATACTTTGAGATAACTAATCACCATCTGAATTAAATGCATTGGTTATAAATAAATAAATAGCTTTTAAATGCTTATTGCTTTTAACGGATGAAAGATTTTCCATGGTCTTCTCAGGAGCAGGTTTGGGCAGGAAATACTTGCTTAAATACTTTTGCCTTTGTCTCTTAAATGCTGAACAATCCAGCAAAAAGTGTGTAACACCATCGCTGACATTTGTGTCACAAAACACACACGATTGATCACTGTTAAATTGTCAATGCTTGCCACCGTATGACAGTCGTGTATTCCTTTTGCTGGCCAACCTCAGTTGAGCTAGAATTATCTGATTTTCTATATGGGTGTTGAAACGTAGATACACTTGAGGTGTGCCAAAGGTTGCAATATTTCTATAATATGGATTAAACTCAGACTGCACCACTCGATCGAAATCTAAGCTCATGAGATGATTCCTCATTGCATCTTCGAGTTCGAAGCTAATAATTTCTAAGTTTGAACAGGTCAAGAAGTCAGAAGAAGCTTCCACCATATCAAGCAGTTTACCAAGCTCTTTCAACCAATTATGAGGCATAGTGGTAGTTTCTTGAAATTCAGAGAGCCTCTTGTAACATATTTTTGGCAGCTGATGGTCTTCCATCCCCAACATTTTGGAGAGAAAACAATCTTAAAATGCTGAAGGTAAAACAGGAATCCCTTCTTCTTCAAGATTATATCTTTGTTTTTGTTTTATTAGTATATTAATAAATTTGGAGGATGTAAAAAAATCTTTAATTTCTCGACTATCTATAAATTCCACTGCTTTTTCCACTTTACATTTTAGAATTAAAAGGTCAAATTAATTAAATTAAACTAACAACCAATGATTATTCAAAATAAACTAACTTGAGAGAAAATAGGGGTTTCAAATGTAAATTTTTTCATTCTATTGAATATAGCTCCTAAACGGCTGGTCCTAGCGAAAAATGCTATGAAACAAAAAATATTTTCCATTAAGTTTCTGATAAGAAAACTATCTGCAAATTTTCGATCCGAGCAATACAAACAGAGCTAAACTGCGTTAAAATGTTAAATTTGTGTGTGTAAAATTAAAGTTACAGCAAAAAAGTATAGACCCCCAGCCGAAAGACATACCCATGTCAAAAAATAACAGTTCTGTAAAACAGTTGACAATGACAAATTTTTTTTTCTATTTCGTCCTAATTTACTAAATCAGTTTTTATATTTCTTTTCAATGTGTACAAGTCAAAATTTTCAGAGCCATAACTGTTTAAATATTCCTTTTTTATTAAAAAAAAAAACTTTTGTCTATCTATTTTCCAACAGAGAGATCATCTTCCAGTTATGTTACTTCTATAAGTTACTTTTACAGTAGCAGTACTTTGAAAGAAATTTGGCCGATTTTATTATTCTAAGTCATAATAAGGAAGTCCTAATACAGACTTAAGACTCCTTCCCTCTCAAGTTCAGAAGTTTTGGGGGCAAGGCAAAGCTAAGTTGAAACATATTTGGCAAAAATAATTTGTTACCCTAGCAACTGGTCGAAAGTTTAAATTCTATCCTTGAAGAACATCCAGTTTTTTTTTTTTTTTTTTTTTTTCTGTATGATGGTAATATACAGATAATGATAATCTTAAAAAAATAACAGTTATTTCGAAAGCCAAATCTCAAAACCTTCAACTAAAATTAATAAAAAAATATGAAACGAAATAAAAGTAGACATGACTTTCAGGGTAATTAAAGATTTTAAAAAAATAAACAAATAAATTCCTATATTGATTAAATGTAAGTATCCAATATATTACAATATTGAAAAACCCCTTTAACAATAAGTCATAAATTACAGAAATACGTAACAAATATCACTGTAAAGATAAGAGGTTTTTCATTTATAGTCAGAATAAAAAAATTACAGTTAACCTCCCTTTGATAAGACAAAGGGCTCCAAGATGAATAACTACTAATAAAAGTGAAGGGAGTCCAGAAATTTATTGATATCAATACTGTAAAATGGGGTCACATTAGTACGGTGGGGTGAAATTGGTACACAATTGTTTCTGTGGTGATTTCCTTCTGGCAGGTTGTTGTCGACTTTTACCAAATGAGAGCCCACGAAAACACGTAGACAAAATAACCTGCCAGAAGGAAATCACCACAGAAATCATTGCGTACCAATTTTACCCCACCGTACTAATGTGACCCCATTTTACGGTAATGTACAAATACACAGTGGTAGAGACAGACTGTCTGTATGCCGGGAAAATGTCTGGCTATGAACTACAAGCTCGATAAACTAGAAGTCTTGGAAAGAAGAATCCTCAGAAAAATTATGGGTGTTGTTCAAACTGAAAATGACAGGAAACTTCAAAGTAATGAAGAAGTTTATCAGAAACTAGAAAAAATCTCTGAGACTACGAAGAAGAGGAGATTGAGATTTCTCAGACACCTGTACAGAATGGACCAAAATAGAGTTATCAAATGGATATTCAAATACTTCATTAGAAAGAAAACCATAACAGCATGGATTAAGGAAACAAAAATGAATATGGAAAGATTAAACATCACAGAAGACCAATTATTAGACGGAATAGATTTAGGAAAGTATTGAATAAATTGGAAGGGTTTCAAGCGGAAACAGGCCAGCGAGCGCATGAAGGAGTATTGGATTCAGAGGAAACTCCACTCCAAGAAAAGGAAATGAAGTTGCTGCGTGATCTTAACCTAAGTAGTATATTCGCTTGTACAAAAAAAGGTACAAATGTTCAAGATTGAGCCAATAAAAGTAAATTTATTCAGAAAAAATAAAATAAGGTTATGCCCAAAAATTGCAAATGAGTTAGTTATTGTTGGAGCAGAAAAGTTTTTCTTTTAATTAGGGTCTCTCCCTCTTCCTCATGTGAGATTTACTTTATTATTTTCAAATCATTAAATTTATTTTTATGTGTGTATTCATGTACCTCGCTACATACCACTAAATACATAACCATTAATACTTATACTATGTAATTTTTTAAAATCATATGATTAGGTTACAATCACCTACAGTCAGAGTCAAAAGTATTTGTAAACTAGTATTAGTTTTGTTTTCTTTCATTTAATTTTGTATTTATTACATTTTTAATTTAATTTAAACACATATAATATAGCATTCAGCTTAATATCTTACACGCTATAGTAAGATGCCTCCTAGATATAAGTCAAAAGTATCACTACATTAGACTTTAGCTTTTGTTTCTACTCTATCTTAATAGTTTAAGGATAATCTCCAATCACTCTTTACTTAGAAGTCATTTGTAAAGGTGTAGTGATTATTACTGCTGTTCATAAATTGAAAATGGGACGAAAAACCAGTGAGACAATTGAAGAGAAAAGACAAATTATTGTGTGCTGAATAATGAGTTTCAGTCACTTAGAGAAGTGAACAGACCTTACTCAACAGTCCAAGATGCTATTAAAAGGTATGGAATGAAAACAACTTTTGAATATATAGAGAACGGGACGACCAAGAAAAATATGAAAGATATAAAGTTGAAAATATAATGAGGAGAGTTTAAATAAAACCAAGAATATGTGCCCCTATTAAATAATGCTAATATTTGTTATTTCTTATGATTTATAGCAGGTGTATGAACTGTATATTCATATATCTGTTGACTCTGACTGTATATTCTTTACTTATGTTGTTTAAATTAGAAAGTTGACATGAGATTATGCCTTACCCCCTAACTGCCAAATATTTATCAAATGGATCCCCCTTTACATCATATAAAGATCTTTGTATTTGTCCTAAACTTAGCTAATCCAAGCAGAAATTAGCAAAGAAAATGGAATATCATAGAAAACATTCCAAGGAAGAACATTTAAAAGCAAGGTAAGCCATAAGAAAGTCGTTTGTAATAATAATAGGGCGTATAAAAAAAAATTACCGTTTTATCAAATTCCAGAGTTCAAAAGTCTGTAAATATCTTAATGCTCTTTATTATTTACCAATACTTAATAATCCCTTCAGAGCAGTTTCTAAGTTATTTATTTCAAAGAAGAAACATGACAGTGTCCTACAAAATTCTCGTAATTTTAAGACATTACTGGAAAAAAAATTTCACAGCCGCTGAAGCAACTCATGAAATTATTAAATATGAAAGAGAAGGTGTCCTTGAAGAGCGCACTTCGCGGCGTTGGTTTGAAAAATTTATAAGTGGAGATACGATGTTGTAAAGGAAGAAGGGCTCCGAGCGGCCATAAATGGATATTGATGAGGTTCTGAAGGAAGCAGTTGAGTTAAATCCGTCCACAAGTACTTGCGAACTTGCCAGGGATTGTGGTGTATCGAAAAATACTGTTAGTCGCCGTTTTCTCTCCATGGGGAAGGTGAAAAAGACCTGTAGACTGGTCCCTCACGAACTTACTCCTCAACAGTCAGCAGTTGAACCAAAGAAAAGTTTACAAAACTTCATGGGTTTGAACTCCTGCCTCATCCACCATATAGTCCAGACCTCGCACCTTCGGATTACTACTTTTTTCAATCCATGGCCCATTTTTTTCAGGTGAAAAAGTTGAAAATGCTGTACAAGAGTTCTTTGAGAGCCATCCCTAGGAATGGTATCAGCGTGGCATCGAGCAATTGGCTAGCAGATGGGTAATGACGGTAGATAACAATGGACTATACATTGAATATTAATTGTATTTTATATCCCAGAAATAGAAATAGAAATATTTGTTTCAAAAACGGTCATTTTTTTTTTATACGCCCCATTAGTAGAAGCTGAGGAGAGGAATAGATATTTATTGAAGCACTAAGAAAGCATTGATTAAAAGCTATCTTGATCAGAAATGGGCATTATGTAATATTATATACTAATACAAATATGAAGATCTACTACACTTGATTTGTGTTTATCATGGTACATACATTGTCTTATGACTTCTGGGGGAAACCTCCTGACTCCAGGATTATCTCAGTTTAGATCAAGGATCAAAAGCAAGAATACGCGGTACATGTTTTTCGAATAGCTATATATTACATTAGTATGTACAATCAGTTGATAATAATAATAATAAATAATTATTAATAATAGTTTTGATATTAATCCACAATAGACTCTACTGTGACCTTGTAGCGGGAATGTTAGAAATAATAATATTACTTTTTTTTTTTATTAATGAGTAACAATATAAAATAATTGTTATGAGAGTTAAAAGATGGACGGTTACACTCTTTAAACTTAGCAAGTCCCCTTAAAAACATGTACGATGTTAAAATGTTACTATTTGTTGGGTGTGGGATATGGAATATTTAATTTACTGTCTAATGATAACTGCCTGTTCAAAACAAACTAGTTCTAAAAGAACAACAAAGAACAAGATTAAAATCTATAAACCAAAGTGCCAACAAGAAAGTTTAACTGGTTTCTTAGAAGAAAATAAATTGGTAACGGTTCGGATCGGCGACACCACCAAACTAGGTTGACCCGCGCTACACCGACCAGTTCGATCCTTACGCTTCACTTCATGTTTACATTTTTCGATAGTTCTTTCCTATAACCTCACATGTAAACAATCACTTCTTCAGTTTCAACTTGGATTGTGTTGTTTAGTTTGTTATATTGATATTTAGACTTCTTAAATCTAAATAAGTGAAACAGAAGTTCACAAAATGAGTTTCATAAAGGATTAAGTGTTTTATAAATTCAAGTTTTCTTATTTCATCTAATCTTATGTGTAAAAGTGTTATAAAACTTAAGAAGATTAATTTGTACATGGATTTGGTGTTTTACATATTTATATTTGTTCTATCAATTTAAGTCATAAAATTTACAACTTGTAAAGGTGTTATGGAACTTAACAAGATTTATTTGTACATGGATTTGGTGTTTTATATATTTGTATTTGTTGTTTCAATTTCAGTGATAAAATTGCAGTATACATATTTTGTGAATGGATTCTTTGTCATCCATATTACTTTTTGTGCTAAAGTGAGACAGATTGTATAATTAATTCAATAAAACATATCAGTTTATAAATAAATGTGAGAAAGTATATCACAGGTTTTTTATGTTTTCTTATTTCCACTTCCCATGAGAAAATATAGCAGAAATTAACATCTTCACTTTCAACTAGAATTCTGTCTTATATTATATAATGGCTTATAACATGGAGAATTGACAATGTGAAAATAATCACAGATTAAGAGGTAAATGACACATTACTATATAATTGTAGAACTATTGGTGTAATGTTATAGATTAATGTGTTTTTTAAAAAAATTAGAAGCCTAATGATGAAACATTATCACCGAAACATGTAGCTACAAATGTTAAATAAATAGGAGTTATGCCAAATAAATACTTAAGGATTCTGTCTTTTTTATATTTATAATTTGTTATTTTCACTTCTCTGAGAGAAAGTTCATCAGGAATTAACTTTACTGGTGGTTCAGTAGTATATTAATTGTTGATTAATATTAATTCAAAATTGATTTAGTGTCTTATATTTCGATATTTCCTTATTTCCACTTTAATATTTTCTTATTTCTCATTTTAATATTAGAAGGTAAACAGAAGTTAATATTACTTTGAACAGGGATTTAGAGTTTCACAGTAAATGTAGTAGAATAACCTTTCCCCTCTAAAAGCAGCGACTAGAACATCGAAATAAATCGGAACAAGGTTAGAATCGATAAAAGGTATTCTGAGCGGGTTTAGGGGTTGGTGTCGCCGATCCGAACCGTTACCAATAAATTAAAATTAGCATTTATACATAAATAAAAAAAAGAGACCAATTGTGATAAAATTTTGCTAGGTGCTTGTGTAATATATGGGCCCCTGTGATTTTATACCAAATAACAGTGATTCTACGAATATTACTTTCGTTATGAAAACAATGCAGATTATTAATATTGTTTAATATGTACAGTTTAAAGTGGCTTTTTATATGTAATAATAATTATAATGAAGAAAGTACAGTTACATTTTTTTCAGGAAAAGGAAATTATTTCAAAAGAAAAGATATGCAGTAATGTACATTCTATGAAGTAATATTGAATAATATAAAATATAAAATCTGAATAGATTGTGTTAGATGGAGATGTTATGTGAAAAACTGTAAACTGAAGGACTCGATTAAAACAAGAAGATCCCTTTGAGGCAAGTTTAAAAGACATACGAGATCTTTAATTAGAAAAAAATATTTAATTCAAATAAACATATGTGTAAAGTCGTTATATATCGTTATCAGGTGTCAAATCACAGGGGCCTATATAGTACACAAGTACCTTTTGCTAATATTTTTAATTTTAAACCCTAAATCGTGAAAACCAAGTTGAATAATAAATAAAAGAAAAGGAAATGTTTTTAGAGAAATTAATTATAAATGTATAAAGAAAAGATTTAGTTATAACGTGTAACTTAATGATCACAACAAAAAACACCCACAATGTTATGTTTTATACCAGTTCTTTAAACCGACTAATTTGTAACAATAAACACTAATGGATGAAATGAAATCTGTGAGATGTGCTAGAACTTTTTTTGTTTTTTTTAAATAATTGACCCCCTCTCCACAACCAATGCAATATTATACACATATGATTTAGACTAATATATTTATTAAGAGGAGAATAAAATAATAATATAAGCATTTAAACTTTTTTTTTTCACCATAAAATTTATAGCTCTATAGCTTTGGTTTTATCTGTAAAACAAACTTCAATAAGGGTACAGATAAACTTTTTCAACTTTTATCATAGTGACAGGTGTATAAAACTGAGTGTGCCAAAATATGATCAAGTTCAGTCAATTATAAAGTATGTTTTAAAAAGCCGAATATTAGTAATAACAAAGCAAATGTTGTACAAAATCAAAATTAAATAAACTTGATAAACTAAATAGAGACACAACAATAAAGAAGTCTGATTGAAGAAACCTACTGTTTATGATATATTAAAAACCTATGGATTAATTTACAATAAAATTTAATAGGTGATCTATGACATTCTAATAACAGAGACTGCAAAGTTATGATTTATCACAGTACTAATCAAACAACCATAATTTTAAGCAAACACTTTGTTAAATGAAATATAAAAATGTATTTACCAGTATATCTTTTAAGATTATGAAGGGCTCGATTCAATCGTCGAAATTCTTCTTGCCTAACAGATGAATGATCACAGCCAAGTAAAATTTTAAGCTCATGTTCAGATTTATCTTGCAGAGCTTCAATAGATTTAATTTTGCAACAGATGGCCTGAAAAATAGTTATTTGAAGATAAAAACAAAAATTTATATGATCTATAAGAGATATTAATTAACAAAATGGTAAAATAAAAAGATGAATAATGTGAAATGAACTAGTTAATGTTTAATTGGATTAAACAAGGATATTATTAATAAATAAAAAGTGTACAAATAAATGCTCATAAACTATGTTTGGATAGAAAATAACTCTAATTTAATTATTAGTATTTTTGGTAAAATACTATAAATGCATTAATTGCTTACCTTTATGGATTCAGAACAAAGCCCAACAACTTGAAGCCATTGATGTATTGAGGGAAGATGCTTTAAATCATTAGATATTGATATTTCACGAAGCTTAGCTTTAGTGGTCAACTGACTTGAAAATAATTTAATTATTTTTCCCTGAAAGACAAACAATTAAAACAAACTGACAAGGGTGTAATTCATATGAAAATATGGCAGGATAAATTTAGTAATTGCAAACATAACAGTTTGAGTAAAAATAAAATTAATATTAATTTCAATGAATATTACAATAAAAAATATCAAGATAATTAGCTTCATACCCAAAAAAGTAAAAATAGCTTTTGCACCAATTATAACAATTAAAAATTCGAATTTACCTCTATTGTTCTTATTTCCTGTTGAGTCAATTCATTAGTGGTAGCACATTTAGTTCTTAAACCTTCTAGTCTATCAGCAGAAGTGTCAATCATTGACTGCAATACATCTAAGGTACGGCGATGCTCAGCTTCTTCGTCTGTCATTTTGAACTAAATTCATACAAAACTAAAACCCATTCCAATTCATTTCAAACTCCTTCTTTATCGACATCGTTAATATTTTGATCATAAATTCGGAAAAAATCATAATATACATTAAGATAAGCCATTATCTGCTGACTGGTAGCAGACCAGCAGGTGTACTACGCTATCATTGCAGGCTTGCAATGCGAACTGTTATCCCCCACCCAAAAAATCATAACTGTAAAAGTGGTTAACTCCGATAAATAAAAGCTTTTTACAATCAAAACATTATATAAATTAATTAAAATTTAGCTTTAAATTTCTTTGATGTTGCTAAACTAATATAATATTGTTTTCCAAAAATACAACTTCATATCATTCCTTTGTTAATACAGAGTTAGTAAATTTGTTTCAGCCATTTCCCAGTAAACTTGTGAATTTATGCAAATAGTAAACTCTACATGTTTCTTTCGTAACTTTTAGTAGCTTAAAGTTACTGATCAATTGTCTTAGGTCTTAGCTCCGTAGTAAGCGAGGACAAATATAAATCTATAAGACTGTAAATTAATATAAGTCTTTATTTGTTAGAGTATTTGTCATTAGCAATTAAAATGTCCTTTCTATAAAATACAACAATGTACAATAAAAAAATATGGAGGGGGGGTCCGCTTGGAAAATGTTTCATACATGTAAATGCCGAAGGTAAGGTTTCAGTTGTGGGTTGGATAATCTCCAACTTGGGTGTTTAGTTGAGGTTATCTTTCCTTAGTCCGAGTGTATTTTAAAATATGCCGATAGTAGTGTGATATTTTAAAGTTAATTAACAAACACATTTATTCATTTCAATGTTTATCCATCAGTCCGTATTATATTAAACAGTGTAAATCCTTTTAAACAGTGCATAATGGAAATTCGATACCTCCTTTTAACTATTGTAAGTTTTTTTTTTTTTTGTCTTATTATTTTTCGCTGTTTATGTTATATTGAAGTTAAACTTTTTTGAAATATTCTAATGCCTAGTTCAGTTTTTTAGTGTATATTTGTCTATATCAAGTGGTGTGGTTGGGTTAAAATCACCTGTTGAAGAAGTATCTGATGCCAAGGAGTTGAAAAAAATATTAAGAACAAAAAATAATGTTCTCGTGTGCTTCATTAGCTCTGAAAAGGAAGCATCCAATATACTGAAAATAATCAGAGAAACTGCTGATTCAATTAAGGGACAAGGGACATTGCTGATTGTTGAATGTTCCGGGTAAATACCAAAAGACTATTTTAACAATAAATATAAATACGCAGAGTTTTGTTAATTAGGACCTTTTATCATTTTAAGTTATATTAAAAATATGTTATTTGTAATTATTTAATTGTGTGTATGGATTTAGTGGTTCGGTATTTAAAACTGCCTAACTATTGCTTTTATACTAACAAAACTCTTTCAATTAATTTTGATTTCTAACACTGTACACTTTACTAAGCCAAATGCACGGCATATTTTTATATACATACCTTAAGTATATTGTTAAGATTTTAAATAAAATTACAACATAATTGTTCAATAATTTTTATTTCATAAAAGTATCTAACTTATGAATCAATGGAGTGAGTTCGATAACTTTTAAGTGAAATTTCTTTCAATATTCACATTTTAAATAATAAGAGCCGGAAATCATAGCTTAGTCAAATTTAATTTTTTTTTTTTTTTTTTTTTTTTTTTTTAATTTCTTATATAATTTTACAATTCACAAAATTACATGCTGTACCACAAGAAAATAGACCAGACTCAACTTAAAATACAATACTAATAATCAACTTAAATATATGTGATCTAATCATAATTTATAATAAAAGAAAAATATATGAAAAAAAAAAAAACTTTCAACGAGTCAAATTTAAATAATAATTATGAGTATGAATATTAAACTGAATGACAGGTTTTATTGTATGATAATTTAAATTTATTTTATTAGTAATACTTTAAAAAATTGTTCAGTTATTTTTTATAAACTGGCTTTATTTTTTATTTTAAAAATTAGAATGTGCTTAATTTGTTCATTGTGAATAAAAATGTAGAGTTATAGCAATAATATTAAATCTAACACCAATAGGAATTCTTAAAATGAATTTTTTATGTTAATAATTCTAAATTCAATGTTGTGTATAATAGGGTATAAAAAAGTAATAGCCGAGTCAGGCAATCCACCCACTTCTATTGGAACTAATCTTTCCCAAAGCCGCCTTTCTTCACTCATACCTGTATTTTTTTTTTGCTTTGTTTCTTTTAACTAACCCTCACCAAGTACATAATATTAATAATAAAATAATCAACCTAAAGAATAGCTAAGAAACAAAAATTAAAAATGGTGTGGCAGGGGTTGAGAATAGAACTTCACCGAAACTAACCGCTTGATGTCTGGCTGGTTATTATATTATAAAAAAAAAAAATAAGGCCGAATACCAACTTGGTTTTAATTTTATTATAAATATGAGGCTATAAACAATTAACAAGAACAAAAGAGTAATATATAACAAGGACGAATAACCTTAAAAACATTTATTATAAACTTAAAAACAACAGGCCAATTATACAGTGGTAGGTTTTCGCTGAGTTCAAACTGATCTATAACACTTTCCTTTTTTAGTAACTGTTCAAATTAAACATTCCAAATCACAATTTTAAAAGAGCTCTGTAACTTTATCATTTGTTACATAACGTTTCCTGGTGGTTTTTATCGACCTTTTCCAATCATCTTTTAATATTATAATTTATTTTTAATTAAAGAATTGTAATTAAGTAAATTAATGAAATACAAACAATTATAATGAAACTAAAACAATATGATGAAAATAAATGAAATATTAATTATCAGTATTACTACTGTTAAATTTGATGTGTTGGCCACAACAAACGGTGAAACTTTCTTTTTACAGCTTATTTTTTATGTCGTTGATTTTTTATCATGAAAAATGATACCCACGTTGTTTTTTCATTAAAACATTCCAATTGTTTAGGATAGAGTAAGTTAAAAATATAAATGTTTAAAAAAATTTTTTTTTTTTTTTTTTTTTTTTTTTTTTTTTTTTTTTTTTTTTTTTTTTTTTTTTTTTTTTGTTCGATTTTTAGTAGTGTCTAAATCTTTAGGGCATGAACTTACATTTCATTTTAGAATTTCATGTCTGGGTGAAAAACGGAAATTTCCCTCCTTTGATTACTTTAAATAAACATTTTATCATTTTAAAAGTACTGTGTAAAAAATGAAATTGAAAAATAAAATCGTAATTGAGTTTGTTTGTTAATTACTAAACATGTAGGACCATTCTAATTGAATAAAGTAGTGTATATTAAGATCTATTACTTACAATGTAAATTTGGTTTGAATCAGTTAAGCGGTGATAGAATTCAGAGGCAATAGTTTTAATTACGGAAAGAATTTGAAGAGTATCTTTCAAAAAGTTTTATTTTCAGTTTTTACCAAAAATTTTAATTTGGAGATTTTCTGAGGTGCTAAATCTGATATCAATTTAAAGTAAAAAAAAAAAAAAAAAAAAAAAAAAAATGTTTTTTGACATACTTCAATCGAATGTATAATACTGTTTTTCTTCTTGACCATCTAAGTTCTGGATCTCTCAAAAAATTCCTTGATACTAACTAAAGTTTAAGTTGTGAATTTGCTGATTTTAGATCTTTGATATGTACATATGTCTTTATTTTGGCTGATGATAAGATAATGATAATTTTCAATAAATTTATTTTTATTATTTATTTAAATTAATAAATACATTTAAACATTTTTTTTCTTTTGGTGATATTTTATACATAAGGGATTTTTTCGTCCGCTAAATCTAACTTTACCGTCATTTTTTGTGTGATAAAATCCATAAGGTTTGTTTACACAATGATATAAAATTGTTTTGACGAGAAATTAATGGTTTTGTAATGTTTATATTTTTGGCTTCATCTACTACTCCTAAATTAAAATGTTTTGGTGAAAGAATAATACTGTATTTTATATCAATTCAAAGATTTCCCTCGAACTTACCCTCAGGAATTGTCAGAAGTTATGATAATGCCTTAAACTGTTTTAAAATGATGTATTATTTATAGTAGGCATGAATGTGATTTTATTATTTTAATCTATAGACTATTTCAACTTTTTAATTGAATTACTAGACCAATATTCAAAGCTCCCAAATAATTATAAAAGACTCATTTACATGACAGTGATTAGACCTATTTGGACATACAGAGTTGTGCTTTGGGGCTGTGCTAAACCATCCAATTCATTTCATATCCAATCCTTCAAAAAATCCTCAATCCTCCTTACTTTGTCACCAATAAACTTATTCATGCAGATCTTAATGTTCCATATGTTGCTGATTTAGCCCAAACCAGTTACCTATACTTTCATAGTAAGCTCCATAACCACTGAAATCCATTAGTTTCTCAACTTGCTTTATATTTTATTCCTGATAACCCTCCGAGGCGCCTGAAAAGAAGATGGCCTAGAGACCTTTTAGTGTAGAATTTTTATTGATGTCCTACTATTGAGTAGTTCTTTTCAAGTTTTGACATGTTATTGTAATCATTATCAAAACATTTACTTCATGTATATATTTGGTACAGTTGTAAATATCAGTTAATAGATTTAAAAAAAAAAAAAAAATTTCAATCTTCGCTTAATTAGTGAAGTATAGACAGTTAGATTTTAACTTTTGTTTGAGGAACTGTAAACTTTCTGTTCAAATCTTCCATAATTGTCTATTAATAATTTTTGTCTTATTTAATTTTTACATTAAGTTTCTTCTTTTTTGTAGTGCTTTAAAAATAAATATATCATTTATCATTAACTACATATATATATATATATATATATATATATATATATATATATATATATATATATATATATATGTTTCTTAAAAGTGGAAAGCTATTATGTATCTAGTTATGCATCAAAAATGGACATTTTATTAGTATATTTGTTATATTTTAATATAAAATTTTTATTTTAGTGAAGGAAAAAAATTGTGTAGAAAGCTAAAAGTTGTTCCTGAACCATATGTTTTACGCCATTACATGAATGGAGAATTTCATAAACTGTATGATAGAAAAGAGTCTGCAGCGAGTATGATCAGCTTCATGAGAAATCCAACCGGGGATATACCTTGGGAAGAGGATGAAGAAACTGTTGATGTCATACACCTTCCGGAACCTGGTGTAAGTTACTTTAGGCTAAAAGTAAACTAAGTTGTATTTTTGGCATACTTGACTTTATTTCTCCTTTAATGACCAGTTATGTTGTTTTTGTCTCCTTCGACTGTTTTAATTATTTTTGGTATAGTCATATCTTCCTGTGATTATGGGTCAACTCCTTTTTACCATTAGAGGTAAAGTGAGTAAAACTGAAGTAACTTTTAGCGATATGATTTTCAAAATATCAATATTTATTTATTAACTCAACTGATGTCGAGAAATTTACAATATCTGATCAAATTACTTTAAGAAGATTCCTTTGCACCATATGAACATGCTTAGATAATTAGGATTGATGAATTAATTGCCTATTTCTATTGAAATTATTCCAAATATAATAATAGATCGAAATAATAATCCCAATAGAAGTGGCAATTAATTCATCAATCCTAATTGTATTGATCCTTCTATACCATCATCGTGTACCTCAAGTGATGCTTAGATAAGATTCCTACCGTATTTATGGTCCCCACCGCCATTGGAAGATAATTTTTTATTATTATTTGAGCTGGGAAGGGGATTCTTCCCCACAGGAACATTTGCTATGAAGGTCTGTCTCCTGAAATAAATGTAGAAAGTTTCCTTTCTAAAAACCGAAAAATTAACTCTTTTTTTTCTGCATCCTTCATTCCGCCGTCCTGGACAAATGCCAGTCTACCCATGCATAAATCCAGACCTGTTTCTAGTACCAGTTTCACAATCTTGTTTTGACTCTTAGCTACAAACCAAATTGACTCTATTAAAATGACCTAAGGGAAAAAATCTGTTTGCAGTAATTTTATCAGATATTGGTAATTCCTGGATATGAGAATATGTTAATAAATAAATATTAATATTTTAAAGTTATATGTACTTTTATTTTATATCTTTTAATTCACTGTTATTAATAAAAATAACTGATGGGGATATATCGCAAAATATCTAGCTTTGCTATTATATTTCAATGCTTTCGAAAATGTATCCATTTAAATTTAATTTCTTACAGAGCTTACAGCGCCTGCTGAAGAAAGAAACTAAGCCAATATTGATAATGTTCTACGCACCATGGTGTGGATTTTGTAAAACTTTGAAGCCAGAATATAGTGCAGCTGCAACTGAATTGAAAGGAACCCATATTTTGGCAGCGATAGATGTTTATCGTCCTGAAAATGTTGGTATACGAGTAAAATATAACATTTCCGGCTTCCCTACTCTACTTTATTTTCAGTAAGTTGCTTATTGTGTTAATCATTTCCTGTGATGAAATTTTTATATTGAATTAGGACGTTTATTTTTTCACCCTCTTATATGACAGATAAGTAGGAAGTTAATTCATTACTTTTTTTTTTTTTTTTTTTTTCTTTTCTTTTCCAAAGATCTTTGTTCCTAACGTTTTTAATTTAATTTTAATTTAACGGGTTTTTTTTTTTGGTCCTATTCCTGAAACTGGTGTATTTTAAGAAGTTTCTTGTGAGTTTTGGACAATAATTATTGGATTCAATATCAAGTATTGGCGCTCACTAGATTTTTGAATTGTAGGGAAATAATTTTAGCTTTGTGCAGTCTTAGCATCCTGATCTAATTTTGGCACCTCTTGTGTTTTTTCAATCGGTGTCAGTGTTTGGAAGAAAGGATTTGTCTTGTGTCAGAGGCTATTAACCCTTTTTAGGGCACAGTGTACTACAGGACACCATAATTTGATAGATTGTTTGGAAGGGCCCCATCATTCAAAAACATTGGATGAGATTAAAAAATTTTTTTTTTAAATGTAATAAATGATAGTAAATTATTTATTTTTACAGATTTATTTAATCTTAGACCAATAAAAAAAGGGGGGGGGGAACCCAGTGAGTTTAAATATGTATGCTCGGCCTAAAAACGGTTAAAGAATATTATGTTTGAAAGCCTGATTGTTTTCTAAAAAGGTGCAATATTAAAAAATTGTGAACAAATTTTCAGCTGTTTGTTAATAATATCATTCTTTTAAACATATTTCCACATTCATAATTCTTTAAGTATTAATGAGCAATATTGATGTTAGTCGTAATTATTATGATTGAGTCGACAGTACCATAACCGTTTAAATTTTGAGAAAACAATATGATTTTAATCCTAAGCAATCATTGAAATATCATTAGGACTTTATTTTTATCACTTAAAAAAAAAAAAACAAGGTATTTTATCAACTCCAAATTTTTTGAAGTTTGATTTGTAAAATAATCAAGTAATCTGGTAATGATCTTAATACAGGGGGAAGATGGTTAAACTGATTGTTATCAATAATTTTTTCATATAATTCCACAATTTTATTTATGTTGATTAGAGATGGTCTGTTAAATTGGCTTGACTGTGAAAAAAATCAAAGAAAATTGGGTTCCGACCTCTAAGAGACATAGTAGATCTTATAGCACGGTGCTGTATCCATCTGCTCTTTAACATCCGAATCAGCATTAATCTAAAGGGATGCCAGTCAGGATTGCCTGACAAATTATAAATAATTTTAGAGCTATTGATTAATAATTAAGTTCTTCTCCAGAGGTTTGCGTGGGGCCAAATAATGAAGGTAATTTAATTATAAAGAAAGAGTAATCTAAGGGAATTAACTGGATGAGTGACATAAAAAACAATTTTAATTGAAAACAATGTATATTCTAACAAAGGGTTGACATATAAAATTACATTTAGATGTAAAGATCATTTCTTAATATAGTATCTTACTGATTAACCAACAAACTTAATCTAAATTTATCTTAATGAGAGAGATGCTATGTTGTGGGTGTGGCGTTAATGGTGGAAGTCGTGGTCTTGGATCGGTGAGTTGTCATCAGAGGATGACCACGTCTACAGGCAGATCTGAAACCTGTATCCATCACTGGCTTTTGGCCAAGGATGTCCTTCCGCCATCTTAAATATTGTTGAATCCTGAAAGATTTCAACAATGAGGGGGGGGACTATCCTGCGACCTTTTTATAATCATTAAATCCTGAGTAACAATAAAGTAATAGTTATGATAGTTAACGGATGGATGGTAGCGCTCTTGAAACCGAGCTAGTCCCTGTAAAAACATTTACCTTGTTAAAAATTATCTTAAAATAAATAATAAAATGTACTTAAAGTACTACATGTCGAGTACGATTGCTTTACTTCTACTCAAAACATTTTGAATATTAATTACAAATATTCATACTCAAACTAGTTTGAATAGAGATTTCTTTTTCTCTACTTAAAGTTTTTCTTGAGTACATACTTCGTTACTTGAACTAACTTTAAAATGTTTTGAGTATCAATATTATACTCAGTACTCTTATGTGATTTGCCCATCTCTGCAATAGACCATATATATGTTATAGCTATTAAAGTGAATAATTATTTATTTTAGTAATAATGAAGTTAAATATACATTTGAGGGGAGGAATAAAAAAGAAGACATTGTTAAATTTATGAAAGACCCGTTATCATTTAATGCAGAGTCGAAGGAAGAAGAATGGTCAGATGGTGACAACGATGTGGTCCACCTTTCTTCCACTAGTTTTGATGACATACTCAAAGTAAGTAAACTTTTTCCTATTTTCCTATTTCTATACAGACCAATGTTTATATTCAATTTTTTTAAATTTAAAAAAAAATGTTAGTTCTGATTAAAAAAATGAGCGTTCAACTAGATTGTTGCTGAAGTTCTTTTTCATTAACGCAACACTTCACACCAACTCTAATAATTAATCCTATAAGAATGTTTTTGTTGTTACTATTTATGTTTACTTTGACTAATCCTTTAATTCTTTCTGAAGTTATTCTTTATAAATAAGAAAAAAAAAATTTTAACCAAAAAATACTGTACCACTTACTAAAACTGCTTTTGACAAAACCCATTAAAATATACTTTAATGGCTCAAAGTGTAACACAATGTTTAATGTTTGTCATTGCTTTAAAAAAAATTTGTTGTATGTTTCAGACAGAAGAGTCAGCTTTGGTCATGTTTTATGCTCCTTGGTGTGGTCATTGTAAGAAAATGAAACCTGAATATGAAAAGGCTGCAACACAGATGAAAAGAGAAAAGGTAAATGAAACATTTTTATGATAATTTAATTTAAGAATTGCAGGGAGAAGACAAATATAAATATTACTAGCATCCATCGCCGCGGCTTCGCCCGCTCTCTTAAGTAAGGAACTTTAATAATTTTAATTAATTACGAGTATTGAAGTTTTATTTGCTCATCGATAAAAATCTTTTATTGTAGAATAGGCATTGATGACCTTGTGCTCATAAGGTTTGTACCTTTAAACTCAAACTAACAAATCTGAAGTATGAAAAAAGTAAAAAATTAATAATTCTTTAGTAAAGGATATATAATTTATTTATAAATACACTTTTTCGGCATTCACTCCTCAAATATTCTTTTATTTATTCACATAATTACATTGTGAGGTGCGTGGCAATTAAGAAAAAAACACTATTTTATTTTCCTCTTTATTCCTAACCAAATCTTAATTCCAATCGTGATGTCCTTATACAGGGTGGAGCGCGGTAATTTGCTTTTTTGCCCTGCATGCTGTGACGGCACTGTCGGTCGAAGAGAGGGGAGAGTGGGTGTGGCTTACAGTGTCTGACGGGAGATTTGTATTCATCCGACTTTCAGTTGCCATCATGCAGTGGACACGTGAGGAGAGGTCATTTTGTGTAGAAGAACAATTGCCAACAATTGTTAGCACGGGACTATTTGACTCGGCGGACCTCTTGTGAAGACATTTTAGCAACTGTACCCCGTGACGCAAATGTGTTTTTTTCTGATGAGGCACATTTTCACCTCAGTGGGTGTGTAAACAAACAAAATATGCGTTACTGGAGTGAAACAAACCCCAGAGAAGTTCACGAGAGACCTCTGCATTCGGACCGCGTCACTGTGTGGTGCGCCATATCACGAGTAGGCATCGATGCCTACTCGTGATATGGCACACCACACCATGCCATATCGATGCCTACTCGTGATATGGCGCACCACACAGTGACGCGGTCCGAATGCAGAGGTCTCTCGTGAACTTCTCTGGGGTTTGTTGCTAAAATGTCTTCACAAGAGGTCCGCCGAGTCAAATAGTCCCGTGCTAACAATTGTTGGCAATTGTTCTTCTACACAAAATGACCTCTCCTCACGTGTCCACTGCATGATGGCAACTGAAAGTCGGATGAATACAAATCTCCCGTCAGACACTGTAAGCCACGCCCACTCTCCCCTCTCTTTGACCGACAGTGCCGTCACAGCATGCAGGGCAAAAAAGCAAATTACCGCGCTCCACCCTGTACAAGCCTTAGTCAAAAATTTATACAACAATTAATATTTTATATCCACACACTAGAAAACAGGTAACAGTAGTATATATGGTTATAGGTATCAGCTGGAGTGAGGTTTCTCATGGATTTGCCACTGCATTATATGAAAATGAAAATTAGGTAAACTTCTAAACAAAAATAATTATAAATTAAAAATACATCTATATAAAAACAATGGTACAAATAAAATGTAAATATATTAACTGCGGCAGTGGCAAATCCATTTCACATAACCTCTTTGGTTATCACGCCAGCTGATAGCCGATAACCTTCTCCAAAGAATGTTGCCCGCTACAACATGTTTCAGGATACATTCTCATCATTAGACTATTTTCTTCCTCACAGTGTTTATTTTCTTCCTTGCCCCAACTCATTTGGCCATCAAGCCCCCTTATTTTATTGGTGTATTTTTTTTATTGTTACCAATTATATTTAATACAACTATTGGTTAATTTATTTATAATTTTTTAAAGAATACTTCTTGCTGTATATTATTTATGATAAAATATTGTTTTGCAGATAAAAGGAGTTCTGGCTGCTGTAGATGCTACAAAAGAAACTGATGTCGCAAAACGCCTTGGAGTGAAAGGCTATCCAACTATTAAATATTTCCAGTTTGGAGAGTTCAAGTGGGACGTTCCTCAATTGAGAGAGGCGAATGCGATTTTAGAATTTATGAGAGATCCTAAAGAGCCTCCCCCACCACCTCCTCCCGAACCATCGTGGGAGGAGGTGCCTTCGGAGGTCGTTCATTTGAACGTCGAAAATTTCAAACCATTTTTAAAGAAGAAGAAACATGCTTTGGTTATGTTTTATGCTCCATGTAAGTATGTTATTTACTTTTAGGTTTAAAAAATGAACCCCCTTGAGCCTGCCGGGCTAAATAAAGAATAACACGGAACATGTTTTAGAGGTTGCCCTAGTAACCATCGATGTTCATATGTTTTATATTTGCTTATTTTTTAGATGAAAAGAAGAAGTGAGTAAGATCACGTTTTTTATTCAAACCAATATTGCTCCTTAATGGTAGGTCCTAGCGACAAATGCTATACAACAAAAAATATTCTCCATTAAATTTTTGACAAGTTGGATGTCTCAAATTTTTGATCTGAGCAACACCAACTGAGCGTGTCAAAAAAGCTCCCTACAGTTTCAAATGGAGGTTTCTAATGTGACTTATTTTATTCAAAACAAAAATTTATTATTTCATATTAAGAGAAACAGAGTCTAATCTGCCTCCTAGTCAAGATATAGTGTTATTTAGTTTAAGAAGAGTTGAGCTCCTAACTGCCCCCTACTCTCCTAATATCAAACAACGTGTAACGCCCTTCCGTTCCATGAAAACCTAGTAAAACTTGTTCCATGTTAAAAAAAATTGATTTATTGATAGTTTAAAAAACATAAATTGTTTTATCAATATTCCAAAATAAATTTGGAAATAAACTTTCCATTATTCTGAGCTAGCGTTCCTTCTTCCTGATTCCCATCGACAATAATTCCTCAGTGCTTTTCTATTCCAATCATTAAAGACTAAAAAAACCTTCCTATATTCTTAGATCAACTTCAACGTACACCTCCTAAGTGCAATGTCGACCACTATTTTATTTTCTATCTTTGGATAGATTTGTTATTGTGGTTTACTTTTATTAATATATTAATATAAATTGATTATGGAATAACTGAATTCTGATTATTATTTAACACTAATTGTGAGAAAAATAAAATAAAATAAACTTTAACTATAAAACATGGCTATTTTGTAGAAAACAAGAATCAATGCATTATATAATCTCATATAAAAATTGTAAGTTTTCAACGTCCTGTCTGAATATATGCTAATGTGTACAATCATTTTTTTTTCTTCTTTTCCAGATTAAGTGTTATGAAAATATATTACAGATTCATCTTTTAAATACATTTTGACCAAAAGTTAATGATGTTTTAAAAATTTTAGGGTGTGGCCACTGTAAAATGGCGAAACCAGAGTTCCAAGATGCTGCCGATCAGGTCAAAGATGATCCTAAAATGGCTTTTGCTGCAGTAGATTGTACAAAACATTCTTCACTTTGCCAAACAGTCGGGGTCACTGGTTATCCGACTATTAAATATTACAGTTACTACAATAAAGAAAGCAACATCGATTATTCTGGTGGACGAAAAGTAAGATAAAACGTATTTCAATATTTCTTACTACCTTGAATACTTATCCATATAAACTAATCGTACTAACAAGAAACTTTTTCAGCTCCTCTGTTAAATGGTTAATAATTTATCAGTTTTTCACTCACAATTTGTGCTTGAAATGGAACTGATGTTACAATTGCTACTTTACCTTTTTCTTTTAGTCTTTTAGAAGCTACAGACTTAAGGAAATATTGAAGATTTTGAATTGAGAAAAAACTCTTCCAAGGTTTTTTAGAAGTGTTTCTCAAATTCTTTTATGTTTAAATTAGCAATCAAATGTTCAAAAAGGCTGACTGTGTTTCATCCTCCTATTCTACTTCCCAATAACTGTTTAGGCTTTTCACTTTAAGAAAAATTATAAATTTCATCCGTAAATACAGCGAAAATCCGATTATCTGGATTAATTGCAACCAAAACTGATCCAGATACACAGAAATCCGGATAATCAGATTTACTATTGAATTATGGTATTGAAATAAAAAAGACTGACATACATCATGTTTTAAATATGTATTTTATTGAATAATTAAAAATGTAGTTGTTTAAACAATTATGTTTATGCAACAACAAAGTTTAGCTAACATGTCGAAAATCGTGGATGTTCTGATACAGAAATCATCTGCCAATTTTTTTTGCTAGATTCGCCTTTGCTAAGACGTTCTAAAATGGACAGTTTTTTGGACACAGTTAATACAACACGTTTTCTTTTAGTTGCTATAACTCTATAAGTTTACTAGCATCCCTGTCGCGGCTTTGCCCGCCCTCCATAAGTAAAGCTAATTTCAACTAAAAATTAATGTTTTATTTGTTTATCGATAAGATTCTTGTATTTTAGCATGTGGTTCAGCATTATTTCTTCAATGATTTTTTCACGCATAGCAGTAATTATTAATCTAGTTATAATCGCACTGATTAGGCAGTTGGAGATTGCGTAAAAGCACCATTAGACATAAAATTTTTAATTTTAATGTATGAATTGGTAATCAAGTTGGATAAAGACTAAGAAACTTTTGCGGAAAATAAACTGCATTATCAGTGCTTACGACAGAAGGCCCGTGGATCATATTTTTACACACAATATAAAAAAGTAAAGGATCGACATTTTGATTTAGTAATAATTTGTATTCGGGCAGAAATAACTTTATTGATTTCATCTGGTTGGATGTTGATTTCGAACTATAAAAGTATATGACAGTGTGGCAAACCTCAGTCCTGCCTCTCAACATTGTACATTTAAATTTTAGTTATTGTAAATTTTACCATTGCAAAACCTTCCTAGAATTATAAAAATTATTTATTTAGTCGGTACCGATAGGTTCAGTTTACCATTGTTAACTCTATTGTGGGATGGTGCTATACACAATCGTTCGATTTTCAAGCTTCACTGGGATCCACATATCGCACACCATATTTAAATCTTTTTTAATAATTTTCTTTATAGTTTAATAAGTAAATTTTATCATCGATTTCAAGCTCTTTTGTAACCTCTCGCGTAGAACCTCTCCACCTATCGGTCAATTTTCAAACTTCACTGTTGTCCACATATTTTCTTTTTTTAATAAAAAATAAATGAAAAATCAGTAGATTTTAATATTGCTAAACCTTCTTGGAACTATGAAGATGATGTAGTTAATATTTAGCACAGATTGGTTCAGTAGTATTCGTGGTTAGTGATCACAAACGTAAAATGGCTTGTCCTTTTATATAATAGTATAAGTTATTATTATGGTAAACTTTCTAATTTTAAATCTTTCAAGAACTATGAAGATGATGTAGTTAAAATTTGGTTCAGATAGGTTCATTAGTTTTATTAAAACGCTATTGTCGCTTGCCACATATTTATAGCTTTTTGGATAACAATTTAATTGAATTAAGTAACTTTATTATCAATTTCTAGCTATATTTAACACCGGATCATTGTAACCTCTCTTAAATGGCGCTCGCTTTACTGCACTCCACATATTTATCGCTTTTTAAACAGTTATTTAATAGAAAATATATAAATTTTATTATTGCTAAACCTTCCTTGAACTATGAAGATGATATAGTTATATTTGGTACAGAATAGTTCTATAGTTTTCGCGGTTAGTGATAACGAACGAAAATGGCTTGTCCTTTTATATATAACTTCATCATCCCCCGTCGAGGCTTCGCCCGCTCTCATAAGTGAAGATCTTAGATAATTTTAACTAATAATTAATTTGTTTTAAATATTTATCGATAAAAATCTTGTATTAAAGTGAAGAATTGAAAATTTTATTTTTGATGATATTTTCACGCATTGCAGCCATTATTAACTGGGTTAAATTTAGATTGATTAGGTGTTTGAAGATAACATAAAGCATAATTAGACATCCAATTTTCAATTTTAATATATGAGTTGGTAATTCAGATGGACAGAGACTATTACGAAACTGCATTATCAGTGCTCACAACTAAAGGTTCAAAGTTCATATTTTTACACACAATATTAAACAGCTGAGGATCGGCATTTTGATTTTTAATGATTTTCATTCGACAGAAATAATTTTATTGATTTGATCTGGTTGGATTTTAATTTCTAACCATAAAAGTATGTCATAGTGTGGCAAAACCCGTTTCCAACACTCAACATTGTACATTTAAATTTTTATTGTTGCTAAACCTAGAATTATGAACATGATGTAGTTAAACTTTGGTATATTTCACTCCATATACCTGTTTTTATAACAATTTAATTGAAAATAAGTAAATTTTATTATCAATGTTCACCTCTATGTAACACTGTACATTTTAACCTTTCATGTAGATTGCAATTGCCGCCATTTTTGAACTTCACTCTTATCCACTTATTATTCATTTTTCAATAAAGAATTAGTTGAAAATTATTAGATTTTACTATTGCTAAACCATCCTATAAAGATGATGTAGTCAAAATTTGGTAGAGATTGGTTCAGTAGTTTTTGGCGGTTAGTGAACACTAACGAAACATTGCTTGTCCTTTTATATAATAGTATAACCTTATACCGCCATATGTTAGAATCGTATAGAGCTAACAGATAATTGTGACTTGCAGATAATATACAAATAATATTGCGACTATAAATTAAGATATAAGGTATCCTATCTTTTTTGTTGGATCAAACTGCACACGGTGTGCAAATTTGATTAAAATCGGTTCAGTAGTTTAGGTGTTAGCCGGCCCCTAGGCGGCGACACGTAATTTATATATATTAAGAAGATAAAGAGACCACTTGCGATGCAGTAGGCCCCAGGCTGGGCAAAACCCGTTTAGGATGCATGTGCTATGCTTCTAGAAATTCACCAAGTACGTTTATTCAGAACTTGACTGTTATGAGGTGTGTGGGCTTCACCCCTAATTCTGAGACGCAGTAGCGGTAACTTCTGCTTGATATATTTAGTTTTACATCTTTTATTGTCATGAAAACGAATAAGACAGGACCAAATTTACAATACAGGACCTGTATTTTACATGAACTCCAAACCACGGCCTACAATGTCTGTTAATAAACTATTAAAAAAAAAAATTTGTATGTAATAAAAAAAAAATATATACATATCTTTTTTCTTCAAATCAATCCAGATAATTGGAGTTTCACTGTATTGCAAATAAGAATAGACTTAAGTGATACCATTGCTTGACTCCTTTATTAATGTGAAAGGTTGCTAATTCTGTTATATTAATGCTTCCTAGATCTTTTGAGTTGGTATAAACAGATGGCAGCAATAAAGTCTCTTTGAACGTTTTTGTTGCGGGAGCGATTCCGTTTTTCTTGATGCAGGACTGAGACGAAGGCAGGTCCCAGGAATGGATACATGTTTTTGATTCTGTCCTATGATTTTCCCATTTAAAATAAAACTTACGATTCATAAATAATTCTATTTATGTGACCATAATGTCATCAGTGTTATGTGTTTATATCACATTTTATGTGATTAATTATTATTTTTATTGTATTTTTCAGAAATCAGATTTTGTTGCATTTTTGAAAAAAATGAGTCTTCCCCCTAAAGGAAACCAGAAAGTAAAGGAAGAACTTTAAGAGTGAGTATTATTAGGAAATATTTTAAATTAAAATAATTAAATGAAGAATCCACATTTTTAATGTGCTAATCATTTCCAATTTTTTCAAATGTTTTTACTAAAAAAAAAAAAAATAAAGAACTACTATGTAGTTGGAATCGAGAAAGTGATAATTCGCATAGAAATTATTATGGCAATGTTTTTAACCATTGCTGATTGATTTATTAGCTCAAAATCTTTGATAATATAAATTTAAATACAATATTATTCATGAATTTTACTGAAAATTTACTTGCACAAAGATTTAACAAAATTTGAGCAATATAAACTTAAGACTGTTAATGAAATGTGATGCCTGTTATATTTTAATATACATTCCTTTTTTATGTCTATAATGTTTTATACCTAGTGTTTAAAAAAAATAAATAGGTTTTGTATGTTATTTATTAAACTATATATAGATATGTATAGATTTGTACTTAACATTACAATAATAGTTTATATATTATATATTTTAAGATTGTTTTATGTTTATTTTATTTTTTATTGATTTGATGTTGAACTAATTAATGTTTTTAATAAGTGCCTTGTATTTCTTATACAAATTTCAAATACTTAATAAATTATTTATATTTATAGTTTTTTAATTTATTTTTTCCTCTTTTATACATTAAAATTTTGTATTTATGTATATTTTTAACTGACTTAAAAAAAACAAAACAAGTAGGTTATCATTTTGACATGAATATATGTAATATTGCTGGAATTGGATAATATTTGAGTATGTTTGTCCACGAATTTCTCGAAAACTAAAAGTCATATCGAGGTGATTCTTTTTGATTTAAGTTAGGTACACTTCAACTTAGGGAACAGTTTAAGTTTCATTAGAATCGGTCCAGTAGTTTCAGAGATAAAATAAATAAAATATTAAATTAAGAAAATATAGGTAGATATTTAACCAACTTCAAAATGAAAGTAATTCTTATAAAATTAAACCGACTTCAAATTGGTAGATAGGTATACAAAATTAGAAACAGCCAGTGAACTCAAAAGAAAAAAAATAATATTGTTTAGGAATTATGGAAAAGGAAAACAAAATTCAAAGGCGGATTCGTCTTAAGATATACCTAATTCGGTACACTTGTCGGAAATTTTTTTGAGGTCAGTTCCAGCCAGGAGCAGGAGCTGGTCAAGTCCGCCAATGTGGTGGCTGGCACCGACCTCAAAAAAATTTTCGACGTGTGTACTGAATTAGGTGTATCTTAAGACAAATCCACTTTTGAATTTTGTTTTCCTTTTCCGTAATATCTAAAAAATATTATTTTTTTTCCTTTTGAGTTCACTGGCTGTTTCTAATTTTGTATACCTATCTACCAATTTGAAGTCGGTTTAATTTTTTTTAAATTACTTTTATCAGTACTTGTTAGGAATAAGTATTCACCTTTATCACCAAAACTGTTACCCTGTAAGGTTATTTTACTCCAGCTTCAGATTACAGGGGCTTCATACAATTAATAGCTTAATGAGAGCCTGCACATTCAATTTAGAAAGTATCCTACGTATATTATTATTCCTATGGCTGTATATTATTATCAAATTGACTTTGCGATATTTTGATTGATAGGAACATCTTAATTTTAAAATATAAAATTCTCCATTGATAATAGTTATATTTGGTAGTATTCTGAACTTTATTATTTATAGTATTTGGATAGTATTTATCAAAACAATTACTATTGTTTTAATTTATTTTCATATTACAGTTTATAGAATAGAATAGATAAACTTTATTCTGGAACTATGTCTCCTAAGAATAATATAATGAACATAAAACTTACTTACTTACTTAATCCGACCCTCTTTTACCGCTGAACAGTGTGAGGTTAATGAACATAAAAAAATAAATTATAATGAGTCTGGTTAACAAAAGATAAAATATAAGAGACTAACAATCTGAGTCACTCACTATTTACATTTTTACTAATATAATAAAATATATAAATGATATGAAAATTGTGAAAATCCAATAATTATAGAAAGAAAAAAAAAAAAAAAAAAAAAAAGAATAAACATCTGCGCCTGCACTTAAATAAAATATTCGAATGAAGTTTTGCTAATTAGTTTCATTCTGCAGATAAAAGAGATATTGAAACAGAATGGATTTAAATGTGGCCAGAGATGGAACATTACAGACATTAAATCAGTTAAAATAATAAATAAGGTTAGGATTGTATAATATATTATTATTGTCTCAGCCATCTATGGACCACGCTATTTCAACCGTCTCTTTCTTTTGCTCAGTAAATAAGGTTAGTTTTATTGTTTATTTCAATTAACTATTTACAATGGAGTTCACCCTTCAAAGGGAACATCCATCTGTCAGACGGATACAGTTTGAAAATAATGTACTAAATCTTGCTGGAGAATGATTGAAGTGGTGAGGTTTCGGGTGTGCTTCAGTTAAACCCCATTCTTTGCTGAGACTAAACGTTAGCTGTTTGGCATCAGGCCCTAAGCAGATGCATTTTCTTAGACATACCCCATCTGTAATGCGGATGTTCCCACTAGTGTAATGATTTTGTATCTGTGTGATGAATGTTCCTACTAACGTACAATTTCATATTTCACATTTATTCCCTGACTGCCTGTTTTCCTTACACCATAAATTTGCTATAGAATTATTACTTGAGGTACACATGAAAGAATAGAAGGATCAATACAATTAGGATTGATGAATTAATTGCCACTTCTATTGAGATTATTTTATTAGAATACTAGTTTCGAATGCTAAACATTCATCTTCAGTTCTGAAACATACAACATTTTTCAACACATCAGTACACACCTTAGGAGGTCTTAGAGATACCTGAAATAGAAATGTACTTTTCACTGAATTCATGAAAAGTGGAAGGGAGCAGGTGGGTTAAATTTATTTATTTATTTAATCTACCTGCCCCCTTTCCTCGTGAACCTTTTAAACTACTAAATTAATTTATACTTGTGTAACGTAAGACGTATTTTGAACCAAATTTTCGAACTTGGATGATAATGAACCGTCATGTTCTTACAGTCTGCTGCATACTTTGCTGTCATTTTTTTGTGTTTTAGGTCTATGTACTGTTAGTTTTATTATATTATTTTTCTTGTTTCTGACCGATAGTCAGTTATTATGCCCCCACAATTGATAAAAATATTAAATAATTTTAAATTATATCACTAATAAACTTCTATCATGGATTTATTAATTATCTATGAATTATATATTATTTTCTAAATTATGGCAAAGGCGATCAGAGTTTATAAATGGCTTAAAATATACATTTGTCAATGAAAAAATGACAAATTCCAATATCCATCTGATGGTTTAATATGTATATTTCCAGTGAAACTAACAAATGAATTATAACATTTAATTTTCAAATATGCTATTTTTAAAAGAAATGTTCTCCTGCTTGAAAAGGCCTTTACTACATAAATCATTGAGCTTTAAGGATTTTTATATGTTTTAAGTTAACAAAGGAAGTGGAACTTAACAGCTGTACATTACCATTTTATTGAAAATAATATCAAAATGAAGTACTTATCATCAACATGCTATTGTTGAATCCTCCCTTATAAAGAAATAACCCAATTCCTTGTGGGTTCTCGACCATTGTTTAAACCTATGTATCACAACCTTTGTATAACAATTTTTAGGTTACTTTACAACAATGGTTCTAGAAGATTTGATTGTTAGAATTCATAAAAATTATTAAATCTATTATTTGTGATATCAACACAGCTATAACATATATGTGTCCTCAGAGGTAAATTGCATTTTAGCTATTAGTATATGGTCCTGGAAAGATATATTTTTATCACATTCCCTCTCTTCATACTTTCTCAGGATCTCACACAATGTGATTATATTTTGTTAATTATTGCCTAGAACATTATTAGATTTGAAATTTTCTTCTTGGCTGGCACCATCTCCAAAAATAACTAATCATAAATTGTGAATAGGTATATAAGTATCATAATTTTGTTGATTGTCCTTTAATGTGAAGGATTTGGAAAACAATTTTTTTTTACTTTCTAGTTAAAGTTTGTACATGTACGCTTAATCGCTTAATCTGGAAGTTGGTTTTAGGTTGTTTTTTTTTTAATTAACTTTATTTTTCAATTTTCAATGGTAACTGATTGTACTTTGTTTTAGTTCAAGTTTGTACATGTAGGTTTAATGTTAAAGTTTTTTTTTTTTTTTTTTTTTTTTTTTTTTTTTTTTTTTTTTTTTTTTATTTTACTAAAAATTAACTTTTTTTAAAAATATAATAGGGCATATTAAAAAAAAAAAAATGACTGTTTTTTCAAATTCCCGAGTTCAAATGTCTGTAAACATCTTAATGATATTTATTATTTACCAATACTTAATAATCCCTTTAGAGCATTCTCTAAGCTTGTTTCTAACACTGGACTTCTTAAAAAAAAAGCCTCAGTTCAGTTATTTAATTCAAAGAAGACAGTGCCCTACGAAATTCTCGTAAGTTTAAGACATTACTGGAAAAAAAATTTCACAGCCGCTGAAGCAACTCGTGAAATTATTAAATATGAAGGGGAAGGTGTCCTTGACGAGCGCACTGCGCGGCGTTGGTTTGAAAAATTTAGAAGTGGAGATACGACGTTGGAAAGGAAGAAAGGCTCCGGGCGGCCATTAATGTATATTGATGAGGTTCTAAAGGAAGCTGTTGAGTCAACAGTACTCAGGAACTTGCCAGGGAGTGTGGTGTGTCGAAAGATACTGTTAGTCGCCATCTTCTCTCCATGGGGAAGGTGAAAAAGACCTGTAGACTGGTCCCTCAAGAACTTACTCCTCAACAATCAGCAGAAACGTTTACAGAACTTCATGGCTTTGAACTCCTGCCTCATCCACCATATAGTCCAGACCTCGCACCTTCGGATTACTACTTGTTTCGATCCATGGCCCATTTTCTTCAAGGGAAAAAATTTTGATAATTTTTCGGAAGTTGAAAATGCTGTCCAAGAGTTCTTTGACAGCCATCCTAAGGAATGGTATCAGCGTGGCATCGAGCAATTGGCTAGCAGATGGGCAATGACGGTAGATAACAATGGACAATACTTTGAGTATTAATTGTATTTTATACCAAAGAAATAATAATACAAATATTTGTTTAAGAAACGGTCATTTTTTTTATACATCCCATACTTTTTTAGGATCTCACACAATGTGATTATATTTTGTTAACTATTACCTAGAACAATATTAGATTTGAAGTTTTCCTCTTGGCTGGCACTGCCTGCAGAAATAACTAATCATAAATTGTGAATAGGTATATAAGTATCATAATTTCGTTAATTGTGCTCTTTGTTGTGAGGTATTTAAAAAAAATATATATATTTCTTACTTTCTAGTTAAAGTTTGTACATGTACGCTCAATCTTGAAGTCTGTTTTAGTTTTAGTTTTTTTTTAAATTAACTTTATTTTTCAATTTTCAGTGGTAAATTTTCAGTAAGTACTTTGTTTTTGTTTACGTTTTAGTTCAAGTTTGTACCTGTAGGTTTAATGTTGAAGTGTTTTTGTTTGTTTTTTTCTAAAAATTAACTTAAAAAAAAATATAGATAGGTACTAAAGTTATAAAAAATAAATAAATAAATATTTCTTCCTAATGAAAAATTAAAAGAAAAATCGAAAGTAAGTGCCATAATAAACAAAAGTTAATAGATACAGATGGCATTTGTTTTCTAATCATCTGAAAGAAAAGGTTGATCATGTTGCTTACATGACAAGGCACTTTGGAGACACGGAGCCTACAAAAAAAAGAATACCGTATAGGTTACACCAAGAGCTGCTGCTTAGAATTCAGAACAATGATAAGGAGATCCAATCCACAGAGCCCCCTCCTGAGATTTCTCCCACGGGTACGTATTTCGCGTCTCGATTCTTATATCTTATTGCATATGAGGGGAATGTTGACCTGCCTATCCTGTCAAAAATATACCTCAGAATATAATTCTGATTACAAATATCTGCTGAGACTAGGTTCATAGAATGAATCTAAACAATTTTATAAAATGACAAGCTATTTTTCGTTTGTGAGCACTAACGGCGAAAACTACTGAACCAATCTGTACCATATTTTGTCCACACCATCTTTATAGTTCCAGGAAGGTTTACTAATAATAAAATTTACCAATTTTCAACTAATTTGTTATTTAATAACCAAAAAAAAGAATATGTTAATGATAGTGAAGTTAAAAAATTGACCGATAGGTGGCGAGCACTATTTAACATGAGAAGTTACAGAGGTGCGGTGTTTATAGAAACAGATAATATATTTCACTGAATATATCATTTAAATTGTTATCAAAAAGATACAAATATTAGTCCAAGCAACGAAGGATTTTTAGAGGACTTAATTCATGTAGAAGCCAATTTTGGCACAGTTGTAGGGGGAGGTATCCTTGAAAACATACTAAAAGTACTGGGGGGTGGGAGTGGAGCTAAGGGTGGGGGGGGCTCTAAAGGTCGGTTTTTTCAGTTTTTCGTTAATACCTCGAAAACTCTTGCCTCTAGCGAAAAATGTTTATGTACTAAATTAATTTACAAAAAATTGTTTACAAAAAAGGTTCTATACATTTTTGTTCTGGGATTAATGCTGAAGAAGATATAGTGGGGGGAATATGGAAAATGTAAAAAAAAACGTTTTTATTGTTAAAATTAATATTACAATATTTTTAAAGTTATAACGAGAAATGTTCCGAAAAAATAAGGATTTCACAACGGTACGCGGAATTCAACGTGGTGGAATGGATATTTCACGGAACCTATTTAAAATTAAATATGTGGTATCTGATAATAAATTTAACCAGCTTTAAGCTGAAAAAAATAAATTCGAGATTAGACAAATAGTTTCGGAGAAATAGCCAAGAGTACCGACAAACGTGTTTTTGAGGAAAAGTTCGACTTACCGCTAGTACTGCAATAAGCATTAGTCTTAACGACAATAATTTTATTTTTAGCAATAAGCATTCAATTAATTATAATAAACTATTCATTTGTGACAATAAATATATAAATTTTAACAATAAAAGTGTTTTTTTTTACATTTTCCATATTCCCCCCACTATATCTTCTTAAGCATTGATCCCAGAACAAAAATGTATGGAACCTTTTTTGAAGGGATATAGCTCAAGCCTAGCTCATTCTAACCCAAAATTAGATGAAAAGGTTTGCTTTCTGGATCAAATCCAGCTAATTCCAAGATTTTGCCATCTCTCGCTAGGAGCGCTTGCATCCACCTTGCAGATAACCTTCCTGGGACTTACAGGTTGTTTTAATTATTCTTTAACTTCTTACCAATGGATATCTACTCGGAAGAAGAGCTAGAGCGGTCAAGTAAACTCATTTATTTAAAGTAATATCATTTATGTAAAACTTGTAAATAGACAAATATTAACTGGTAAACTGGAAAAAACCAATCTCACATAACTTAATTGAACAAAAAAACTGAAAAAAAGCACGAAAAATCGTGTTTTTGCATCAAAACCAGCTTATTCCAACCTAATTAATGTAATTATACTCAAGGTAATGCATCTACAATGAAAATGAAAAACTAATCGAATTCTAGAATGTTATACCTACAATTAAAAATTTAAAAAAAGAAATTAGCTTTAAAACTATGGACGTGAGAAGTTTTTTGTCTCTCCTGTAAAATTACCAAAAATGGAATGAGCTGGTTTTGATAGAAAACGCCTCATATTATCTGTCCATCATTAAACATTAAAATTAATAATTAAATTGAAGGCTTTCTTGCAATATTAAATATGGGCACCCTCTTTTCTTTTTGATTTAAAGTTACTTTTAACTTGAAAAATTCTAGATTTTTTCTTTCATTTAAAACTATAACAAGTTTCTTAAATGCGAGAAGGCATTTAACATGGTTAAATGATTAACATCAATTATTTCATTTCAAAAACGAAGATTTACAAAAACCTTTCAAAATAGCTCCATAAAAATTGGGGTTTAAATATGAGCCCTCTTCAAAAAAATCACGAAAAATAGTTTAAAGACAGGATAAAACAATTCAAAACGGTAGATAGTTTATTTATTACAGGAAATTGTTTATTTTTTATTTATTTTTATTTTTTTTTTATTTATAATTTTTTTATTTTTTTTTACAAAAATAGCTCATAACTGGCTATTTCAGCCCCGGCACGATAGCACGATAGGAACATTTTACCCACATCTCTCCCCGAGTGTCTTTAGAGAACTTTCCATTACAAAAGATGCAAGATGTGATCTCTAACAAGAGATAAGTCGAAGTTATCGGAAAAATAGGGGTCCATATTTACACCAACTCCACCTAAGAAAGATGGCCACTATCACATGTAACCTAAAAGAGTGCTTAACTAAAGCTGTTCTTCAAAAAGTAGCTCAAGATCTCCGCTTTCCAGATATCGTTGTGAAATTATTGTTGAATAAACATAAGAACATGGAATGAGATCGATTTTACATACTTCTCAAAAGTTTACAGTCCAGAATGAACATTTGCACAATAACTCAAGCTGCATAGGCTTATTGGTGGGAATCCACCAAACCATCGAATTCTTCCCGCATTCAATCACTACAATCCAAAATCCTTCGAAAAATCCTAGATGCTCCTTACTTTGTCACAAACGAACTGATCCACAATGACCTTAATATCTCATATGTTGCTGATTTGGCACGAACCAGATACCTCTCCTTTCAAAATAAACTTACTCTTCATCCAAATGCATTTGTTGCACAACTTGCTTCCCATTCAATTCCTGGCAATCCTCCGAGGCGTCAGAAAAGAAGATGGCCTCAGGTGGTTCCTCTAAAAGTTTTAAGCATGTAATTATTTTTCATTGTAAACCGCTTGTTTACTTGATGTATTTGTAAGTAGCTGAAAGAGCCCTGCTCCGCTACGGTTTAATATCATTAGGATTAAGGACAACTTAAATTAGTAAAAGTTTATTTTTATAAATGACTTAACGTTGATAATTATTATTACCTAAAGAATTCCATTCTTAGAATGTTGCAATAGACTCATCTGAACTGAGAAAAAGTTATATCTAGGTTCAAGGAATGAAATTCAGAAATGCTAGGTACTACTTGTAAAATATAACTTGGGCCTGGTTGAGAAAAAATCCGATTATCTTGTGACTGGAAAACTGAAAAAGAGTAGTTGGGGACGAAGGTTGGTGGGTTGCTCGTAAGGAATATGTACATCGAACTGGCCTTACATGTTATCACCAGAGAACATAAGTATTTTAAACTCCTCTTTAACATAAGTCTTTTAATAGCTTCTCGTCATGAAACAACTCAAACTTGTAAGGGTACACCTCTGCAACCACCATGAGCTCACAGAAACTACCATATTATAAGGTTTCGACATCGATCATATTTTTGTTTGTTTAAAACTATAAGAAACTTAATTTGTGGTCAAAGTGTGCGGCTTAAACATCTAACCTATGTATTTTGTAACTTAGTTTATCTCCAAATACCATATGACAATTAATCTATTATTATTCACCCAATAAAAATTGTAATAGCATTTTTGGCGAATTAGCCGCGATCCAGGCCGATTTTTTAAAATTCCTTTCTTAGCGAGCACCTACAGCCCTAGAGGAAGCTACATATCGAATTTCATTCCAATCCGTTCGGTGGTTTCTGAGATTTCGTGTTAAATGAGTGAGTGGTATTTGACAAATATTTAGTAGATACAGTTGTAAATGTCTGTTAATAAAATAATTTACCTTATCTCAATTTAAGTGAATTTAATCTTTATCCTAAAATTATTTAAGTCAGGTGTAAGCATTTAATGGTTTCTGAAGTAGAGCAGACACCAAGGACGACAGCTTTTCAATCCATCAAGCATCTGTTGATCTTTGGACTAAATGAAAGTAAATTACTGAAGAAATGATAATCATTTCATGTTTTTGAGAATAGACCATTAAATATTAATATGGACGTAAATTCCATAGAAAAATCTATAATTATCTTAATATTTTAGAAATTCTGTAAAGAAATGGTATGTATAAACTATTTTGGGGTGACTTAGTTAAGTGCCATGGTTCAATGGCCTAATTATGATTAAACGAGTAAGGAATTCACGGAATCCGACTTTAAAAAAAAAAAAAAAATTGGTACGAACTTTGAAGCCATTTTCAAGGTTGAGATGCCCTTACGTAACTGTTCTAATGCAAATCGTTTGAGTGTAAAAAAAGTTACATTCAATTTATTAGATGACTAAAAAAAAAAATAAAATAAAACAATTTAAATTTCATGTTCTACATTTTTATGGATAATTTACCGAATATTATCCAGTTTAATTCGATTTGAACTCTAAAACAACCATGACGGTTCAAATCATCCTTTTGATGAAATTCTTGGAAACAACTTTCATTATTTTTCGACTTTATTACTTTTATTAAAACATATATCAAAAGTTTTTTTTTTTTTTCAATATCCACTTCTCTTTTATGTTTTTTGAAATTTGTGTATACAGAAAGCGAGTTATAAATTATGGTAGTTAAAAAAAGTATACATGGGGAAATGTCGGTAGTTATAGTGAGATTTAGTAAAAACACTGTTAATATGTGATACATTAGGCCCAATTCACACAGAACAAAATTATATTTTATTAAGGATTGAAGAATTATTTGTCACTTTGGGTGGCCCTTATGTTTCTCTTCGGACATAAAAACAACATTAATGAAAAATTTGATATTGGAGTTACACAGAACGGACGTGGCCCTTAGTTCTCTTCGGACATAAAAACAACATTAATAAAATTTGATATTGGAGTTACATACATATATACCAACAATTCAATAGGGGTGAAACATCACTGATTTTATTTAATTTTTTTTCAGGGGGGGGGGCGAGGGCGAATCGGACATAAAAACAACTTTGATAAAATTTGATATTGGAGTTACATACATACATACCAACAATTTAATAGGGGTGAAGCATTACCAATTTATTTTTTTTTGGGGGGAGGGTGGCGGATTTTTCGGGAAAATCTGTTGAGTTCTTTATGTCCAATTCACCCCCCCCTCTTCCCCCCCCCAAAAAAAATTATATCAGTGATGTTTCAACCCTATGAAATTGTTGGTCCATGGTTATGTAACGCCAAAAAAACAAAAAAAAAAATTCAGTGATATTTCACCCCTTATAAAAGTGTTGTTCCATAGGTATGAAACTCCAATATCAAATTTTATTAATGTTGTTTTTATGTCCGATTCACCCCTTAACCAAAAAAAGAAAGCTAACTAAAAAAGAAAAAAAAACTCGTGGCGAAGAAGTGGCGTGCCCCTTCTTGTACGCCACGAGAGACGGCAAAGAGACGTGGCGAGGGCGTGGCGCGGACTTTTTTTAATAGGACAAACGAGGAAGAGGCAAAAGCGCCACGTCCGTTCTGTGTGAATTGGGCCTTAGATACATTTAAAATAACTACGGGTCTTTTTTACTTAAACCCTGCATTTTTATTTTATATAAAGACATATGATTTTAATGGTATCTACAGTTACTATTTCTATAACTGTTATTAGTAATTGGTTATAATGAATCTTATTGATGTATCTAGAGTTTTAGAAGAAGAAGAAACGCATTGGATAAAGTTACATAATAAATTACCCCGATGGGTTGCAGGTATGACGTAAGCATAATCAAGGGAACATGGTTCGAAAATACAAGATTATCTTTAAGAAAATTATTATTATTAAAGAAGAACAAAATAAAATGTGGAACTAGAAGGAGTATGATTGGCTATACCTTTGTGAGTTTATTTGGAGAAAAAGAGGATCTTTTTCGTGTTATTTTAACAAATATTAGGGGAATATTGGCCTCCTAAATAATAATTTTACATTATTTATTTTGTTATAAATGGAAAATAATTAAATGTTTTTTTTACTTATATTCTTATCCTTTTTTTTTTAGGTTATGTTTATGAACATTTAGGAACTATTAGTAACACGTTAATCACTAATTGATAAAAAAAAAAAAAAAAAAATCTGTTATTTATTCTAATTTACAATGGGGGCTAAAGTAAAAAAGGTTCATTGCTACACTTAGATATGAGGAGATGAGGTGCAAAACTCGTTCGATCCATGTTTTTTGTTTGTTTTTTTTGGAAAAATTGTGATAGCAGTGGATTCTAACCTCCTCAAAAATTGAGATGGCAGTGGCACCTAACATCATATGGAAAGTTTGGATTTGCTAAAAAAAAATCCATCTGATTTCACGCGTTTTCGGCTGAATATTTATTAGTGCTATACCTTATGATTGAAATAATTTTCAATTCATATATCCACGAGTACATAATCTGTGTGGTTAAAGAAATAAATTTAATTTAAAAAAAACATATGGTCTAAAAATAACATATGATTTAAAAAAACAAAACAAAAAAAATAAACGTGTTTAGTTTAAAAGCTTATACTTAAAATTAAATTTAATTTAAAAATCGAATTATTACAACGACCGTGCTTAAATATAACAAAAATGACAATTCCAATGCCAGGAACCTTGTCTAGAACATTATGATCGCGTTCCTTATTTCGATTAAGTTTACAGATAACTGACAGTACTCGCAAGAAAATAAGAGATACATATGTACATACAAGACCTCCATTTAAAAAAAAAAATTATTAATGCTTAAGGTTTCCCCTTACTTCGTCACAAACAAACTTATCCACAAAGATCTTAATATCTATCCTCCTGATATCTATCCTTTAATAGCAAACTCCATAACCAATCAAATCCATTAGTATCACAACTTGCTTCTCATTCCATTCTAGATAACCTTCTGAGGCGCCTGAAAAGAAGATGGCCTCGGGACCTTCTAATACAGTACTTTATTATATAGAACCTTTATAAGTGCTACCAACGGGTAGTTGCTTTAAAAACTAGTGACGTGTTATTTTTATCATTATCATCATATTTACATGATGTATTATATTTTTATATTGTATACATTTGTAAATTTCAATAAATAACGAAAAAAAAAAGTTTTTTGGAGGCATCATTCCATGTAGGTACGCCACTGCTTGTGCCTGGCTGAAAAGTACTACGTTACAGATCCTTAATCCAAAAAAAGTTCGATATTTTCCATAAGATGACAATATCCCTTTTAGAATTATTCAACTGTGTTTTATTATTTTTATATTTTACTAGCTGCCCCGGCAGACGTAGTTCTGCCCTATTTTCTCTAAAACAACACAACATTGATTTTTTATGTAAATAGTTCCTCCCCGACAGACTTTGTTCTGTCAAAAGTTATTGTCCCTTCGCAGTAATAAAACATTTCAGAGTGATCACTTTATTTATAGATTTATGTCTCCATAATAAACAACGATTGCTTAAAAATATGTTTTCTACTTTGTACATTGCAAGACTTTAGTAGTGTAATCTGGTATTTTCATTGTAATGCCTTATGGTACACGATATTTTTTGTTTGATTACTTGGCGCATAAATAAATAAAGCTGTAAGTTTTCCGACGCGAGAGCAGGCAACATACAACTGTCCATGAGAGAAGCATGGGTTTTGCAGATTGACGCCACAAACACTCAACGACTGACCCTGTGCCTAAACAAAAACGTTAAAAAAAAATTAGCCGAATTGGTCGAGCCGTTCTCGAGTTTTACGTTTAGCAACACATTTGGCGATTCATTTTTATTTATATAGATAGATAAAAACCTTCCTTGTGCCTAAACATAACGTTAAAAAAAAAATTAGCCGAATTGGTCGAGCCGTTCTCGAGTTTTACGCTTAGCAACACATTTGGCGATTCATTTTTATTTATATAGATTATTGTAATATTGATCAAAACACACGCCAAGAAAAATTTACATGATTATATAACGGAAAATCATATAATTCAAGATATTACTAACTGCTTGTGCAATATTACAGACCACAGGCAATCGACATTTTGTAGAGTACGGAAAATAAACATACTAAGAGTCCCCGCCTTTGGGGGGTGAGCTAACGGTGGGGTGGAGGGGGGAGGTCCCATTTTTGATTTTTTTGTATTATCTCGAAAATAGTGGACTCTAGAAAAATAGGTTTCGAATCAAAATTAAAGCTAATTAAATTTCCTATAAAATTTGTTATATAAATACTAGCATTCCCGTCGCGGCTTCGCCCGCCCTCATAACTAAAGATAATTTCAACTAAAAATTAAAGTTTTATTTGTTTATCGATAAGATTCTTGTATTTTAGCATGTGGTTGAGCATTATTTCTTCAATGATTTTTTAGCAGTAATTATTAATCTAGTTATAATTGCACTGATTAGGTGGTTGAAGATTACATATAAGCACCATTAGGCATAAAATTTTTAACTTTAATGTATGAATTGGTAATCAAGATGGATAAAAACTATTAAGAAACTCTTGCGGAAAATAAACTGCATTATCAGTGCTTACGGCAGAAGGCCCGTGAATCATATTTTTACATACGATATTAAACAGCTGAGGATCGGCATTTTGATTTTTAATAATTTTCATTCGACAGAAATAATTTTATTTGATTTGATCTGGTTGGATTTTAATTTCTAACCATAAAAGTATGTGGTAGTGTGGCAAACCCCGTTTCTAACACTCAACATTGTACATTTAAATTTTCATTGTTGCTAAACCTAGAATTATGAACATGATGTAGTTAAAATTTGGTATATTTCACTCCATATAGCTGTTTTTATAACAATTTAATTGAAAATAAGTAAATTTTATTATCAATGTTCACCTCTATGTAACACTGTACCTTTTAACCTTTCATGTAGATGGCAATTGCCGCCATTTTTGAACTTCTCTGTTATCCACTTATTATTCATTTTCAATAAAGAATTAGTTGAAAATCATTAGATTTTACTATTGCTAAACTATTCTATAAAGATAATGTAGTCAAAATTTGGTAGAGATTGGTTCAGTAGTTTTTGGCGGTTAGTGAACACAAACGAAACATGGCTTTCCTTTTATATAATAGTATAACCTTATACCGCCATATGTTAGAATCGTATAGAGCTAACAGATAATTGGGACTACAGATAATATACAAATAATATTGCGACTATAAATTAAGATATAAGGTATCCTATCTTTTTTGTTGGATCAAACTGCACACGGTGTGCAAATTTGATTAAAATCGGTTCAGTAGTTTAGGTGTTAGCCGGCCCCTAGGCGGCGACACGTAATTTATATATATTAAGATTAATTAAGAGAAGATAACACATTTTATCGAACTTTTAACAGTTTTCGTGTTATACGTTATTGAAAATCGATAATTTTCAAAAGACAATCATTTTTTCCTCACTTTTTGTCAAATATTTACTTTTAGTACCTTTCACGATTGTTTCTCAAAAAAATGAAGGATCAAAGTGGAGCATTAAATTTACTTTAATATTCTTATATTCGTTTCTGGCAGTTGAAGCATATGTTTGACAAAAGGTAAGGTAAAAATGATTCTTTCGATAATTTACGATTCTTAATAACGTATATTTCGAAAAACGTTAGAAGTTCGACAAATATGTATATAAACAATTTTATAGGAAATTAAATAAGCTTTAATTGTGTTTGTTTGTTTATTTCGTTTAACGTCTCTTTATGCTGCTATGGCTAATCGGACGAAGCTACAGTGGGAGTCCTAAATTTTGCCTATCCAAGTATAATTAGGATAAGGATCTTTAACGAGTACCTGACATCGCACAGGCTCGGGACCCCCCATTTTACGTCCCTTCCGAAGGACGGCATAGCTAAGGATTTTTTTACTCCCTTTAAAACATCCTAAGGTCATCTACCGGGCTGCGAACCCGCGATCTTGGGTTTAGTAGAAGCTTTAATTTTGATTTGTGGTATATTTTTCTATTCGTTATTAAAAATCAATACTTTTCGAGAAAAAAATTATTTTTACTTTACTTTCGGTTAAACGTTAGCTTTAAGTGCCAGAAGCGTATAAAATTAAATGTTCTATAACTTTGATTCTGAAATTTTTTTCTGAGAAATGATCGTGGAAGGCACTGGGAGCAAATGTTTCACAAACATTAGGAAGTTTTTTTTTTTTAAAAGTATCGATTTTCAATAATGTATATCTCGAAAACCGTTGGAAGTTCGACAAATAAGTATATTATCAATTTTATAGGAAATTTAAAAAGCTTTAATTTTTATTTGAAAAATCATTTTATAGAGTTTACCGTTTTCGAGATATAATCGAAAAACCAAACAAATTGAACTTCTCTCCCCCCCCCCTCACCGTTAGCTCACACCAGAAAATTGTTTATATACATATTTGTCGAACTTTCAACGGTTTTCGAGATACACGTTATTAAAATCGATAATTTTCCAAAAATAATATATTTACCTCACTTTTTGTCAATAATTTGCTTTAAGTGCCAAGCACCTATATATGAAAGGAAAAAGTAAATTTAATGCTCTCCAACTTTGGTTCCGATATTGTTTTTTATCAGGGAAGGCACTATAAGCAAATGTTAAAAAAAAAGTGTGGTAAAAATTATTTGGTAGCGAAAATTATCGATTTCCTATAACATATATCTCGAAAAACGTTGGGAGTTCGACAAATATGTATAGAATCAATTTTATATGAAATTTTATAAGCTTTAACTTTGATTCGTAACAAATTCGTCTAAAGTCCACCTTTTTCGAGATATAAACGAAAAACCCAAAAATGGGACCTTCTCCCGTCCCCCCACCGTAAGCTTACTCCCCAGGGGCGGGGACTTTTAGTATGTTTACCTTCTAACTATTCCTAACGAAGCTGTGAAGTCAAAAATTATCGCATATTCCATGCACTCTACACCCCTCATTTCAGCACTCATTGCCTGGACTATAAAGAAGGTTTCGTCTTCACGGCTGTATACCTTGATATTCAAAAATGTCGCCACCTATCATCAGAACTGATTTGTAATGGGTTTTGACAATATATGAACCGAAAAAAGAATGCAGAACCGCATTAAAATTCAATATAAATCTAAAAACGGGGTAGAAAAAAAAATGAGATTGCATATACTGATAAAATATTCAACAATTATCTGATGGCTGGATGGAAGTTGAATTAAAAAAAAAAAAAGAACTAAATCAGGTTTCGGTTGTTTTCCAAATGCATTACGTAAGTGGCTGATGCAAGAAAATTTTCATAAAAGTAATTAAAGTATATTTCTGTCACCCAATTGAATAAATAGTTGAGTCGAATAAATAGATGAGTCGAAAAAGAGTTAAGTGACTAAAAAAAAATCGTGGAGTTTTTTTTAGTCACTTAACTCTTTTTGGTCAAAATTAGACTTAACCACTTATCCACTGGGATGACAGATTTATTAAGCTTTATTTTTAAGTGCAATCGAATTTATGACTCTCCTACGAAGTTTCGGATCAATGAACTTGGGGTCATTGAATGAAGATCCAGAGAACGTCTTTCGTGCTTGAGGTACCAGGAGTAGACGTCTGGGTCAAGGTCGTCGGGTTTCAAACACCAATGATAGCTGATGCACTTCTAAGCGGATTATGAGTAGATTCGTAACTATAACTGTAATAGCGGAGATGTTATAAAACTTCCTATCAACCGCTGCAATGCGGATTGGTCGTTTATTATATTAACAATAATTGATGTTTTCATCAACAAAGGTTTATGAATTAAGTAACTGAAAATATAGTTATAGCGAATAATGTGCCAAAAAACATGTATTTTACAAAAGTAAGTGATTTTCAGCGTGATAGCTTGTGTATTTCAAGAATTTTGATAAAAATTTCATATATAGGATCTAATTGTAAATTTAACTACCTTTTGAATTAAAAAAAACATTTTGAATCGGACAAATACTTTCGGAGTTATAATATCCCATATAATATAATATCCCAGATGCCTAAAAATCTGTACTGTTAAATCCATGGTTTTCGGCACATTTATCATTATAACTCCGAAAGTATTTGTCCAATTCAAAATGTTTTTTTTTTCAATCTGAAGGGTGGTTAAATTTGCAATTACATCCTATATATGAAATGTTTATCAAAATTCTTGAAATACACAAGCTGTCACGCTGAAAATCACTTACTTTTGTAAAATACATGTTTTACAAACGTCTCCTTGTGAGATAGGAGGTTAACTCTAAAAAAATTTTCTATTCGAGCAATACCTACAGATCTAGAGAATGGCAAGAAAGCCCCTAAACTTAAAAATGAAGGTTTCAAAGGTGACCTTTTTCATTGAAACCAATATAGCTCCTAAACGGTAGGCCCTAGCGACAAATGTTATAGAACAAAAAATAATCTCCATTAAATTTATGATAAGAAAACTGCCTGCACATTTTCGATCAGAGCAACACCAACGGAGCTAGAGCGGGTTCAAAATGTTACATTTTTCGATCTTGTTTCCAAATTTTGACGGTTGGCTCGAGGTACCCGTTCGGTGTAATGGACCGTTTTCACCTATTTAGTAAGCAAGTGTTTAGTCAAGGGTTTAGTTGATTTTGAAGCACGTGAACGACCAGTCAAGTGTTTAGTAGCAATTAAAATAGAAATATTTCTATTTTTCTGTTTAGTAGCGGTGCACGCGCATTCTCTGTGGGCCTGGCTTTGTCACTTTACCTTATGATCTTTTCCTTATTGTCCAGTAAATAAACGCTTTATAAAGAGCAGGAAATATGCGATTAATTTTAACCTCAGGGCTTCGTCAAGAATAGTTAGAAGGTAAACATACTAAAAGTCTCTTTTAAAATCTCTTTCCTCTCAGTCACCTTCCTATATCCTGAAAGCTTTAACATTAAAATCGTCAGTGAGTTCCCACAAAACCAGAGCCCGTTCCTCAGACCTCTACCTAACTCCTTTCAACACAACATCCTTCAAACGTTCCTTTATATCCAGAGCTTCCAACTTCTGGAATTCCCTCCCTTCCATCATTCGCCATTCCTCCTCTCATAACAGCTTCAAATCCCGACTTTTCATTTACCTGTTAGATATTCAATCTAATAGTCATATAGATGTAGAAAATATCTCTTAATATGAACATTCAGAATGTATTATTGATTTTGTACAGTATTAGTCTAGTACTACTGCACTGAATTGGTTTTGGCATAATTTATATTATTCATCAGATAAAACACACTCTCTTTCCAGATAATTTATATTTGCTTTGATTATTGTATTTGATTTCATTAAGTTTTGTTTAATTTTCTCTAATTTTGTTTTCGTAACTTATCTTAGATTCTAACCTTAAGATATAATTTGTTTTTTGTGTGATATTTGAAAATATGTAACAATACTTTTATCACTTGAGGTACGCATGATGATATAGAAGGATCAATACAATTAGGATTGATGAATTAAATGCCACTTCTATTGAGATTATTTTATTTGAAAACTAGTTTCGAATGCTAAACATTCATCTTCAGTTCTAAAACATACAATAAAATTTTTCAACACATCAGTACTATGTTACATAGATTAAATATACTAAGGTTTTTAAAAAGATAAGACAAGAAATCAAGCACAGGCACTCACCTTCGAGGTAACTAAAACACTGAATCGCTTGAGGTACGCATGATGATATAGAAGGATCAATACAATTAGGATTGATGAATTAAATGCCACTTCTATTGAGATTATTTTATTTGAAAACTAGTTCCGAATGCTAAACATTCATCTTCAGTTCTAAAACATACAAAAATTTTTTCAACATATCAGTACTATGTTACATAAATTATATACCTATACTAAAGTTTTTTAAAAAGGTAAGACAAGAAATCAAGCATAGGCACTCACTCACCTTCGAGGTAACTAAAACACTGAATTCAGTTACCTCGAAGTTGAGTGCCTATGCTTGATTTCTTGTCTTATCTTTTTAAAAAACTTTAGTATATATAATCTATGTTATGGTTTTTGAGATATACTTAATTAAAAATCTGTACAATTAGGATTGATGAATTAAATGCCACTTCTATTGAGATTATTTTATTTGAAAACTAGTTCCGAATGCTAAACATTCATCTTCAGTTCTAAAACATACAAAAATTTTTTCAACATATCAGTACTATGTTACATAGATTAAATATACTAAGGTTTTTAAAAAGATAAGACAAGAAATCAAGCATAGGCACTCACCTTCGAGGTAACTAAAACACTGAATCGCTTGAGGTACGCATGATGATATAGAAGGATCAATACAATTAGGATTGATGAATTAAATGCCACTTCTAACTGAATTAATTCAGTGTTTTAGTTACCTCGAAGGTGAGTGGCAATGCTTGATTTCTTGTCTTATCTTTTTAAAAACCTTAGTATATTTAATCTATGTAACATAGTACTGATGTGTTGAAAAATTTTATTGTATGTTTTAGAACTGAAGATGAATGTTTAGCATTCGAAACTAGTTTTCAAATAAAATAATCTCAATAGAAGTGGCATTTAATTCATCAATCCTAACAATACTTTTATACTGTAATTTGAATTTCGTTTAAATTCCTAATTTAATTTTATTATATTTTCCTTGCTTTTATCATATTTCTTAATTATATATACGGTATGCAAGGTAGCCATTAATTGTTCATTGTAATTATTCTTAAGGGGCAAAGGCCCCAGAATAAAATTTATTTTCATTCATTCACTCAAAGTCCCCGCCCCTGGGGGGTGAGCTAACGAAAGGGTAAGGGAGAAGGTCCCAGTTTTTCGATTATTTCTTGAAAACAGTGGACTCTAGGAAAATATAATACAAATAAAAATTAAAGCTAATTCAATTTTCTATAAATTTGTTTATATACATATTTGTCGAAATTTCAAAGGTTTTTGAGATAAACGTTATGTAAACTCGATACTTTTTGCAAACAAATAATTTTTACCTTTTTTTGTCAAACATTTGCTTTTAGTGCCTTCCACGATCGTTTTTTTAAGAAAAAATGTCATAATCAAAGATGTACAGCATTAAATTTACTTTAATTTCATATAAAAGTTTTTGGCACTTAAAGCAAATGTTTGGCAAAAAGTGAGGTAAACATTATTTTTTTTTCTCGAAAATGATCGAGTTTCAATAAAGCATATCTCGACAACCGTTGAAAGTTCGACGAATATGTATATAAACAATTTTATAGGAAATTTAACTAGCTTTAATTTTTATATGAAACATATTTTCCTAGAGTCCACCGTTTTTGAAATATTATTGAAAAGCCCAAAAAATGGGACCTTCTCCTCTCCCCCCGACCGTTAGCTCACCCCCCAGGGGCGAGAACTTTTCGTATGTTTACCTTCTAACTACTCCTAAAGAAGCCCTGAGGTCAAATATAATCGGATATTTCATGCACTCTACACCCCTCATTTCAGAACTCTCTGACTGGACTATTATGAACCGTTTTGTTCTTGTTTCTCTCTGTGTGATTTTCTTTCTATAACAGTAAATCAATAACAGGTTGGTTTACTCGTCTACAAGAAAATTAAATGAAATGTTAAATTTCCATTGTTATGTTCCATTTTTTTTTTTGAAATTGTTATTTGATAAATTCAATTAATTCTGATCAAAATTCTATTTCAAATTATTAGGATACTTTCAATGGCCAGTCGTTTTGGAACCTTGTAACGAGGAATCGGCGATACAATTCGTGGAGGAATAACTCTCTCTCAAATGTCTGTGGAATTTCAAACATTCTGATTACAGAAGTAAAAAAAATAATCCAGTTCGAATCGGACAATTCAAGAAATTAAATCAACTGTGTATTATTTATCATCTGTGTTTATTAATTTATCTTGAAACCTATTTCAATTATTGTGTACTGTTGTTTGCTGTAACCATGGAGTTATAGACAAGTGGAGGGGGCTTACCTCTCAATAGCCAGGGCAGGCAGCCATTTTGGACCGCACCGTATTATCAGTGTATTAGCCACTTATAAGTTCAAATTTTGGTTTCCTAGGCTTTATACTGCTGTTATTTTATTTTAGTGATTTATTTACTTTAGTGATTTACTTATTTTATTTATTACGAACCCTTTCAATTGTCCTAGCCCAATGGAATGCAAGTCGCCAGTTGGGCATAGTGGGCGTGGCCGGTTAGTGTTTTGTTCTCGTCCCTACCATACAGGAAAATTAAATAAAAAGTTAAATTTCCATTGTTATGGACCTAGGGAATTTTTTGTTTTGAAATTGTTATTTGATAAATTCAATTAATTCTGATCAAAATTCTATTTCAAATTATTTTATACCAATTTAATTAGGATACTTTCAAAGCCAGTCGTTTTGGAACGTTGGAACGAGGAAATGGCAATGCAATTCGTGGAGGAATAACTCTCTCTCAAATGTATGTGGAATTTCAAACATTCTGATTACAGAAGTAAAAAAAAAAAAAAAAAAAAAAAAAAAAAAAAAAAAAAAAAAGGCAATAAACGATTGAATATAATATATGTAAGGTTACTTGATCCAGTTCGAATCGGACAATTCCAGAAATTAAATCAACTGTGTATTATTTATCATCTGTGTTTATTAATTTATTTTGAAACCTTCTTTAACCTGTTTCAATTATTGTGTACTGTTGTTTGCTGTAACCATGGAGTTATAGACCAGTGGCCCTCCACTTCTCAATAGCCAGGGCAGGCAGCCATTTTGGACTGCACCGTATTATCAGTATATTAGCCGCTTATCAGTTCAAATTTTGGTTTCCTAGGCTTTATACTGCTGTTATTTTATTTTAGTGATTTATTTACTGTATCGATTTACTTATTTTATTTATTACGAACCCTTTCAATTGCCCTAGCCCAATGGAATGTAACTCGCCAGTTGGGCATTGTGGGCGTGGCCGGTTAGTGTTTTGTTCTCGTCCCTATACAGGAAGGGCCTCTCCATAGTACTATTACTCCCATGGCTGTAACTTACTGTTGAATTTACTTTTATTTAATTCTTTACTTTTATTGAATAAATCAAGTGTCTAACGATCTTAGATATAATAGCAAAAAAAATCTAGTCTGGGACAGTTTTCCTTAAGAATTACGTTACATAACACAAAATAAAATTATATTTGGCCGAGAGAATTTAAAGATAAAACAACATAAATAAAAGTGAATAAAAATTTATATGAGAACAAACAGAAAAGAAAAATTAGAAATAGAAAATATAGGAGTTAATATTATAAAAAAAATTACTAAGAAAAAAACCCAGAAAAATGATAATGAAAAATCAAACATTATCTTTACAAAAAAATAGAAGATTATTATAAGAAAACTATAGATGTAGTTAGGCTAATGCTTTATGTCAGACATACAATGTGATTACATTGTATGATTACATAAATTGTGAGACATCCAACAATTAAAGAGCGTCAGTTTAGAGGGAAAGAAGATGGTGGAAGAAGAAAGGTTTTAAATATTCCAAGGGTATAAGGGTTGCGAACACAGGTGGGGAGGGAATTCCAGAGAATAGAAGATCGGATAAGGAACGTTGGAATGTAAAACTTCTGTGGGATGGAGTATAGAGATCTTGTATGCAGTGATGTGATTACAGACTTGAATTGTAGGATACTGTAAATATAGGGAGAGATGCGGGTGCTGATAATTTGAAGTAGGTATGTGCCAAGGAAGTATTCTCTGCGGAAGGAGGGGGAGAGCCAATTTAACTCGGTGATATTGCTTCTTCAATGGGAATACCAAACTTAGGTACCAAAGAAGTAGAAGAAATATTCGCTTATTGACTAAACACTTGCTTACTAAACAGGAGTAAACGGATCATAAATCACAATAGGTGTTAAGATTTATTTCGTTACACGACTACAAAATAGTAAGGTAGGAATCGAACTCCAACCGCTCCAATGCGAGCAGCGCTGTGGGACAATTGATTGTATCGCCATTAGAGCCAATACATTTAGTTTCTGAGTTACTGAATCAAATATCTGTATTTTAGAACAAAACTCACACCCTTGTGCTCATAGAAGACAAAGTAGGGAGGTTATATTTAAGTTTGACGAGATAATTAATATGGATTGCACTCAGGAAATCGAAACCAGACTCCAACTCCAACAAACAAACTCCAACAAAACGTTATTTATTCATTGGACACACTCTGCCTTGCTTTTCAGAAACACAGGTTACCCATTGGTGGCGTATCAACTAAAGAATGTCCTTATGTCACCTACGCTATTTATAATATTGAAAAGAATTACACACCTTCACAATATAACCAAATAAGCTTCTTTCAAATGTGCAATGTGTGGAAATGATTTTTTAGTATTCCATATGTTTAACAAGTGTCCTTGCTATACCAATTTCACTTACGGGTGAAAGAATGAGGTGCGCCCAACGCATTTCAACTTAGAAAGGCCCCGCCCCCACGGTTGACGAGCCACCATCGGAGAAAGAAGACCAACAACTCTGAGGGCTGGACCAAGACCGGATGGATGCTGTGGGCCGGAAGGGCTAGATCGGGCAAATCTTCCGGAAAGGGGCGGTCGCTAAGGCGTGCAAAGCATTGCCGGGCCGCACCTTAGGATTGTTACTCTAAAATAAAATATATTATTTACAACATGTTGTAAATAAATATATTTAAAAAAAAAAAAAAGGATTTCCAATGGCTCATTTGCTGCAACAACGACATAACTCAAAAACTTTAATTTTGCAGAAAGGCAGTCTTTTGAATAAAGCACAGGACGATCTGTGGACATACAATGGTGATGCTATTTATAATATTGGAAAGAAGTAATCATAATACGATACAGAATTGGCCATACAAGAATTACACACCTTCACAATATAACCAAATAAACTCCTTTCAAATGCGCAATGTGCGGAAATGATTTTTGAGTAATTCCATATGTTTAACAAGTGTCCTTACTATACCAATTTCACTTACGGGTGAAAGGATGAGGTGCGCCCAACGCATTTTAACTAAGACCGGATAGATGCTTTGGGTCGGAAGGGCTAGATCGGGCAAATCTTCCGGAAGGAGAAAAGGGGCGGTCGCTAAGGCGTGCAAAGCATTGCCGGTCCGCACCTTTGGATTGTTACTCTAAAATAAATTATATTATTTACAACATGTTGTAAATAAATATATTTAAAAAAAAAAAAGGATTTCCATTGGCTCATATGATGCAACAACGACATAACTCAAAAACTTCAATTTTGCAGAAGGACAGTCTTTTGAATAAAGCACAGGACGATCTGTGGACATACAATGGTGACATGTCCTGCTCTCTCTTAGTGAATAGTTGAAGCTCAAATATAACTTTTTACCGACTAAAGCATTGGTGAACGCTACAAAAGCTTGTTTTTGAGTTATGTCGTTGTTGCAGCAAATGAGCGATATGTTGAACCCGCTGCTGCCAAAAACCCCGTATGTCTGAATAGGTGAGGTAGGGAGGAACAAAATGTTGGAATCATTATCATGGTGGATTGACAGTAGCACAGTTTTGTCCTGGAGTTTCAATTGTTCCCTCCATTAAAGCTGTAACAGTACATATATATAACGAATATATTATTAAGATTTTATTTATTCTTGTTTATCTACTCATTTAATTGTGAATATGTTATTAAAACATCTAATTAGACACCGATAATATGGTGAGTAAAGACACCCACAACTAAGTCAGAGTCGATAAGTAACAATGGACCTTTTTTTAACAGGGAACATGTCTTACCGGTGACCTATTTGGTCAAAAGCGATACTTTTATAGGGAACACGAGGGCGTTACGCGTAGTTTGATAGTTTGATATTAGGAGAGTAGAAGCAGTTAAGAGCTCAACTCTTCTTATACTAAACTCTTGTTACAATATCTTAATTAGGAGGCAGCTTCTAATGGATGAGCTCCTTTTGATTCTGTTTTTCCTAATAGGAAAGAAACATATGAAACCTATATTTTTAAGTGAGCCTTTTTGACACGATCTAGTTCAGTGTTGCTTGGATCGAAAATTTGGCATCTTTCTTGTCGAAAATTTAATGGAAAATACTTTTTGTTATATAACGTTAGAGTTATAAAAATAGAAACTGAATTACAAGGAATGTTGCCGAATGGCTTTTCCTTCGAACGTCCTCTACGTAAATGGCATTAACACCTCCAGTCTTCCAGGTCTTTGGCCTTGATCCAATTCTAATCTCTTTGCTGCAACTCCAATTACTATGTTATTTTTATTTAATGTTTATTCTAAAGGTTGAAGTGCAATTATTTAAATTAGAATCTTGTCAATTAATGAAAAGATTTATGTCAAAAAGATTTTGGCATGCATATATCCTTTGGCTGGAGGTCTATCCTTCTTTGGTGTAAAGTTTTTTTTTAACATTGAAAAAATGTAATATTTTGACACGCTCTAGTTTTTGTGGGTGTTGGTCTGAACGAATTATTTTTTATTATTATTTTTTTTTTAACAATTTATTGAAATTTACATCTGTACAAAATTTATACATCAAGTAAATGTGCTGTTAACTATTACAATAACGTGACAAAACATGAAAAGAACTACTCATCAGTAGCACCTTAATAAAAATTCTACACTAGAAGGTCTCTGGACCATCTTCTTTTCAGACGCCTCGGAGGATTATCAGGAATAGTGTAGGAAGCAAGTTGAGAAATTAGGGGATTTGAGTGGTTATGGAGCTTACTATGAAAGGATAGATATTTCGTTTGGGCTAAATCTGCAACATATGGAACATTAAGATCTTTATGGATAAGTTTATTGGTGACAAAGTAAGGTGCATTGAGAATTTTTCGAAGGATTTTGGATTGTAAGGATTAGAAACGAGATGAATTGGATGGTTTAGTAGAGCCCCAAAGCTCAACTCCGTATGCCCAGAAAGGTCTAATCACAGTCACGTATATTAGTCTTTTGTCGATAAATGTAACGATTGTCTAATAAATGTTGAAGTAGTCTGTAACGACGAGCAGTTTCTTGTCGTTTTAGTCTTGTATGTGGATTCCAAGTCGTTTGTTAAACCTTTGTCCAAGTGGAGTACAAGGTAGCGGATCTGTTCAACAGGGATTAGTGGAATATCATTAAAGGATACTGTAGGGCAGGATGTCGTAGGCTTACGACGAAGGGTAAAGGTTATTTGGTGAGATTTTTTTGGATTTATTTTGATTATCTATTTTTGACACCATTCTTGAAGGGTTAGGAAATGGGATTGGAGTGTTTAGGAGGCAATGAAGGGATCATTGTTTACTGATAACACACATGTGTCATCAGCGTAAGTGGTGACGACAGTGGTAGGATGAGTTGGGATGTCAGCTATGTACATCGTGTAGAGGATGCGGCCTAGGATACTTCCTTGAGGAACGCCGGCAGATTGGGTAAAGAGGGGAGACTAGGATTGAACGAAAATTTGATAATAGTTTACCATGGAGAATACTTTTACATTTGTTGCTTGGCCCCACCGTTTAGGAGCCATATTAATTTGAATAAAATACGTTTTTGGGAAACGCGAGGGCGCACAGTGGGACGAAACAGTGTTTTTTCTAGACAACGCAATTTGAGCCTCTAAAAATGTTTGCATCGACTTCAAATTTCACATGGGTATGTTTCCGAGGGTGTAGAATTTGAATCTGAAGTGTGTTTTTGCCTGTCATTTCAAGATTTTGCTCTGTTAACCAATAGTGTGTCCAATTTTCGCCTGCTCTATCAAATGTAAGTCTTAAGTAATGAATTTCGTTTGTTTGTGTATTGGGCTCATTGTCGATGAAGACAGGTGGACAAGTCTTGTCTGAGTTTAAAGGTTATGTGCTGTGATTTGGTGTAATTTAGTTTTATTTTCCATTGTTTGAACCAGTCTTGTAATATTGTAAAGTGGTGTTGAAGAGTTAATGATGCAATTGTGGGGTCTTTAAGTCTAGTTAATATTGTTGTATCATCAGCGTATGTTGCTGTCAATGTGTGAGGGCTAAGTGGCATATCGTGAGTGTAAAGGATATATATACGGTCGACATTAAAACTCCGACAACGACTGAATACATACACTTACTTATACTTTAACCCATATGGACATACGCCACACAAATATACGGTACTGCAAAAAATACACACCTTAAAAAAATTAAAATATTCCAATCAAAATTATACAGACTAATCACGAAATCACTTTGGTACATTTCAAACCACACTCTTCACACTGATTTAGAAGTACCCACAGTAAAGGAACATATACATGACCTTTATAGACGATTTCACGACAGACTTCATGGACATAACATACTCATTAATGACATGGCCATTTTTTTTTTTTTTTTTTCTTTTTTGAGAACGTATTACAATCTGCCTCAATGTGGGCAATAGGTAATATGGATGACTAAATGGATCCATTCACACACTATTTACAAAAAAATAAATAAATGCAAAGAATAGATAAAAAAAATAAAATAAAATAATAATAAATAACAATAAAAAATAAACAAAGTATCTTAAACTATACATTACATAAAGCTAAGAAAATAACAAAAAATAAATAATCTATAAAAAAATAAGTAACAAGACATGAGAAAAAAAAAAAAAAAAAATAAAAAAAATAAATAATAGATAAAAAAAAAAAAAAAAAAAAAAAATAAAAAATTTAAATTAAATTAAAAAATCTTAAAATACATTCATACTTTATTTACACTATATTCAAATCTGAGGGATCCCCCAACCAGACTTGTCCCTCCACTTTTGGAGGGACAAGCCAGGCCCCAAGAGATCCCAGCGCTTCTCTCTCAGCTGCGTCACTAGTATAATATAACACCAGTGGAGGCTGTGTGAGAGCGCTAAACTACAGTCACTCAGAGCATGAGCGGAGAAGCTGGCCATTGCCAGGACTCCATGACGAAATTTATAATAGGTCACGAGGCCACTGCCTTTTTAACCTGCGAGGAGGATTATAGGGGTGAGTGGAGCTGGATAGGGATTGTGCTAGTGGATTAGGATGATGAGAAAGTTTTTGATGAAATTTTGAAAATTTGACAGGTATGGATTCTAGGACAAAAGGTATATTAAGATCGTTATGTAAGGTTTTGTTGGAGACATAATATGGGGCATTGGTTATGGTTCTTAGGAATTTGGATTGGAAGGATTGGATACGTTTGATGTTCGAGTGTTTTGCTGCCCCCCAAATTTCTAGTCCGTAGGTCCAGATAGGCTTTAGGATAGTCTTGTAAATCAGAAGCTTGTTGTCTATTGAAAGTTTTGAAGTTTTGCATAGTATGGGGTATAGTTGGCTGAATCTTCTGTTAAGTTCTTGTCTTTTAAGTCTAGTATGTGGGTTCCAAGTGAGTCTTTTGTCTAAGATGAAACCAAGATATCGCACTGTATCAGATCTGGGTAATGGGATCTTATTGAATAGGACAGTTGGGCAGGAACTACGGCGTAGAGTAAAAGTCATGTGGCTGCATTTCGATTCATTGACTTTTATTCTCCATCTGTTGCACCATAGTTCTATCATTGAGAGGTGATTTTGTAGGTTGGAAGAGGCTGTTTTAGGATCAGGATGTGATGAAAGTATAGCTGTATCATCAGCGAAAGTTGCAAGGAACGTGTCGGGAGAGGTAGGAATGTCAGCAGTGAAGAGGATGTAGAGGACAGGACCCAAAACGCTGCCTTGAGGAACTCCAGCTTGGATAGGATAGCAGTCGGAAAAATCGGAGCCGCATCGAACTCGGAAGGAGCGATTTGTAAGGTAGGAATGAAGGACGAGGTAGAGGGTTTTGGGTAGTATGCTCTTAAGTTTAAAAAGCAATCCGGTGTGCCAAACCCGGTCAAAAGCCTGAGCAATGTCCAGAAAGGCACCCGAGCAATATTGCTTCCTTTCCAGAGCAGAAGATACATGGTCAACAAGACGGAGTCCTTGTTGGACTGTAGAATGCATTGGTCGGAATCCAAATTGGTGGGAGGGGAAACTTTGTGTGTCAAGTTTGGATAGGATACGTTTAAGGAGGATTTTTTCGAATATTTTAGATAGAATAGGAAGTAGGCTAATTGGTCTATATGATGAAGTGCTGTTAGGAGGTTTGCCTGGTTTTAGGAAAGTTATTATGACGGAGTGTTTCCACAGAACAGGAAAGTGGGTTGTGCGTAGGATGCAGTTGTAAATATAGGTAAGGAACATTATTGCTTTATGTGGAAGTTGGCGGAGGATTTGAGGAGTAAGGAGGTCATAGCCAGGGGATTTTCTTTTGTTTAGTTTTCGAAGTAGGAATTTGACCTCAGAGGGGGGTAACAGCTCTAGGAGGTAAGGAAAGTGGAATGGGAGAAGATAGGAAATCTTCAACTGTACTGGATTGATTAGGATAAAGTCCAGGGTTTGGAGTAAATGTTTGGGAAAGGTGATTGGCTTGTTCCTCTGCTTTTTCCATGTCAGATGCGGCCCATGAGCCATCACCTCGTCGGAGGGGATGGGAGATGGGCTTGGATTTTAGGATCTTTTTTGTTATGTTCCAGAGGGAATTATCATGAGCGGAAAGGACGAGAGGTGTGTATTGAATGACCGGGATCTAAAGGAAGCCAATTCGCGCTTGACTAATTTCGTGTAGTAGTTATACGTGCAACGATCAGATGGATGTCTTGTGCGTTGCCATACTGCTCTATAATAGCGCTTGGCATGGATGAGGTCTAAAAGGTCTTGTGGTAATGGGTTTGTTTTAGGGTTTTTGGGGGTATTATTCGGTGAAGATGCTGCCCAAGCGGATTGCTGGATTGAGGTAGTGAAGGAGTGAAACAGCATCATCCAGGTTTTCACGGGTTTTCAAGGAAACTCTGAGGTCTATTTGATCGGTCAGGATTTGTTGGAAGAGCTTCCAGTTGACTGGACCTCTGATAAATGAGGAAAAGGGTGATTTAGGAACTGGTGATATGGATAGGTTTAATATTAATGGGCTATGGTCTGATGATAGGTCGTCTAGGCGAGTTATGGAATGATTAAGAGGTCCTAGGCCTTTGAGGATAAAAAAGTCTAGGAGATCGGGATTACGATTAGGATCGGTAGGCCAATATGTGGGAGAGTCGGGAGAGAGGATTTTGCAAGGACTAGAATTTAGTGCAGACAACAATGTTCGCCCACGGGAGTTGGTTGTTCTGGCTCCCCATTGCTGGTGTTTGGCATTTAGGTCTGCTCCTAAAATAAAGTGTTGTCCTAGGGAATTTAAAAAGGAAGTGTAGTGGGATTCGGAAATGGATTTATTAGGAGGGGAATACGCTGACACAATAGTTATAGGAAAGAAAGGAGTTTGAATTTTTACAGCAGTGGATTGAAGGAAATCATGGACTGGTAATGGGAATAGGTAGTGGGCGAGGGATTGGTGTATGATGACAGCGGATCCAGCATGGGCTGTTCCATCTGGGTGGTCAGTTCGATATGTTTCGTACTGAGGTATGTTAAATAGACGTTTGTTGGTTAGTCTTGTTTCAGTAATAAGGGCTACGTCGATTTGTCTGTCCTGTAATAAGGTAGTTAGTTCGTTAGTGTGATTTCGAACACCATTTGCATTCCATAGAAGGATCGTAAGGGACTTAAATGGGGACATTTAAGGATTTCTAGGTGGTGGGATTACAAAATGTGATAATGCAGTTGAAAGTAGGGTTATGAGAGGGGTAACTATTGATTTAAACTCTGAGAGGAAAGACGACAGTATATTGGTGAGGTCAGAGGAATTCGGAGGAGGAGGGATGTAAGGAATCTGATGAGGATTAGGGTTATAAGGATTAAGCTTTGATGAATGGCGGAAGGATGAGGAATTTGGGGTTCTTGTGATGCAGGTTCAGGCTGCTGCTGGGCCTTGAGATGTGAGGCTGGTTCTGAGCCTCTTAACATTTCAGAGAAGGTTACTGCTCCATTGACTGTTTTGGATGGTTGTCTTGTTGGTCTGGATGGCTCTTCTCTCCTAGGGGTTGTTTGCATTCTTGATTTCAAGGTTTTGTAGGTTTGACATCCCTTGTAATTTGCTGGGTGCCCTTGGTGGCAAAGTGCACAAACTGCAGGAGTTTGTCGGGATTTGCTGCATTCTTCTGATTTATGTTGCTCGCCACACTTAACACAACGTGGTAAATGATGGCAATAGCGTCTTGTGTGGCCATATGCCTGGCAGTTATGGCATTGAACTATTTCCCGCTTTGGGTATGGTTTTTCGACTGATATACTGGTGTAGTACAGTCTGTTTACATTGTAGATTTCTTCTACCCCCGGTGTTCGCTCGAGGTCGACAAAAAATAGAGGTAAGGCTATTTTGCTGATTGTACCTGATTGATCTTTATTGTCTCTTTGGACATTTATAACCTGCTTGACCTTAAATCCCATAGCAGTCAGTTCTTCTTCGATGACATTGCCAGGTGTTGATGCATGTAAATGGCGAATTACTACTCGAAGTGATCTCTCCTGTTGTAACTGGTATGTGTGAAAATCTGCCTTGGTATCAGAGAGATACTTCACCATTTTCCTGTAAATTTCTGGCGTGTCTGGGATAATCTTAGTATCATTTGTCCGACTATGGAGTGTAAATTTACCGGAGCCTACTATTTTATTTAATTGTTCACATAGGAGCTGAATGTTTTTTATATTTCTCACAAAGATGGGCGGGGGTTTAATTACTTTTGGGGTGCTATTAGTTTCTGTTGTTTCTGTCCTGTTAGATAATACTTGATATGGGTTTGGTGTGAAGAATGGTGACTCGTCGGTATATACTTGGGTTGAAGGACCTGGAAGAGATTCCATATCTATTGAGTTCTCTGGAGTGACGGGAGGAGTGATTCTATTGGAGCGTTTTGGCTTTTGTTTTGCAGGGGAGTTCCTTGGTGTATTTCCTAAGCTTCTTGATCTCTTAGTATTAGTTTTTTTGCTGGACATTACCATGTGGAAATATCGCATGCTAATGTAACGATCATATAAATATTGTGAAGAGAAAAAGTAAAAAAAAAAAAAATAGACAAAAAAATATATATATAAATATATAAGGTTTACGTATTGGAATACGTAATAATTTGAGGAAAGCGCCAGTAGCACCTCCCTCAGCAACGACTGGCAGAGTACTGGCTCAGCCTGGTGGGGGTACTGCTAGTGATAAGATGGCCACAGTACACGCCAGTCTCATGCAATTCGTAAACACAGTGGTCTGTTTTATAGTTTATAAACAAGGTATTTACTCACGTTAGTAAGCTGTAATAATCAAAGTTTCTAATAATTTGCTCACAATGTTTTTTTACATGATGTTTTAATCTAGAACACTAGTTAAAAGAACACTTTTCACAGACAGATCTAACGTGCAACCTCACAATTCGGGCGCGTGCGCAGAACGGAAAATATATTAAGATGAAAGTAAGATAGGTTTGTAAAGATTTAGAAAAGAACTAAGCCATCTTAAAAACAGTTAAATCATCGAATATTTTAAAACAGTGTCCTTAGGATAACTTAAAAACCGTTAAAACAGCATCCTTAAGGACGAAAAACTAATAAATTTCCGCCGTCTTATAACAGCATCCTTAAGGGCGAAAACTAATTCTAATTGTGGAAGGAAAGAGTGGCTAAGGATGTCCTTCGGCCTGGAAAACAGTGTTATATGCCTATAATAAAATAAGTAAGTTTTCTTCTTCTAATAATTATAGGCACATAAAAGAATTATTTTTTTAAAAGGTTTAAAAGTAAGTTTTTTTTTCATTTGTTGATATTTACAACTGTACAAAAACATATACATCAAGTAAATTTGTTGATAGTGAATACAATGGCATGTGAAGAACTACTCACTAGCAGCACTTTAGTAAAATCTACACTAAATGGTCTCTAGGCCATCATCTTTTCAGACACCTCGGAGGATTATCGGGGATGGAGTGGGAAGCAAGTTGGGAGACTAGTGGATTGGAGTGGTTATGGAGCTTACTATGGTAGGATAGGTATCTGGTTATGCTTATGCTAAATCAATAACATAAGGAACATTAAGGTCTTTATGGATAAGTTTATTGGTAACAAAGTAAGGAGCATTAAGGATTTTTCGAAGGATTTTGGATTGCAAGGATTGGATACGGGATGAATTGGGTGGTTTAGAGGAGCCCCAAAGCTCAACTCCGTACGTCCAAATAGGTCTAATCACAGTCATGTAAATGAGTCTTTTATAATTAATTGGGAGTTTTGATCGTTTGTCTAGTAAATGTTGAAGTAGTCTGTAACGACGAGCAGTTTCTTGTCGTTTTAGTCTTGTATGTGGATTCCAAGTAAGTTAAGTTTCTATTTACTTTCATACGCTAAATTTATTGTTGTCACCTTTCTAGTCGGGCTTCTATGGGCACTAATCAGTAAATTACAAAACATTATTTTCTGTAAAAATAAAATTATATTTCAAAATAAAGACACCAGGGTTCGATAGCCCTTTAAATTCCTTATCTAATGGTACAATAACCAAACAGATAAATAAAGCACCGAAAATTAAAAACATTTATAAGTGAACATTGTCCACAGGTACAGCACTTTCCCCTACTATTTATACATATTGTAAATACTCATTCCACGTACCTTGACCTAAGATACTTTCCTCCAAAATATAGTATAAAAGAGGACTCGCGCGGCGTTGGTTTGAAAATTAAGATTTGGAGATATGATGTTGGAAAGGTGTGTCGAAAGATACTGTTAGTCGCCATCTTCTCTCCATAGGGAAGGTGAAAAAGATCTGTTGACTGGTTCCTCACGAACTTACTCCTCAACAATCAGCAGAAAAGTTTACAGAACTTCATGGGCTTAAACTCCTGCCTCATCCACCACATAGTCCAGACCTCGCACCTTCGGATTCGTACTTGTTTCGATCCATGGCCCATTTTCTTCAAGGGAGAAAAATTTGATAATTTTGAATTTGAAGTTGAAAATGCTCTCCAAGAGTTCTTTGACAGTCATCCCAAGGAATGGTATCAGCGTGGCATCGAGCAATTGGCTAGCAGATGGGTAATGACAGTAGATAACAACGGATTATACTTTGAGTATTAATTGTATTTTATATCAAAGAAATAATAATACAAATATTTGTTTAAGAAACGGTCATTTCTTTTTTATACACCCCATTAGTTGGATATTTTGATGTTCGAGTATTTGTTGATGATCCACAAAGATGCAATTTGAATCTCTAAATATCGTCACAGTCATATTGACCATTGATCCATAAAATTAATTGCGCGGTAGCTCAGTGGTTAAGGCGCTACCAAGCTCCCGAGCCAAGTTCGAGTCCGACTGAAGGCTGACAATTTATTTTCTGAAATTTCGAGTGTGGCTCTATTTGAGATCGGGAGCCTTCCTGGGGAACACCCAGCACCATTAAAGTAGGTACCGTTTATTGGGGATAACCGTTGGCCCGGAAACACTACATCCTTACCTAAGTACAGAATCCAAGACCCTTCACGGGTTGTTAGCCTTATAGCTTAATTTTTTTTAGTATAGACATTAAAGTGTCTTTTAAGATTATTTTTCAAGCTCAAAATCTATTTATGCTAATTGCTTTTTATGGCTCTACGATCCATGTTACATCAGCTGATGATACAGCCATCCTATCATCCTATTCAGATCCTTAATTACTTTCTTTGACATTTCTCCTAATTGAAGGAGGGGTCAATCAATGGTAGATGTAAGCCCATTAGTCATAATAAGTCGGAAGATGTGACATTTGTGGAGGGGGCTTACCTCCCAATCTCTGAGACTACAACTGACTAGAGCAGCCATTTTGAATCGCACCATATAGTTAGCATAGTAGCCGTTTTTCAATTCAAATTTAAGTTTCTTAGGCTTTATTCTGGTATTTTATAATATTTAATGAGTTATTTTTTCATTTAATAATGGGGAAATACCCTAGCCCGAATGGAATGCAAGTAGGGTTGGGCGATTGTCGATAGTTACTATCGATATATCGATAGATCATGCCTATCGATGTTCGCTATCGATATATCTTTTTTACCTTCAAGTTTTGAAACTCTCGGAATTATATTCATCTGTCTCTGTCCAGTGTCGAGTTCTTTTGAAATTGAATTCGGAATTCCTAGAGCTCGAGGGTTCACTCAAAGATTAAGCCGAAGGAAAGCAGAAATACCAGTTTTTCTTTCGGGAAATATGTGGCTCAAGGAGCACACTTGACTCTTGAAATTAACTATTTCGTTTTTTTTTTCTTTTCTGAAGATTTGATTTGTTCATTATTATTGTAACCATGTAAATTGTAAATACTTTTTTAAAATTCAAATAAATTAGTTTTTTTATCTCATCTTTATGATATAATATAATTTATAATCCTGCAAATTTCAATTATTAAGTAGATAATTAAATTTAAATAATTAGTTGACATTTTTTATTGAACAGCTTTGGAAAAAAAAAGGAAGCAACTATCGATTGCAATCGTTAGTTCTCAACCGATAGTATCGGCCTATCGATAGTGCTAACTATCGACTATCGCCGAACCATAAATGCAAGTCGCTAATTGGGCAAAGTTGGTGTGGCCGGTTGTTGTTTTGGTCTCACCCTTCACTGCAGAAAATATGGGAAGGGGCCTCTTCATCTATTATATATTTGTCAAATACCACTCACTCACTTAACTCGAAATCTCAGAAACCACCGAACGGATTGGAATGAAATTCGATATGTAGATTCCTCTAGGGCCGTAGGTGCTCGCTAAGAAAGGAATTTTAAAAACTCGGCCTGGATTGCGGCTAATTTGCGAAAAATGCGATTTCAATTTTTATTGGGTGAATAATAAAAGATTAATTATCATATGGTATTTGGATATAAGCTAAGTTAAAAAATAGGTTAGATCTTTAAGCCGCAAACTTTGACCACCGTTTAAGTTCCTTATAGTTGTGAACAAACAAAATACGATCGATGTCGAAACCTTATAATATTGGTACTTTCTGTGAACTCATGGTAGCTGCAGAGGTTACTTACAACTTACAAGTTTGAGTTGTTTCGTGAAGAGAAGCTATTAAAAGACTTATGTTAAAGAGGAGGTTAAAAGACTTATGTTCTCGGGTCTCTGGTGATGACATGTAAGGCCAGTTCGATGTAGGGAGAAAAAACAGATAAGAATCAATAGTTCTACCAAGTGTATGATTCTCTTTAGTATCGTATCATGTTCTACCATGGAGAAGAAAGGTACAGTATTAACATCCCTCAGCGTGACCCAAACTCCAATACATCACTTAAGAAAACTGAGTCTGCAGCTGATTTTTACTCCTAAATGTTAGTGGAGCGAGGAGGTGAAGAACCTTATTTACTTTAATTTCGTTGTCTCCTCAACCAATTTATGCTTGATATGTACGCAAAAATAGAAACAGAAAGACTAAACTTTCTTCAAAAAAGTTGAGAAGTTAAGGCTATATTCACTTAAAGTATGCCATAAGAAAAGCTGATGGTCTGGTATCAGAGCTGGGTAAGATGGTAGTGCTGCCTCGAAGCTTCACAGAAGGGCTATCAAAATAATATAAAATTAACTTTTGCAAATTGTCAAATATACTTATTGAAATTATTCTAAGAATGGAATTGTTCAGGTTTATTTAAGTAATAATAATTATCAACGTTCAGCTTAACTTTTACTAATTTAAGTTGTCTTCATCCTAATGATATTAAACCGTAGAGGAGCGGGGTACTTTCAGCTAGTATGGTTATAACTCAATGACAAAACTACTCTGAAATCTATTCGTAACCAAGAACTTAAAAAGTGAGAGGTGGCATAACATTCAAATATTAGAGATACCCAACATTTTCTTTTCACAGTTCTATTATCAGAGTTCCATTTCAAACTATAATCTGTTAACCTCATTTACTGTTAATATCATCAGAGTAAACAATAATCAAATACAACCAATATTTGGCATTGCACAACTGTAATTGAACAGCTGAGGAAGTTGCTACAATTTAAGCTAACTTCGGGCGGTTGCTATGGATCATGTAAAATTTAAATAGATCATGGAAGTTTTCAGAATGATTTATTGGTGTACATCACTGGTTTACACCTCATACACGGGCAATAATCTACAAAATCAACCCATTCATAGCATGTATAGCCTATTAAATAGTCTGTTCTATTCTTATAAATATTTATTGGCAGTGAAGGCTGTGAACTAAAACCTAAATTTTTTATAAATATTCTTTAGCGCAACAGACTTGTTTAAACATTAAATAAACAATGAAAAAACCCATTGTTAAATAAGTTATCAATATACACAATAGTTTGTATAATCAACATACTTTACAATAAATTTGAGACGTAATACAGTAATATGGGAAATGACATCCCTAACAGAAATAACCTTAATACATACTCCATAAACATCTCCTAAAACTTTTTTTTTGTTTTTTTTTTAATCAATTTATTGAAATTTACAACTGTACAAGTATACATCAAGTAAATGTGTTAAAAAAAAAGTTTACAATAACATGCCTAAACTTGAGAAGAACTACTCATCAGTAGCACTTCAGTAAAAAATAAAAAAATCTACACAAGAAGATCTTCTTTTCAGACGCCTCGGAGGATTATCGGGAATTGAGTGGGAAGCAAGTTGAGAAACTAGGGGATTTGAGTGGTTATGGAGCTTACTATGAAAGGATTGGTATCTGGATTGGGCTAAATCAGCAACATATAAAACATTAAGATCTTTATGGACAAGTTTATTGGTGACAAAGTAAAGAGCATTGAGGATTTTTCGAAGGATTTTGAATTGTTAGGATTGGATACGGGAAGAATTGGATGGTTTAGTAGAGCCCCAAAGCTCAACTCCGTACGTCCAGATAGGTCTAATCACAGTCAAGTAAATGAGTCTTTTGTAATTAATTGGGAGCTTTGAACGTCCTAAAACTTAAAATCGACTTCTAAAGAAATCGATTCAAATCTCATGCAAAATACACCCTATAAAGTGACAAAAGACCTTATCGAAGACATTCACTTATTTAAAAAAAAAAATGGTTCCTTGACCGTCGATGCTCATATGTTTTTTATTAATTTTTTTTTTCGCTCACCTGTGATTCAGTTTTCTGTAGGAGATAAATCTTTTTAGTTAAATAGCTCAATTCTCCTGATTGCCTATGCCCTTATTTTCTTTATTTTTTCCGCCTTCCTGTATGATTTAAAATTGTTTAAATTAAATTAACAATTAGGTAATGATTATTCGAAACAAAGTTGAGAAAAAACAAGTTTAAAACGTGACTTTCTTCATTCAAAGCAATATTGCTGCTAAACGGTAGGTCCTAGTGACAAATGTTATAGAACAAAAATAATCTACATTAAATTTCTGACAAGAAGGATTCGGTCAACTTTTCGATCCGAGCAACATCAACAGAGCTAGAGCTTGTCAAAAAAGCAACTATACTTAAAAATGAGGGTTTCATATGTGACTTTTTTTTTGTATTCAAAGCAATATAGTTCCTAAAAGGTAGGTCCTATCGACAAATGTTACATAACAAAAAATATTCTATATTTAATTACTAATAAGTCAACACCGACAAATCTCCGATTCGAGCAACATCAACAGAGCTAGAGCTTGTCAAAAAAGCAACTACACCTAAAAATGAGGGTTTCATATTTGACTTTTTTTTTTATTCAAAGCAATATAGTTCCTAAAAGGTAGGTCCTATCGACAAATGTTACATAACAAAAAATATTTTATATTTAATTACTAATAAGTCAACACCGACAATTTTCCGATTCGAGCAACACCAACGGAGCTAGAGCTTGTCAAACAAAGCGTAACACCCTCGCGTTCCCCAAAAACGTATCGCTTTTGACCAAATAGGTCACGGGTAAAACATTTTCCAAACTTTTGAACAGCCGAGAGGGATCGATCCAGTTCTAATCCAGGTTCAATTTTTTTATTTATATTAAAAGAAACGAGTCAAAAGAACCGCGCTCATTGAACCTGCTCCTAGTCAAGACAGCGTTAATTTCGTATAAGAAGAGTTGAGCTCTTAACTGCTTCTACTCTCCTGATATCAAACTAAACTACGTTCCTCAAAACGTATAGCTTTTGACCAACTAGGTCACCGGTAAAACACCAAAACAAATTTGAACGATTGTTAAAAAAACAACGAAATGCCGAGGTGCGAACATGAATCCTGTAGATAAATCTTGCTAAAAACAAGCTACAAACAGTTAAATTTATAAGGGTGTAAAATTTACATGGTAAATACAAGTACCTTTTGTAACTTCATCTAATCCAAGACCGAAGTGACGAAAACATGGGAAGGTAAAAACAGAAGCCGATCTTAACTGGAAGCGCAACCTATACTGATATGTTGGGAATACCCCTCCTCCAGCAATTGAAAAAGTGGGGGATCTCCATATTTGCACGAGTCAGAAACCAAAGGGTTAGTCTCAAGCAGTTTCCTAGGCTGGCACCCGAGTAAAAGGCGACATTGCTCCAAGCGAGATGATGGAACTGGAAACTGGAACCAGAGTGTTGTTGAGTGATATCCGTTTATATCTTTTGGTTGATAACAGTCGACAAGATTGACCCAATGAAATCTGGAAGATGATTACAAGGATCCATGGCAAAAAATGGCTAGATTTAAGGATAAGAATACCATGGATTTAAGGGACTTCATGGAACATGGAAGTGAAGATTGATATTCACCCAAAAGGTTAGTCCATAATATTAATTTATATAAACCTTAAAAAGTTCATAGCAGGGTTGTTTTTTTTTTGTTTTTTTAGTAAACATTTTCGTACAAATATGGAGTGTCATCCTGCGCACACTTGATCCTGCGCGGTCGATTCCTAGATCAAGAGGGCTTAGTAATACAATATCAGAGAGTGTGAATAATAATTATTAATCAATATCCAGATACATAATAGACCATGGACGTAATTAATACGATAGATAAACCATTCTCTTCGTTACTAATACGAATATTACTTTTAAAAGGATTCACAGAAAAACAGGATTCTTGAAAAGGATTGGACTAAGTAAGAAAATAAAAGAAGGAGAGACTTCGATTACAAAAGTCATTAACCTTGTTACATAATAAGAGGAAATAAAATAATGCGTTATGGAATGGTTTGACATTTAAGTGTAATGTACGCACATTAGACCTGTTGGATCGTAGCAGGTTGCTGCCTGAAAGAAAATTATGGGGCGATATAATTAGATTAAAAGACTGAAAAAGACTAGTTCATACTAATTATTAAGTAGCCTACATATGAAAATAAAAATAAGAATTAAGAAGAAATATTCGTACGCCTATTACCATAACATATACTTGACTTTTGCAAGCTAAATTGTTGGCACCATAAGTATCGCTCATTAACCTGTATCTTACTCTTCGTTGAAAAAGTTTTCTAAAACATTATATTGAATTGTGTAAAATGATTTTTTTTTTTTTTTTAACGAAAGTCTACGGATTTAATCTTTAATATATTAATATGCCTTATATATAATTTTATTTAATTCGACATTTCGGTATTTCCAACAAGATTATTCAAAACTTTTCCTCTCTTAAAAAAACAACTTTTCAAATAAACAAACCAGTTATTGACACCCCAGGTACTTAATGACGTCCTAACTTAAAAATTAAAATAAAAAACGAAACAATAAACTTTTTAAGTTAATCCTTAAGTTCACAATTTAACGGTGTAAAAATACTTTAAATTCTACGTACTGGGTATTTTAAAAGATATCCATTGGGTGTCTACAACTGTCTGATGTACTATATTTATATAAAATTTAACAATAATTCATTTGATTTCAATTTTTATAAAAAATTAATGAATATTTAAAAACAATTGACAATTCAAAACGCATAACAAAAAAAAAAAAAGGAATAAAAAAACAAGAGCATTTAGTGTGGCAACCGTGGATCTAATGGAAACTAAATGATCCTCTGATATATAATAAATGAATACCAGCTACGCAAACCTACACAATTAATACTTTTTTTTTTTTTTTTTTTTTGATATTCTCCATTTAATTACTGATAAGGAAATTGTCGATTTTTTGCTCCGAGCAACACCAACAGAGTTAAGTTAGTGCGTGTCAAAATATTACATTTTGGGTGAAAACAATGTTAAACATTTGAGTGCGAAATGAATGTTACACGAGAAACGTATAGACCTCCACCAAAAAGACATATCAATGTCAATTCCGCCATTAAATGAAAATCGACTACAAAATAAAAACAAAAATACCCAATTTTAATTTCACGACAACATCGAATTTTACATTTTTGAAATTGGCTCATCAATTCAAAACAACTTTATTAATAATAAAATTGTTTTGTTTTTTTTAAATTATTTACAAATTTACAACTTTACACAAATATTCGTCCAGTAAATGTGAAGGTTATGTTTATAATAACATTTAATTATAAAAAAAAATGTATGGTAAAACTGTTAACAATTGGTAGCACCTCATTAAAACAATAAAAATCAATATTTCCTTTTTAAATAAATTTTATAGTTTATTATTTATTGTAATGCCTGGGAAACTGATTATTAAATCGCGCAATAATACGGTGGTATATAAGTTCACTGATATGGGGCACGTTATCAAAATTAAACGGAACAGGAAGTGGTAACACAAAAAAAATAACAAAATAATAATTTATCAACATCATATCCAGAATTTATATTTAATTGACTAAAGGCAGTTTGAAATATATTATTAATTAATAATTATTTAATGTCATTGATACCTTATTTTTAAATCTGTTTATTTATTTTTATTGTATGTAATTCATTTATTTAATTTTAATTTTATCCGTTTTCCTATATTTTGTAATCCTGAAATCAAATGTAATATTGTAAGCTTAACTGGAAGAACTTAATAAATTAAGACAAATTGTACATTGGTATATAGTTGGTCTGTATATTACTTTTATTAAATATTGTACTTGCTTTAAGATAAACAAAGTTAGTAAATGTAAATAGGATTTTATATCGTATGAATATTAAAATATATATTTTATGTTTTAATTTTTTAATTATTTTTATTGAAGGGTTTGGTTGATGAAGGGTTTATGTCAAATAAAATAAAATCTAGTTCATTGGGTGAAGAATTTATGTGCAGAAGTTTTAAATCGCAAAATCTGAATATTTCAAAACAACTAGAAAAAGAGCTATGATGAAGGGGCTATTGCAGTATTTTCCTGCTAAAGGAAAATGTAAAATAAATAAAAATCTTTAGAAATAAATTACTCAATATTATTACATAATCCCTTCATCAACCAAACCCTTCAATTGTATTATAAATGGAAACCACTTAAAATTAAATAAAATCCAATTTTTATTTACTTTTAAACCTTTAACTACTAGAATGCTTCTTTAACACGAATGGTGTTGGAGCCCCCAAAAAACAAACAGTGACGCCAACTATCCGCCATCTTGTATTGCACCCCAAACAACTAATTATCAAGTTGAGCTAAATATCATATGGACGTTGCTAGGTAACGATTTCGAAAGTCTATAACCATAGCAGCGACCTCCTATATCGCTTACATCAACAATAATATATTGTCTATTAATACAACACGAAATTAAAATTAATGCAGTAACCATAAATAAAATAAAGATTATTTTAATGACGTTAACAACTAGATTGGAACTGGCTTATTTACAGCTTGCACCGTTTTGGATGTTAATATTTCTTTGAACTAATGCCTGCTTTTATATTTTTCAATCATATTACGTAATTATAGCACAAAATCAAGTTTAATATCAATATCAAACCTATCCCAAGAAAATTATATTTTACAAAAATCACATAATATTTATTTTAATCACACAACGGATATGACCAATAAATTCGGATTTTAGATGCATAATTGTATGTTTCAATTCTAGGTAATTGTTAAGGTTAGTGAAATATTTCCAATATGTATCGTATGATAAGAACCAAAAATATATTTTTACATCGATTTATTTATTTATTTTAATATATAGTTAAAAAATAATTTTTCTACTTGTAATTAAATTTTAATTTTTAAAAAAAAAAAAAAGAAGAAGAAAAACTTTGTAGTTTCGAAAATTAGTATTTAACTTCAAATAAGCAATAAGTACAAAATTTTAGATCAGGGATGACACCGATCACTTTTTCAATAAATAACCGTCATGTCAAGTAAATGTAAGAAAAATGGAAATTTATTTGTAGTAAGTTATACGTAGTTGTAAATTTTTATAAATAAATTAAAAATAAGTTCTTCAATTAAAAAAAAACAGATATTGTCCCCTAAGAATAATAAAAATGTGCAATAAGATAGTACAATAGTTTGGTTACATAATTTCAGACAAATCTACTTATATATGTAGAACATGAGAAATGTTCAGTAAATAGTATATAATTATATATAAAAAGTTCAGTGTATACAGAATGAAACAGAAAGAAAATTTTATTCTGCGGCACAGTCCCCCTTAAAAATAACATTTACATGACAGAAAATAAATCATATAGAATATCTGGCATAGAGATTTTAACATAAAATAACATTAAGAAAATCTCTCTCTCTCTTTCTCTCTCTCTCTCTCTCTCTCTTCATATATATGTGTGTGTGTGTGTGCATCAGAAGGAGAAAAAAGGATTCTTAGTCCTAAAAATAATTCAAATATGCTGAGGAAAAATAGAGAAACAAAAGGAATAAAATTTTAAAAAATAACCATGAGTAAGTAACAGAGGATAGATAAACAAAAAAAAAAATATAGGCGTTGCTGTAGTATTCTGTACGTGTATGCAGTTGATATTACGTAAGTCCGTTAGTTTCTTTTTATTTTCCGATCCTTTTGTGAAGAATGTAAAAAAAAAAAAAAAAAAAAAAAAAAAAAAAAAAAAAAAAAAGAAATAGAATAAAGATTATATTAACTTACCTAGATGTGTAAAATGTAACGGAACAAAAAAAAAATAAATAACTGGAAGCACAAAAAAAAAATTTAAATTCGCCCATAGAGAATTAGCTGGGGATATGTTAAGGTTTAGGGTGAGCACCCCCCAGTTTTGAAGATCTTTGCAGCGTTATATAATGTTCGACCCTTACGTAATGCCAGGCCGTTCGAAAATAAAAACCTAGCGGCGGAACACTGCTCAGTTCGCCGTCAGACACCTACCCGCTACTGTCCTACCATGGGCTACCAGGTAAGTTTAACCCAAATCCATTACATATCTGAAAAAAATTAAATAAAATCCCCATTAAAATGTACTCAATAGAAGATAAAAATAGCAAGCCAATTATTTTTTTTTTTATTGTTTAAAAACAGCAATAAAAAGATTGTGAAATATATTTTCTTAATTAAGGTTATTTTGTTTAAGTTATGTGGATAAATTCATGTACTTTGGATTGTGTAAAGTTTTGATTTTTATTATTATTTTTGTTAGGAATTATTTAGTATTATAAAATTACAATAAAGGAATAAGACTATCACAATACAAGATAATAACAATAGATAGATAACCTTCACAATATCACACGCTTTTCTTTTCTTTTTTTACCATATCTTCAGTCTCTATATTGAGTATAAATACTAACATAAAATTTATATATATATTAAACACATGTGTAAATATATAATTTTAATTCTACAAATATTAACTAGATAAAAATTAGCTGAAAATTTCTGGAGAGAGCGGGTACCAAGCCAACAGCGGTGTTACAACCCGAAATTCGTAATCAAAATAGCGTCCCTTTTTTTAAAGCTATCCATAACCAATCTTATTTATATGTTTTTTTAACTCTTTATTTTGTTTTTAAATAATAAATGAAGTGGATTTATTAAAATATATAAATTATGTAAAAAATAGTAGAACATTCAGAACTCATATGACGTGGCTCCAACCTGTTGGGTTGGCAAATTTAGCTATATAGGTTTCACTTTGTCGTTATAACTAACGAAACACCTATTATAAATTAAAATTAATAATATAATTAATTTGTATTTAATTGCACGTGTTATTTGAGGTAATTAATTGTCAAGACTAGTTAAAAATAAATTATGGACACGTTATGTAATAATGTAATAATTATAATAATAGCTACAAATTATAACAACTTATATATTATTTATTGAATTATTCAATCGACTGAGCAAGCGTTAAACGAGATCTGCAACTGTCGCACTATAATTGCTGAAAACTCTTTTAATGATGATAATTTTTATTTTCTCAATACTAGAATTATTTACAATCTATATTTAGCTGTATATCTATTTCGCATAATTTCTTATTGTGATTGAATCAATATCTCATATTTACGTTTATCAATTGTTTTAGTTTATAATTGATGCTATTAATTACTAAATTAACTATACGGTATTTTAGATTGCGCTATACACATACGTTACACTGCAGAAGAATATAATAGAAATGACAGCTCATTATTATATTCATAAACACACATACATAAATGAATTCAACCCCGTAAGTTTTTCAAAATATATTTGTTAAATAATTAAAAAAAATAATTAAACTAGTATTGTATCGGTACCAAAATTTTTCGATTCAAAATACCGGTACCGGTACCAAAAAATCGATTCTCGAAATTCGATACTGGTACCAAAAATCGATTCTCGAAATTCGATACTGGTACCAAAATCGATTCTCGAAAATCGATTTCGAAATTCGATACTGGTACCAAAAATCGATTCTCGAAATTCGATACTGGTACCAAAGATCGATTCTCAAAATTCGATACTGGTACCAAAAATCGATTCTCGAAATTCGATACTGGTACCAAAGATCGATTCTCAAAATTCGATACTGGTACCAAAAATCGATTCTCGAAATTCGATACTGGTACCAAAAATTGATTCTCGATTTTCGGTACCAATACCTAGTTTTAAAATTAATTACTACTGCAAAGCCTAATCTAACGATAAGGAAACCCAGATGTATCGAACAAACAATTAATTGTTCAAGAAATAAATTAGATAACATTAAGTTGCAATTTTTTCTTTAACAGCTGATACATAAGTTAACTTACAGTCCAGGCAACCTACACAAAAATAAATCATTAAATAAATTTTAAAAATTCTTATTTTTGGTTTTTATTCGTATTTGAGTTAATTATCTTAATTTTCGGGGAAACGAAAATTCTTTAACAGAAACAAAACCGTGTAATAAAAAATTCGTGTGTTTTTAACAATTTTAAGAATACCCATTGTAACATTACTTTTTTTTCTCATTGTGGAGTAGAATCGATAATTAAATAATTAGGTATCAATACAATTGTTAAAGTCACCGGTATCGATCGATGCTTAGGAATCGACATTGGACCATCGATTCTTTTCACATGAATCGAAAATCGACACATCACTACATTAAACGAATAAATATTAATAAATTAAATCATTGGGTCTTTTTTACTTTAGCCCCGCATCGTAAATTAGAAAAAATAACATATGTTTTTTTGTTTTTTTTATCACTTAGTGAATAACGTATTACTAATAGTTCCTAAATGTTCATAAACATAACCTAAACTATGAGTAAACAAAACATTTAAACACGAAGAAGATCCTCTTTTTCGTTTATCTTTCTTCACTGTAATATAACTTCATCCAATGTACCTTTTATGCATTTCTTCTTTTTCTTTATAATATCAAATTTTTGATATTCTGAAAACATTCTCGTCACTTTTAAAAACCCTAGATAGATCAATAAAAATTATTATAAACTAATACTAATAACAGTTTTGATTATTTATAAACCTTCTTCAAAGACGTCTTTAACTGTAATTCAGAAGCGTGGAACTCAGTGAAGGTGAGAAACTCAGCGTGAATATTCTTGAGTGTCAAGTTCTGATATGAATCAGTTAACAAGACATTTATGATATATCTATTATATCTATAATATTAACATTTTGAAAAATTAAAATACATTTACTTAAGATTTTATCTATGTTCGTTGATATAGATCCTAATACTTTTAACCGTTACGAACAGCCAATGGCGAAACGAAACTAAAATAACGGGTTATTACCATAAACGTGAAAGGAATAATTAAGAAAGATTATTATTATCGATAAGTAAATTATATGCTTCGACTCAAAAATATTTTTCAGGCAGAAATTCGTCCTTCTTTTAATTTAAATTCTTTTTAAAAAATTATAAATAACATTTCAGAAATAACAGCTACATTTACTTGCTAAATTAACAGCTGTATCTTAGTATTGTTTATTTAAATTTTAGACACTTGAAACGTGTTGTTATTTAGAAGTGCAATTGAGACATTTGAGGGTCTGCAGACGTGCAAATGCTGGCGCGTATTCATTTCTGTAAAAAACGCGTGACCTTGAGGGAATAAGGAAACCTTCTATTTCAATGCACTCGAATTAATTAACATTTTTAAAGGAACCGTAAATCAATATTTTATTCATGCTTTGTCTTTCAAAATGTTTTATTCGAACTAATTTTAAGTTTTTTAGTTACAAATTTAAATAGATAAAGCCGAAAGAGTCGAAGGTTGGTACTAAAAATCAGAAACATAGGCATAAACATTTTAAAGGAAAAAAGAGAAAAAAATATGGCGGCTCTAAAGTGAGCTTCGAGGATTACATTTTTTTTTTTTTTTTTTTTTTTTTTTTTTTTTTTTTTTTTTTTTTTTTTTTAAATATTGCATTATAGTGTGACCAAATCATATGCGTATTGGGGTCCATGACTACATTTTATTTTAATAAAATGAAATAATTTCTTCCTCATAAGTTCTCATCAATATATAAACGCTCAACGCTGGTTTATAAATATATGAGTCACCATTGACTTTGACCTAAAGCAGATTTATTCTCCATCAGACGCTATACGGAAGTAACGTCTTCCTCGAGGAACCACCCCATAGCGCTAGTGGCGGCCAATGCCTCTCAAATCTAGGCTTACTAACAGCTGAACAGCTGATCAAGCCGTTACAATTTAAAAACATAAAAATATTGAAAATAAAAGAAATTAACTGTTATATGATATTAAAAAAGGGTTTAATAACTTTTTCCTTTATTAAAAATAAAAATAAAAAAAAAATGATATTTCGCTGGCAGAACGTGTTTGAAGACCATTCGATGTTCGATCGTAGACTATAATGGCGATGACATTTCGTGATGGACTAGTTAAATCAACCTAGCCACTCTAGCTAGAATACATCTGCAATTAGCTTTTTATTTTTTTTAAATTCTATTTTATTAAGTTCATAACCTCATTATATCTAGTTTCATTTAATTAAACTGAATTTTAATTTAATGCCTAGGTGAGTAGGTGTCGCTAAAATTTCTTGGGGTCAGGTACGCGTCTGTCGGTCGCAAAAAAATTATCATTTTTTTTATCGATCGTTGATTGACTCAGAAGTCGGTATATCCACCATCGACATGCTATGACTAACTGGTTAAATATTCCTAACTACATACTTTTCGAGAATAAATTAAAGATAAAAAACTGTCTGCTATCTGAAAATAGATTTTAGAAAACTAATATAATTTTATAAAAATTACTTTATGGCGACAGAAAATAATTTTTTTTTTTTAATTTAAAAAACCAGCATAAACATCAACTGGATCTCTTGAATTATTTCTACAGAATAGGTTAACTTTTTTTTTTTTTTTTTTTTTTTTTTTTTTTTTTTTCTATCAAAATTGTTTACAACTTTTAACTAAGGACATCAAAATATTATCTGGAGACTCTGGAACATCGAAATAGAGAACAATTTAAAGAGAAGACCAGAAATAACTTTATTAGTCCTTGATTATTTGATGTTGATTAAAATGTAGAAAAAGGTTAGCGAACTCTTAAATTGTTGATGACGTAAACATATTTATATAATGGATCAATAGTATTTATTCGGACAACCCATTAATCCAAGAAATCAATTTTATTATATATCAGATAAGTAAATCATCAAAAAAACTAACCTTTTTCTGGATCCCCAGCCATTCCGGTATACCCGGAAATGAAGAGGTGGATGGAGCAGCTAGAGAAGCCCACCAATTAGAAACTATTACACCCACTTTCTTGTCCGCGGCAGACATGTTCCGACCTCTCCACATGAAGATTTTGGGTGACTGGCAGAGTGCATGGTCTGCATCAGAAAATAATAAATTGAACAAAATCAGACTGAACATCGGTGGCTGGGCCTCTTCCTCAAGACATTGCAGAAGGGAGGAGGTGATAATCACACGGCTAAGAATTGGACACTGCCACAATAACACATGACTACCTGATGGCAAAGACAGATCCCCCTCAGTGTCAACTCTGCAGAGTTGCCCTAACAGTGAGGCATATCTTTGAGGAGTGCCCTCAGTACAGGAGAGATATGGATAAGTATGGTGTGCCTCGTCAGCTCTGTATGTTCTTGGGCGATAGCAAACAATACGTTTGTAGTACGATAAAATTTATCAAGCAAATTGGATTATATGACAAAATTTAATGTTCTTTTTTATTTTTTTTTGTATTTATTTATTTAATTTAATTATTTATTATTTTTTTTATTTATTCATTTATTTTTTTTTTTTTTTTTTTTTTTTTTTTTTTATTTTTTTATTTATTTATTTTTTTTTTTTTTGGAGGTTAATATAATTTGATTAGGAATTTGTTATTGTCTAAATTTTGGGTATGGGCAATAATAACTATAGCAGTTTTTTGCCCTTAAAAAACAATCAACAACAATAGTATTTAAAAATATTGTTTTTAGAATCTCTCTCTGTCTGTCTCTCTGTCTCTCTCTCTCTCTCTCTCTCTCTCTCTCTCTCTCTCTCTCTCTCTCTCTCTCTCTCTCTCTCTCTCTCTCTCTCTCTCTCTCTCTCTCTCTCTCTCTCTCTCTCTCTCTCTCTCTCTCTCTCTCTCTCTCTCTCTCTCTCTCTCTCTCTCTCTCTCTCTCTCTCTCTCTCTCTCTCTCTCTCTCTCTCTCTCTCTCTCTCTCTCTCTCTCTCTCTCTCTCTCTCTCTCTCTCTCTCTCTCTCTCTCTCTCTCTCTCTCTCTCTCTCTCTCTCTCTCTCTTCCTCCTCTGTTTCTCTCTCACTCTCTCTCTCTCTCCTCTCTCTCTCTCTCTCTCTCTCTCTCTCTCTCTCTCTCTCTCTCTCTCTCTCTCTCTCTCTCTCTCTCCTCTCTCTCTCTCTCTCTCTCTCTCTCTCTCTCTCTCTCCCTCTCTCCCCCCCTCTCTCTCTCTCATCTCCCCCCCCCCTCTCTCTCTCTCTCTCTCTCTCTCTCTCTCTCTCTCTCTCTCTCTCTCTCTCTCTCTCTCTCTCTCACCAAAAAAAAAATAGATTAAACAAATCTAGTGGTGTTAAGGTATTCAAAAATTATGACCCAAGATTTTTTTTTTTTTTTTCAAAAAAAGTTTTATCTAGGTAACGTAAGTCATTTTTACTTGTTCCTAGGATATTTCATAAATTTCTGGTATATTTTTTTATTTTTTATTTAATGTATTAAATAAATAAAAAAAAACTTTCAATTTTTTCGCCAAATAAGTCTTTTTGAGAATGTTTTCTATCGTATCTAGTGCCAGTTTTTATTATCGTCGCTATCATGGAAGCAGCGATTACAAAACCTATCTCTTCGAAATTAGGTTTCAAACAACTGGAAATGCAATAACAGCTACAAAAGATTAGATTAAACATCAGAAATGACGTATATTGATCAACACGGTTCTATAATTAAACGAAACTTACTTTTCGTTGCATTTGTCACCGGTGGGCCGAAGAAGATGAATGTAAGTATTTTAACAATATTACAAAAAATATTTAAACACTGAAAAAAATACATATTTACCTAAAAAAAAAAAAAAAAAAAAAAAAAAAAAAAAAAAAATAGGTTTGAGTAATGCATTTTTTCTTTGATTTGAAAGTCTATATCATTATTCTAATATCGCATTGTGATTCCAGAAAAAAACAACAACAAACAAACAAGAAAACAAAAAACAATCAAATTGGGAACCTCCTCTTTTTTTGAAGTGTGAAAAGAAACATATGAACACCAAACGTTGTATTTGAAAGTAGATACTTTTTTTTCATAAATTAATTATAATCTAATATTTCACTAAATAAAAAAAATTATTTAAAAATATCTTAGAAATCAGTCCTCTTATTTAATTTTTTAAAAGGCTTATCAAATGTTCTTTTTTAATTTCAAATATTTTCTTCGTGGGAATATGATACAAACATATTTTTGTTGATCAGATTATAAAGAAAGTTCTGATGCAAATACTTATATCATAATACACGTAATAATAAAATAAATAAAAATTTAATATTGATGTTTTACGTTAATGATGAATTTTTTGTATATTTAAATTTTTAAAATAATAAAAAATTCTAAAAAAATTAGAATGATTTTTCACTTATTAATTTTTTTTTAGTAAATAATTTAATATTTCGTCATCTTTATAAATATTTATAAGATCTTGTAATTTTGAAAAAAAAAAAAAAAAAAAAAAAAAAAAAAAAAAAAATCAATGCATTTATAACGATTTTTGCAGCATAACCTTGAGAAAATTAGAGCAAGCAACACTCTTATTTTCTTTTTTTTATTTGCCATTTCAAACTTAATTTTTTATTTTTAAAACTATTCCTCTTCGAATATTATACAAAGAACTTTTAAGAGCTGTGATTATAGAGAAAGTTGAGAAACAAATACATACACGACGGGAAAAATAATAAAATTTATATTAATGTTTTACGGTATCAAATGGTGATTGATTTTTTAATTTAATTTACTTTTTGTTTTAAATTTTAAAGCTGAAAAAATGTCCTATAAATAAGTATATTTTTTTATGTTTTCAGTAAATTTTTTAAAACTTTCATTATCTTTATAAATATTCATAAAATTAAGTATTTCGAAAAAAAAAAAAAGTCAGATACGATTCTTGCAACAAACTTTAAAAAAAAATAGAACATTAAATTTCTCTCAATTTCTTTTTTGAATGGCATATAAAACTTGAAGATTATTCTAGGTAGAATACAAGTTGAGAGAATAGAGAATGATGTAGCGTAAACACTTAAATTAAAAATTAAAAAAAAAAAAAATGAAAATTTTATGTTTAAAAATTTAAGAAATAAACTGAAAAGCACATTAGTGTTTATTTCTAAGCTACTTATTATTATTTTTTTATCGAAACTCGTTGAGGTCATATTGAATTTAAAATAACCTACAAACTTCTGAGATTTTATAAAAAAAAACAAAAACGGATCATTAGTTCAGAAAAATTATTAGTACTTAGAACGACGAAAAAAAAATATTTTCCCGGGTCATAAAAGTGTACTTAAGACGTTAATCGATAACAGGATACGATATAAATTTAAAAAAATAAAAAATACAGTTATAGACTGTAAAATTGCATTAAAAATTTTATCCGCCAGTTGATATTTCAAAATAAAAGTTTTTTTCCGATGTTTGTAATATTTTTCTTTTAATTTTTTATTTATATATTTTTCATAAATTGAGTGGAAACCAAAAAAAATCGCTTATATCTTAAAAAATTATTTCTGAAATAGAAAATCTAGCTGTTTCCTGAACAAATCAACTAAGAAGCATATGAATTTTTGTAGTTCACTCAGTAAAAAATTTATAATAGTAATTTTTTTTTTTTTTATTAACTTGTTTCTTTTTAGCACAGTATCCTAAATTAACATCGTGACTATTATCCAAAATTAGGGTAATAATTATAATATTTTTAATTAAATGGATTCAATGCTCGCGTAAAACGAAAAGCGTGAATATACGACGAAGAAGGTTTACATTTAGTAGTGTTGCGTCAGGAATTTAATCGGGAAGATTTTTCAACTTGAAAACATAAATTTTCAAATTGAAATTCTGAGAAAAATAAAATGTTTTCATTTGCTTCAAGTTTTATTCAAGGACGAACATAAAGTGATGTACAATGTTTTTGTTGATGATACAAAGAGGACAGGCTAAATTTAGCTCATCGGCTCTGTGACTATTTAGAGCAGAGCCATATGTATATATTACATTCAACTGTTCTCTAAAGGTCTCCTAACCAAACCAAAAATTTGTATGTTTGGAGATGAAAAAATAATATGTTTTATTTTACTTTATCGATAATTAGTAATTTCGTAGTGGTTACTTCTTTGATACCTACAGGTACATATGACATTCTAATGTACTTTTAAATATAGATTACTCACTGCTGTGAACTATATTAATATATTTTTCCTATTTACAAGCAATCACGAGCTGGTTATAAACAAAATAAATTAATTTTACGCTAATATATTCCGATTATCTTCAAACAGGAAATTAATAACTTCTTACTGATTTAATTATTGTTATCGTGTGTTTGTTATTAGTGGCCCAGCGTGACAAAAGACGATCGATAACAAATTCGAAACGTTGACACGCAATAAAAAAATTAACCATTTCCCTCCTGAAGGATTTATTTCGGCTGGGTTCATATGTTTCGAAATTATAATACAATAGAATATATTTGTAAGTATTTTATTTCGATTAAATGTACAATAAATTTATTTCTGATGTTTATTTTGTAATACGAAATAATTACAGATATACCATAAATTTATAATCAAATCTTTTTTCATAAAATCGTTTAGTAACACATTAAATGAAAACAAATCGTTTCACTCATAAAAGATCATAGATATTTTAACCATAATATTGTATTAAATAACAGTGACCAATAATAATATTTCAAATATTAAACAAATTGAAAAAACGTAATTCAACTTCCTTTAACTGGTTTTAATGACTAATATATAAACCATAATTGAAGGATTTGGTGGATGAAGGGGTTATATCACATTTTAAAAAATACAATCTTGTTCAGTAGATGAAGGAGTTATGTGCAGAAGTTTTTAAGTAGCATAATCTGAATATTTCAAAACAACTAAAAAAGAATATACGAAGAAAATGAACGGGGTATTTAACATTTTCCTGTAAAAGGAAATTTAAAAAAAACAAAACAAAACATTAAACATAAATGACTCAAAATTTTGTTTTGTTACATAACCCCTTCTTCCAACAAACCCTTCAATTAACAGGTATATTTTTCCCTAAATATTGTTAATTATATTTGAGGAGTTATTAAATATTGCTAATTTTTTTTTAAGGTTAAATTGGCTAAAGAAAAATCAAGCCAGGTGTGCCAACTTAACAACTAATTCTCGTTAAATCTTTCAAAATAATAATTAATTTTCAAGGGAGTTATTTTAAAAAAAAAAATGGTGTTTTATATTAATTTTAATTTTTACAATAATCTTAAATTTTAAAAAGAAATGTTTTATTAAAAAACGTAGTAGCGTTTGTATTTCTATCCTATAGCCTTTGGCTATCGCCCCTGAGTTATTAGGAAGCGACCAAGTATTTAATCAGCTGTTGTAATTAGGCCGCATAGAAAAATAGTACAATAGTTGATTGACCTATATCTGTTAGCTAATAGACAAATTAAAAAAAAACAAAAAAACTAACGCCTACACGCCCGGACTAACATCATCGGTTGCCATTTTTGTCTATTTATATAATCAAAAACATATCGAATATTTAGAAGAAAAGAAAGTACAACCCAAAACATCATTACAATATATTGTTTTTCATTTAGATCTCTATCATCGAGGCAGGTGTATGTCAAACATTTGGCTAAAATAATTTATAGTTACGTATCAAGAACTGTTATGACTGGAAAAGTTTTAGAAACACACAATTTTAGTTTTTTTAATTTTTTTTTTTTTTTTAAGAAATAAACATTTTTACGTATTGTAGGCGTTCTTTTTTTTACTATTTTTTAACAGCTTTTAATTTCCGTTCTTCGGAAGGGACGTAAAATGGGGGTCCCGAGCCTGTGCGATGTCAGGTAATCGTTAAAGATCCCTATCCTAATTATACCTGGATAGGCAAAATTTAGGACTCCCACCGTAGCATCGTCCGATTAGCCATAGCAGCATAAAGTGACGTTAAACGAAATAAGCAAACAGCTTTTATGGATGAAACATTACGATCTTTATCACTCCAGGGCCAATAGTAATACAAAGGATGATGAATACATGTATACAATATACGCTAAAAAAAGTTTATTAATAATGCCAACCATTTATTTTATTCTTACTATTATTATTATTTAATTTTTTATTTATTTATTGCACCTAATATATTGGGTTGTTTATCTTTATATATTTTTTAAACATATAAAAGAAAAAACAAGAAAAAGTACAATAAAATATATAGTTCTATTTATTCTTTCTATCTACTTATTCATTTTTTTCCTTTCTTTATTGTAGATATCGTGAAAATAGAATTATAAGTCCATATTATTGCCTCATTCCCAGCAAATTGCAATACTAAATATACGAGTATATTTTTTTTATTTAAAAAAAAAAAAAATATTTCGACGAAGAAGAACAAAATATAATAATAATAAGGTAAATTAAAAATATAAATAATAAAATAAAATAGCAATAATAATTTAATAAAATATTTAAATAAACATAGTAAATAAGTATGCCTGTGTCCCATATTTCCGGTAAGATCCTCTAATTCTTCTTTAAACTCAATAAAATTAATCTTATTTCATATTATACCGTAGTACTTACGTTTAACAATCAAACTACCTATATAATGATTAAATAATTGAAGGAATTAATATTTTAAAAATAGAAAATTTTAAAATTAACGTCTATAATCCGGCCCGGAGGACCAATATTATGTAGAAGTATAACACAGAGGAGAACCTTTTAATTTCATATCTCTTTAAAGATAACAAAATGTTAAAAAGAAATAAAAGATTAGCAATTACAAAGCTTAATGGAAGAAATAATTCAGCATTAGACATAAAGGCGGCTCTTTTAAGGTAGCTACTGTTATGATAATCAGGCGAGGAAGTTGTAAAAGCTGAATAAATTTGCGAATCTCGATTTAATATTCTGTCCGAGATAAGAACAATAAAAAAAATAAAGGAATAAGGAAAAATATAAATGGAATACCGATCGGGAAATACGATGTGCTGTTAAACAATTATTTACATTTTGTATGCTTCTTACGATGAGGAAAGAGAATGCCGAGTATAATGTAACGAACTTTACCTACAACGTCTAATAATACATTACAAATTTCATATACAAATAAAAGTTTCAGAAAATTAAGTTGTTAAGCAGTTGTTCTTTTCTTAAACGGTAACGGTTTTAAACCGTTCGTCAATAAGTACTTAGGTTTCGACATCTTACATCTGATGAAGTTTTTTTTTTTTTTTGTTTTTTTTTTCTATATATTAATACTATACTATAAAACAACTACTCATCAGTAGCACATGAATAAAAATTTTACACTAGAAGGTCACAACACCATCTTATTTTCAGATCCCTCGGATGATTATTGGGAATGGAGTGGGAAGCAAGTTGAGAAACTAGTGGATTTGAGTGGTTATGGAGCTTATTATGAAAGGATAGGTATCTGGTTTGGGCTAACTAAGCAACATATGGAACATTTAGGTCTTTATGGATAAATTTATTGGTGACAAAGTAACGGGTATTTAGGATTTTTCGAAGGATTTTGGATTGTGAGGATTGGATACGAGAATTGGATGGTTTGGTGGAGCCCCAAAGCTCAATTCTTTATGTCCAGATAGGTATCATAACTGTCATGTAAATGAGTCTTTTGTAGAAAATCGAAAGTTTTGAACGTTTGTCTAGTTGGAGCCCTAGATAGCCAATCTGTTCAACAGGGATCAGTGGAATGTTATTAAAGATACTATAGGGCAGGAAGTCGTAGGTTTACGGCGAAGGGTAAAGGTTATTTGGTGATATTTGTTTTAATTTTCTTCTGTACGTCCAAATACAGTCATGTAAATAAGTCTTTTGTAATGAATTGGGAGCTTTGATCGTTTGTCTAGTAAATGTTGAAGTAGTCTGTAACAAGCAGTTTCTTGTCGCTTTAGTCTTTTCTAATGAAGTTAGAACAAAAATATTCTCAAATAGATTTATGAAATATTGTGGTATACTTATAAACAAATCACTACTTATAAGAGAGACAGTAGGAATAATACAAATCTATACTATTGTATAAAAGGACAAGCCATTTTTCGGTTGTGATCACTAACCGCGAAAACTATCCAACTAATCTATACCAAATTTTTACCACATCGTTTTTTTAGTTCCAGGAAGGTTTAGCAATAATAAAATCTATCGATTTCTAATTATTTTGTTGTTAAAAAAGTTATAATATGTGGATAAAAGTGAAGCTTCAAAATAAAGTTATAAATGTACGATGTTATATAAAGCTTGAAATTAATAATAAAATTAGCTTATAATTAATTATACTATTAAACATTTAATTACAATGTTGAGTAGCTGAAACAAGGTTCGGTACACTGCCATATACTTTTATCGTTAGAAATTAAAATTCAACTAGATGAAATCAATAAAATTAATTCTGCCGAATAAAAATTATTACCAAAACAAAATGTCGATCATTTCTTTTTTGATATTGTGTATGAAAATATGATTGATGGACCTTTGTAGTAAACACTATGCAGTCTATTATTCGTATAATTTTATTTACAAACCATATCCCTTCCATTATTTTCGCAACTTTTTTATTTTAATAATATAAACAATTTTAAACACAAAATGAGAATTTTAGCATTTGACCTCCATTACCGACAACCTTTAGAGAAAAGAAGCGTCTAAAAATAATTGTTGAGGCTACTGAAGCCAACTCTGATTCATGGGAATGAATCTACATTTTGTGTCACATTTAATGTAATCTACATTTATATGCATGTAATTATGACTTAAATATATACATGTCATATATAACTTAATTAATTAAATAATTAAACGTGAATTATATCTACATACTAGCTGAAAGTACCCCGCTCCGCTACGGTTTAATATCATTAGGATAAAGACAACTTAAATTAGTAAAAGTTAAGCTTAACGTTGATAATTATTATTACTTAAATAAACCTGAACAATTCCATTCTTAAAATAATTTCAATAAGTAAATTTGACAATTTGCAAAAGTTAATTTTATATTAGTTTGATAGCCCTCCAGTGAAGCTTCGAGGCAGCACTCCCATCTTACCCAGCTCTGATACCAGACCATCAGCTTTTTCTTATGGCATACTTTAAGTGAATATAGTCTTAACTTCTCAACTTTTTTGAAGAAAGTTTAGTCTTTCTGTTTCTATTTTTGCGTACATATCAAGCATAAATTGGTTGAGGAGATTACGAAATTAAAGTAAATAAGGTTCTTCACCTCCTCGCTCCACTAACATTTAGGCGTAAAAATCAGCTGCAGACACAGTTTTCTTAAGTGATGTATTGGAGTTTGGGTCACGCTGAGGGATGTTAATACTGTACCTTTCTTCTCCATGGTAGAACATGATACGATACTAAAGAGAATCATACACTTGGTAGAACTCACTGATTCTTATCTGTTTTTTGTCCCTACATCGAACTGGCCTTACATGTCATCACAAGAGAACAGTCTTTTAACCTCCTCTTTAACATAAGTCTTTTAATAGCTTCTCTTCACGAAACAACTCAAACTTGTAAGTTCTAAGTAACCTCTGCAGCTACCATGAGTTCACAGAAAGTACCAATATTATAAGGTTTCGACATCGATCGTATTTTTGTTTGTTTACAACTATAAGGAACTTAAACGGTGGTCAAAGTTTGCGGCTTAAAGATCTAACCTATTTTTTAACTTAGCTTATCTCCAAATACCATATGACAATTAATCTATTATTATTCACCCAATAAAAATTGAAATCGCATTTTTCGCAAATTACCCGCTATCCAGGCCGATTTTTTTTTAAAATTCCTTTCTTAGCGAGCACCTACGGCCCTAGAGGAATCTACATATCGAATTTCATTCCAATCCGTTCTGTGGTTTCTGAGATTTCGTGTTAAGTGAGTGAGTGGTATTTGACAAATATATAATAGATTTATATTTAAAACTAGCATAACCCGTCGAGGTTTCACCTGCTCTCTTAAATAAATAAATTACATTATTTTAACTAGTAATTGAATTTCATTTGTTTATCGATAAAAATATTGTATTGATGTATGGAATTCAGCATTATTTCTTCAATGGTATTTTCACGCATGGAAGTAATTTTTAACCATGGTTATAATTGCATTGATTAGGTGTTTGAAGATACGTATAAGCATAATTAGACATCCAATTTGGCAGAAATAATTATATCGGTGCATCTGGATGGATTTTAATTTCTTACCCATAAAAGTATATGACAGTTTGTCAAACCTCGTTTCTAGCACTCAAGACTATACATTTTAATTATTATTATAGTAAAATTTATTATTATAAACCTTCATAGACCTATGAACATCTTGTAGTTAAAATTCGGTACAGTTAAGTTTAATTGTTTTACCATTGCAAACTCCGTTGCTGAATGGCCACATATCGGTCGATTTTTGAACTGCACTGGGATCCATATGTCGCTCCAAATATTTATAACTTTTGTATTTTAAATTGAATTGAAGATAAGTAAATTCTATCATGAATTTCTAGTTCTATATAACACCGTGCCTTTGTAACCTCTCTCGAATGGTGCTCGCCACATATTTATCGCTTTTTTATGGCAATATAATTGAAAATCTTAAATTTTAATTATTGCTAACCTTCCTTGAACTATGGTTAAAATTTGGAAAGATTGGTTCAGTAGTTTTCGTGGCTAGTGATCACAAAAGAAAAATGGCTTGTTCTTATATATAATAGTATAGATATACATTATTAATAATGCAGATGGATTTAATATCCAGTGTTTATAAATTCTGTTGCATCAATCGAGCTCTGAATATCTATACACGACATATCGTGATCTTCTTTATTTTATTTTTATAAAATGCAATTTTAAATATTCCAATCACGTTAAAATGATATTCCTGTTTATTTAATTGTTTTATACAGGGTGTTCGGAAGATCAATGGCCAAAGAGGTATTTCGGAACCAACTTAAGGTGACTTACCTATGTACAAAGTCTTACGGTTTTTTTTTTTTTTAATTGCTAAAATCAAACATTTATGCCTTATAACTTCGTTGTTTGCAGATATATCGACGCCATTTTTTTTCTGTAATTACTAATATATGGTCCATGTATAATAAAAAAGATTTGATGCAATAAAAACCGGTGATTGTTAAATCTTGTTTAAGGCAAAAAACAACAACATATTTTTAAAATAATTTGGATTTAGCTGTTACCCTTACTTTTTTTTTTTTTTTTTTTTTTTTTTGCCCTTACCAAGATTTAACGATCTCCCGTTTTTTTTTTCGTATCTGTATTTTGCATCAAATATTTTTTATTTTACATGAACAATGTATTAGTAATTACGGCAAAAAAAAAAAAAAAAAAAAAAAAAATGGCGTTGATGTATCAGTAAACAACGAAGTTATAAGAGATAAATGTGTGATCTTGGTAATTTTTACAAATAAAAAAAAAATTCATAAAAAAAAAACCTAAAGACTTTGTATATAGGTAAGTGACCTTAAATAGGTTCAAAATGAACCTACCTACACCAGATATCTCTTTGGCCAACCATCTTCCGAACACCCTGTATATAGATATTTTGTTATTTCCACTTCTTTAATGTGAGGAATTTTAACTGTACATATTGTGTGAATGGGTTTATGGTCATCTATATTACTTATTAAGGCAGATTGTAATATTATTTCAATTAAAAAAAAAAAACTTCTACCTAAAAAAAATAACTTTCAAATATATTTAGTGTTTTAAATATTTGTATTTTGTTATTGATGTTTCCTGACGTGAGAAAAATATCATAGAATAGCATAGAAACAAACACGAAACCAAGAATACTGATTGATAGTTGGTTGGAAAAGGAATTTTAGAAACCAAACTAGACACCTGAGTTCCATAAACGGAAAGTAGAAAAACCGGCAGGAAAAGGAGGACGTGCAAGAAGTGAAATTTAATTTTAAAAATGCAACAAGGTTATTTAGTTATTAATAATAGTAATTAAAAAAAATAAGAAATTACCAAATAAATGATCTTAAATTAGCTGGATATGGTTTGTGAAACACCTATCAAATTAAGTGTGACGTGACATAATTTTGTCCTCGGATAATTTTACGAAAATATTTATTTCTTGTCTTCTAAGCCGATGAGGAGTTAGGTTTGGTTCTAGACTAATCTTTGGAATAGTTCATCTCATAACTAATCCTATATTACTCCGAAGACAAATGGGAACTAGTCCAGTCAATAAACACATTGTAGAGTGCATGAAATATGCGATGATTTGTGACTTCACAGCTTTGCTAGGAATAGTTAGAAGGTAAACACACTAAAAGTCCCCGTCCCAGAGGGGTCAGCTAGGGGGAAGAGGAGGTCACATTTTGGGTTTTTTCGTTCATATCTCGAAAACAGTAGACTCTAGGAAAATACGTTACAAATCAAAACTAAAGCTAATTAAATTGCCTATAAAAGTGTTTATATACATATTTGTCGAACTTTCAGCGGTTTTCGAGATATACGTTATTAAAATCGATAATTTTCGACTTTAATTGAGTACCATTAAATAATGTAGAACAGATAAGATACCTTGGATTTTATCTGGACAAGAGACTTACCTGGAACCCTCACACAAGATTGAAAAGACAAGAAGCTGCACGTCGATTTCGACTATTACAACACCTACTTGACAAACGTTCAAATCTCCCGATTCACTATAAAAAACTCATATATATGACGATTATCAGACCTATTTGGACATACGGAATAGAGTTATGGGGATCCACCAAACCATCGAATTCTTCCCGCATCCAATCACTCCAATCCAAAATCCTTCGAAAAATCCTTAATGCTCCCTACTTTGTCACAAATGAAATCATCCACAATGACCTTAATATCCCATACGTCGCTGATTTGGCACGAACCAGATACCTCTCCTTTCATAATAAACTCACTGCTCATCCAAATCCACTTGTTGCACAACTTGCTTCCCATTCCATTCCTGGCAATCCTCCGAGGCGTCTGAAAAGAAGATGGCCTCGTGATCTTCTTTTGTAAATATTCATTAGAGTACTACCAATGGGTAGTTCCTCTGCAAATTGTATTCATGTCATTATATCTCATATATACCGCATATTTACTAGATGTGTTTTGTAATACAGTTGTAAATTTCTATTAATAAAAGAGTAAAAAAAAGAAGATAATTTTCGAAAAATAATAATATTCACCTCACTTTTTGTCAATAATATGCCTCAAGTGGCAGAAACTTTAATATGAAATTAAAGTAAATTTAATGCTCTACAACTATGGTTCCGACATTGTTTTTGAAAAACGATCGGGGAAGGCACTAGAAGCAAATGTTTGACAAAAAGTGAGGTAAAAATAATTTGGTTGCGAAAATTATCGATTTTCAATAACGTATATCTCGAAAACCATAAGCAGTTCGACAAATATGGATATAAACAATTTTATAGAAAATTTAATTAGCTTTCTTTTTTATTTGAAATATATTTTTCAAGAGCTCACCGTTTTCGAGATATATTCGAAAAACCCGAAAATGGGACCTTTTGACCACCCCCATCGTTAGCACACCCCCAGCGGTGGGGACTTTTTAGTATGCTTTCCTTCTAACTACTCCTAACGAAGCTATGAGGTAAAAAATAATCGGATATTTCATGGACTTTACACCCCTCAATTCAGCACTCATTGACTGGAGTAATGTCCATAGTACTTTAATCCTTTGTGAGTGAAATACTAATAGAAACAAAACATTTTTTTGTTCTATTTAAGTTTATGTTATTTAAGGTTATGTCTTTATATTTTCTATATTTTCTTCCCTGAAGTAGCTGAATGACATATAAATATACCAAATTTTTATCCAAAGCAATTCAACAGTTCAAACATATACTAGAATTTTCTATTTATCTCTAGTTTGATAAATTGGAAGGTTACAGTAGGTAGTCCCTCTTTAATTTTTCTCCATGTCTTTAGATTCTCATTTCAACCAATATACTTGTATCATAAATAATAATGTCATAAACAGTATCCCAAGAAAACAAGAATGTTATAAACTTTACAGTAATATTTTTTTATTTTTCTGTTGTGTTCATATCAAAGTTATAATTAGATTGGTGAGGCATCACAGTCACCAGCTTCGTTCTTGTTTTGTTATTTTTTTTTGCTGAAATTATTTTTAGTTCCGTCAACAACATGGTCTTTAGCGATTGTTGGTAATGCTTACAACGTGTTATAACATTATTTTGAAAAACATAAAAACATTTGATAATCTGTAACACAGATCGATAAGTATGTAGCGGTAGCTATTAAAACAAATATTAGTTTTACTAATTATTTTTTTGCGTTTAACGGACTACTTTTATGTGTTGTCATGGCAACCAGTTTTGTTTATAATGATTGATAATGTTTAATTGTAACCTCCTCAGTTTTGTTGTTATCGTTATAGTCTGTTTTGCTTTGTGTTAATTTTGAACAAGTAGTTTTTGTTGAGATCATCTGGTTTACATAAAAAACTAATCATTCTCGAAAAGTCTTTTAAATATATAATATCACTAGCTGAAAGTACCCCGCTCCGCTACGGTTTAATATCATTGGGATTAAGGACAACTTAAATTAGTAAAAGTTAAGCTTAACGTTGATAATTATTATTACTTAAATAAACCTGAACAATTCCATTCTTAGAATAATTTCAATAAGTAAATTTGACAATTTGCAAAAGTTAATTTAATATTATTTTGATAGTCCTCCAGTGAAGCTTCGAGGCAGCACTACCATCTTACCCAGCTCTGATACCAGACCATCAGCTTTTCTTATGGCATACTTTAAGTGAATATAGTCTTAACTTCTTAACTTTTTTGAAGAAAGTTTAGTCTTTCTGTTTCTATTTTTGCGTACATATCAAGCATAAATTGGTTGAGAAGATTACGAAATTAAAGTAAATAAGGTTCTTCACCTCCTCGCTCCACTAACATTTAGGCGTAAAAATCAGCTGCAGACACAGTTTTCTTAAGTGATGTATTGGAGTTTGGGTCACGCTGAGGGATGTTAATACTGTACCTTTCTTCTCCATGGCAGAACATGATACGATACTAAAGAGAATCATACGCTTGGTAGAACTATTGATTCTTATCTGTTTTTTGTCGCTACATCGAACTGGCCTTACATGTCATCACCAGAGAACATAAGTCTTTTAACCTCCTCTTTAACATAAGTCTTTTAATAGCTTCTCTTCACGAAACAACTCAAACTTGTAAGTTGTAAGTAACCTCTGCAGCTACCATGAGTTCACAGAAAGTACCAATATTATAAGGTTTCGACATCGATCGTATTTTTGTTTGTTTACAACTATAAGGAACTTAAACGGTGGTCAAAGTTTGCGGCTTAAAGATCTAACCTATTTTTTAACTTAGCTTATCTCCAAATACCATATGATAATTAATCTTTTATTATTCACCAAATAAAAATTGAAATCGCATTTTTCGCAAATTAGCCGCGATCCAGGCCGATTTTTTAAAATTCCTTTCTTAGCGAGCACCTACAGCCCTAGAGGAATCTACATATCGAATTTCATTCCAATCCGTTCGGTGGTTTCTGAGATTTCGTGTTAAGTGAGTGAGTGGTATTTGACAAATATATAATAGATTATGTGAAAATTTTGGAACAACATTTCGAAGTTAACGGAAAATTGTGGTGATCTGTTTGACGAATGAACGAGGTCTAGCATTTTTTAATATTTCAAAAAACTATTGAAGATAAGTGGAGTGTATTTCTATTCCTGCCAGTATGCCTTACTTAATATTAAAATACTTAAATTTACTGGGGTCACCTGTGGTGTGGTGGTTAGCATAGCAACCTACTAAACCCAAGATTGTGGGTTCGCAGCCCGGCAGATGACCTTAGGATTTTTTAAAGGGAGTAAAAAATCCTCAGCTATGCCGTCCTTCGGAAGGGACGTAAAATGGGGGGTCCCGAGCCTGTGCGATGTCAGGTACTCGTTAAAGATCCCTATCCTAATTATACCTGGATAGGCAAAATTTAGGACTCCCACCGTAGCATCGTCCGATTAGCCATAGCAGCATAAAGTGACGTTAAACGAAACAAACAAACTTAAATTTACTATTTTATTGTAGCATATAGGATTCCTCGCTTTAATTTTAAAAAGGGTTTTACTAGTTAAAAGTTCTCTTCCGATTTTTAGTGGCATTTCGACGGCCTCATTCAGCATGATATCTATAGGTGTTGATTTGAGAAAGCCTAGGCAAATTCTTATACAACGGTTTTGAATTAGCTCTAGTTTTTTCAATGATGAATCTGGGGCTTCACCGTATATGACTGCTCCATAATCAAATATTGCCCTTATCGTAGATCTATAAATAATAAAGATATGTTTGGGTCAGCTCCCCATTTGGAATTGATACTTACCATTCCGAGTGTATTAATCATTTTCTCGGATCTTTTAATGATTTCCAATACGTGTTTATTCCAGTTTAATTTTCTGTCCATTGATCCCCCAATGGGAAGGCATGTTCTCTACTAAATGGGCAAACCACCGATTTGGCTGAAGAAATTTCCATACCGTTGTCTAACTGCCATCTTTTAAAACCTTTTACCGCTTCATTTAATTCTTTTATGCCACTAATTGTGTTTTTAGGTGAAGTATATAAACATATATCGTCAGGAAACTGTAGTATCGAAACTTCCTCCGGAATATAATTTCTTAAATCAGAAGAGAATAATATAAATAAAATACAGCTTAAAATACCTCCCTGAGGCAGTCCGACTTTAGCATTCCTGGTTGAAGTTATAGTATTATGCACTCTTAAATATATTTTTCTATTTTCTACTCAGTATTGTTGTTATCGCTATAAAAAATGTTATAAAATAGAGTCTGTTTTTGCTTTGTGTTAATTTTGAACAAGTAGTTTTTGTTGAGATCATCTGGTTTACATAAAAAACTAATCATTCTCGAAAAGTCTTTTTTATAATATCATTAAATAACATATTATTATTAATTAATCATCAGCTGATTGCCACATATTAGTGTGACATTGGTTATAAGGTAGGATGGGAAATAATTAAATACATCAAATAACTTAAGAATCAAAGATACAAATAGTTTGGAGCTAGGAACAAGATCTGTTATTGATAAAGATAAAATTATTTAAAACACCTACAAGCTGTAGTAATGACAGAGCAAGCCGATATTAATTTCAATAGCATCCCGAATAGTTTATTAACTATTTAAAGGTAATATTTTTGCAAAATAAAGATATAAAAATAATAAAACAATGAACTGATTATTTAAATTTTTACTTCATAACCATTGTTGGTTTTTTCTAATTACTTTACTCATAATTTTAGAATCTTGATTTACTGATGGGAATTACTAAAGGAAATTAGACTCTGTAACGATGTTAGCAGATCTAAAAACAGTGGCATTGGTAATATTATAATTAGTATTGTATAGATCTTTTGTTTTGTATTTAATTCGAAATTATTTTTATTGAAATAGTTTTTTTTTAATTTAAATTTTGTTAAAAATGTAAACTTCCTTTTAAAATTACATATGTAGGGTATCAAATCGTATTAATAATTATATAAAAATATTGATTGATATTTAAGTCATATGTAAAATCAGAAGGTTACTTATTGTAAAAAAGTAATGCGTGAAATAAAAATTTAAAAAGTGAAGTTATATTTATTTGACTAAAAAGTTCTAAAATCTCTGAAGCTATAAAGACAGCAACAATTTGGTGACCCCGACGTTCACGATGCCGCAAGACGGGAGTGATGATGACGAAACAGATGAAAAACAAAGAAACAAATATAAATAAGGAAGAAGTAAAAGTAGAATCTAAACCAGAATTGGAAATTTAAAAAATCACTGAATATTCCAAAAGGAAAGCTAAAATAAAGAAACCAGAACCAAAGATAAGGAGAAATGAATGAAGATGTGGCTGAAATAAAACCAGAAACTTTGAAAAAAAAAAAATAGCCAAAAGAAAATATACTCTGGATACAGAAAGTACGTTCAGAAATAGATAAAATAAAAGTATATGAAGGAAAGTGAAACGAAAAAGAAAATAGTGTTAGAAGAAAATAAAGTTAAGCCAGTCAATAAGAATGAAGAAAAATATTAGAAGGTAATGAAGTTAAAAACAAAATTGAAGCCGCAGAGAGGCTAAGACAGAAAACAAAAAGCTGAAGAAGCAAATATAACAAAAGCTGAAGAAGCAAATAAAACAAAAAAGATGAAAAAGCAAATAAAACAAAAGCTGAAAAAGCAAAAAAAACAGAAAATAAAGAAAAAATAAGGAAGAATTAGTAATTAAAAAACATACAGACCTAAATAGGAAAAACAAGGAGGAGAAAAGCCATAATAGAAGGTGAATCAAAGAAGATAAAAGAGAAAGGAGAAAAATTAAGATTAGAATCTGAAACTAAAGAAAACGATTGATGAAAAAAAGTTATAATTGAAATTAAAAAAGATGAAAAAAAGGTGTTACAGAATGCTCAAATTAAAAAAAAAAAAATGGAAAGAATAAATATTAACAACACACTCCAAAGCTAAAAAGAAAAAGTGATTTAAAAAAAGAAAAAAAAAAAAGAAAAAGAATCTGTTTAAAAACATGAAAAAGGAAAACGCAAAGACACAATAATGAGGGGGAACAACAAGAACGGGTAGAAGAGTCAGGTTTCCCCAGCATTACCTGCAGTGATCAGATGCGAAATGTTCCTCTAGTGATTAACATGAGTGAAGTGGATTATTATCATTTTTTTTTTATAATTTTATTTTTTTAATTTGTTATGGTTTTATTTTTTTTTTAGAAAGAGAAAATAATTGTTATGTAAAATATGTTAGGTATAATTATGTTTTGTAAAAAATGTTTTTTTCAGTTTATAAAAAGTGCTTGTTTAGATAGTTTTCTTTATTTTTTGGCATGCTAATGTAATCTCAAAGTCAAAATTGATATCGTAACATACTGATGTTACTGGGAGAGGAGTAATGTAGGGTATCAAATCGTATTAATAATTATATAAAAATATCGATTGATATTTAAGTCATATGTAAAAATCAGAAGGTTACTTATTGTAAAAAAGTAATGTGTGAAATAAAAATTTAAAAAGTGAAGTTATTTATTTGACTAAAAAGTTCTAAAATCTCTGAAGCTATAAAGACAGCAACACATATATAAAGGATGTTCTTCACGGGAAAAGAAGATTCGTATTCAAGAGGAACTGCTTTTATTTTTATGAAAAAACTTTCGCCGTTTTTGGGGAACGCGAGGGCGTTACCGCTTAGTTTGATATTAGGAGAGTAGGAACAGTTAGGTGCTCAACTCTTCTCATACTAAATATCTTTACAAGGAGGCAGTTTCTAATTAGTGAGTTCCTTTTGACTCTGTTTTTCCTAATACGAAGTGAACTGGATTTGACAGATCTTGCTTGATCCCTCTTGGCTGTTCAAAATATTGTTTCGAATAAAACAAATTACCTTTTAAATCCCAATTTTTAAGTGTAGGAGATTTTTTGACACACTCTAGCGCAGTTAGTATTGCTCGGATCGAAAATTTGATGACATCTTACCTGTCAGAAATTTAATGGAAAATATTTGTTGTTATATAACAATTGTCACTAGGAACTACCGTTTGGGAGCTATATTGGTTTAAATGAAAAAAGTCATGTTTTGCCTACATTTTTAAAAATAATTTAAATAATGTTTTACTTGAGGAAAGCATGCTGGTATAGAAGGATCAATATACGAGGGTGAATCAAATATAAATGGTAATTTTCAAAATTATATTTATTGAATAATATTATACAGAAACTATACCTTCAACATTTTTCAATGTAGTCTCCTGCATTATCTACACACTTCTGCTACCGATTTGGAAGCTTGAATATTCCCTGTTCATAAAAAGACTGAGGGCGAGTTTTTAACCATTCGCACACGTGCTTTTCGACGTCTTCATTGTTTTCAAATCGTTTTCCTCCAAGTGATTCTTCACATGTGATGAGACGTGGGTCCACCATTACACCCCCGAATCGAAAATGGCAAGTAAGGAGTGGCGAAGGAAGGATGAAGGCTGCCCAGTGAAAGCCAAAACTCGTCTCTCAGCCGGAAAAGTTCTTGCAACAATTTTTTTTGACTCAAGGGGAGTTCTACTCATTGATTTTCTTCACGATCAACGAACAGTGAATGCGGCTTACTACTGCCAGGTGCTACAGTCAGCGAAAAAACCAGTTACCGGAACAAAAGACGAGGTGTGCCCATTAGAGATGTCATCCTTCTCCATGACAACGCAAGGCCTCACACCGCATTGTTGACAAGGGATAAATTGGAAGAAATGGGCTGGGAAACTCTCGAACACCCTCCTTACAGTCCAGACCTGTCCCCTTGTGACTATTTTTTGTTTGCGCCCCTGAAAGAATCACTTGGAGGAAAACGATTTGAAAACAATGAAGACGTCGAAAAGCACGTGCGCGAATAGTTAAAAACTCGCCCTCAGTCTTTTTATGAACAGGGAATATTCAAGCTTCCAAATCGGTGGCAGAAGTGTGTAGATAATGCAGGAGACTACATTGAAAAATGTTGAAGGTATAGTTTCTGTATAATATTATTCAATAAATATAATTTTGAAAATTACCGTTTATATTTGATTCACCCTCGTAATTAGGATTGATGAATTATTTGCCTTTCTATTGGAATTATTTTATTAGAAAACTAGTTTCGAATGCTACACATTCATCTTCAGTTCATTAAAACTTACAAAATTTTGAAAGCATCAGCACTATGTGTAATGGATTATATATACTAAATTATTCAAAAATGTAAGACAAGAAATCAAATATCAGTACTCAACTGAGGAGATCTAACAGATATCTGAAATTTATTCATCGTTGAAAGAGGAAGAAGGTAAATAGATTGAATTTAAAATTTAAATTAATTTCAATAAAATTTTAATTTTACAATTTAAAAATTAAATTTAACCTACCTGCCCCCTTTCCGTTTCCACGATGGATATATTTCAGATATAGAGTTAGATCTACTCAGGTGAGTACCAAAGTTTGATTTCTTGTCTTACATTTTTGAAAACTTTTGTATGTATAATCCATGCAACATAGGGCTGATGTGTTGAAAATTTTGTATCTTTTAGAACTGAAGATGAATGTTTAGCATTCAAAACAAGTATTTAATTGAAATAATCCCTATAGAAGTGGCAATTAATTCATAAACCCTAATAATAATCGTTCTTCAGAGCATTATGAAAGCTATGCTTCCCATCTTAGTTATTTCCGAAATCCCAAACAGCTGTTTTTAATTTCTGCTCTTGGGTATTTACTTAATTTATTTATACTAATTCTCCTTATTTTTAGTTTTTACAGGAATGCGAGGATCCGAGGAATTCGTCATATATGAATTGCCTCCGCAACAATGAAGAGATCGCATTCCTCCCAGGATTGGGTAACATGTTCTACCTGCTGTCCAGGAACGAGACGACTTTCAAAGATGTTGAGGATGTGCCACCTTTCTTCAGACAGGTATCAGATACAGTTTACAATATAATATGATAAGTGATATGATATGATAGATGATACGAGGGGGGGATCGAATTACTCTCGATTACGTAATTATGTCGGAATCTCGTTACGTACGTCAATGAAGCTTGAAAAATAGATCAATGTCTTTTCTGCAAGGTTGAATATTCTGCATAATTATATAATGACCGCAATTAAAATATAGGCCTATGAGGAAAACATATTCTTTAACAAAAAACGTATTCTATTTATACTATTATATAACAGGAGTAGCCATTTTTCGTTGATGATCACTAATCACGAAAACTACTGAAGCAATCTGTACTAAATTTTAACCACATTATCTCAATTGTTCCAGGACGGTTAAGCAATAATAAAATCTATTGGTCTTAATTAATTTGTTGTTAAAAAGGCGATAATATATGGATGACAATGAAGTTTGAAAATTGACCGATAGGTGGCGAGCGCCATTCTTCATGAGAGGTACCAAAGGTACGGTGTTATACAGAGCTTGAAATTGATATTAAAATGCACTCATGATATTCAATTAAATAATTAAAAAAGATATAAATATGTGGCGCAAGTTGGTTCTAGTGAAGTTTGAAAATTGAACGAGTATGGTTATTGCCATTCCATTGCAGATATCAAATCATATACAATAATAATAATTTAAATGTACAGTGTTGATTTCCAAAAACTAGGTTGGCTACACTGCTATATATTTTTATAGTTAAAAATCCAACCAGATGAAATCGATAAAATTATTATTACCAAATCAAAATGTCGATCCTCTGCTATTTTATGTTCTGTGTAAAAATATGATCCATGGGCCTTTGGTTATAAGCACTGATAATGCAGTCTATTGTCCGCAAGTAGCTTAATATTCTCTGGATTACCAACTCACACATTAAAAATAAAAATTTGGATGTTTAATTATGGTTTATGTAATCTTCACCTACCAAATTAGTGCAGTTCTAAACTGGTTTAAAATTATTGCTATGCGTGAAAATATTATTGAAGAAAAAATGCTCAATTGCAAACTTCAATTATTAGTTTAAATTATTTAAGTTATTCGCTTATGAGAGCGGGCGAAGCCGGTACGTGGGATTCTAGTAAATAAATAAAACAATTCATAGTATTTAAACAGTTTAACTATTAGAAAACAAGTTTGTTCCGTCTAATTGGTAGAATCGGATAGATTTTATCATGTATCTCACAGAAACAAGCCAACCTTTCAACAAGAAATTCCTTTTTTCCTGTCAATGAGTGCTGAAATGAGGGTGGTAGAATTCATGGAATATGCAGTTATTTTTTACTTCATAGCTTCGTTAGGAGTAGATAGAATGTAAAAATACTAGAGTTTCCCGCCTCTGGGAGGTAAGCTTACGGTGGGGGGGGGGGAAGAAGGTCCCATTATTGAGTTTTTCAATAAGGTACGAGGTGTGATCAAAAAGTTCCAGGACTTTTTATATACTTTGGGAATGCAATGTCTCACAGCGATGCGGTTGGCAGCATTGTATTGCCTGACTCAACAGGAACACAGCTGTGTTTGCAGATCAATCATAACATCACTGAAAGTAACATTAGCACAGTACGTTTGAGGTTAGTTTTATAGAGTTTGGCTATTTTATAAATATGAATAGGAAAGAAGAGCAAAGTGTTTGTGTCAAGTTTTGTGTGAAACTGAACAAAACGTTTTCTGAAACCTTTTTGATGTTACAAGAGGCTTTTGGTGAAGAATGTCTAAGCCGATCATGCTGCCATCAGTAGTTCAAGAGGTTTAAAGATGGTCGAACATCCACAGACGACGATGCTCGTTCCGGACGCCCTTCAACGTCAATCAATGATGACAATGTTGCTAAAGTGAACGCTCTCGTACGATCAGACCGTCGACTAACAATCCGTGAAATGGCAGAAGAGTGTAACATTTCATTTGGGTCATGTCAGGAAATTTTAACTGAAAAACTTCAAATGCGTCGTGTTGCAGCAAAGTTTGTGCCAAAACTGTTGACTGAAGACCAAAAACAACACCGAACTCATGTTTCTAAGGAACTTCTTCAAAAGGCAAATGACGACGAAAGCTTCTTGAAACATGAGACGAGACAACGGTTTTTTGTTCGATGTGGAAACAAAAGCCCAATCATCACAATGGACATCAAAAGGTTCTCCAAGACCCAAGAAAGCACGCCAAGTCAAATCAAATGTGAAGGTCATGCTTACGGTTTTCTTTGACTGTAAAGGTGTTGTCTACTATGAATTCCTTCCACAAGGTCAAACAATTAATCGTTTTGTTTATCTAGAAACCCTTAGAAAATTGCGTAATGCTGTGAGAAGAAAGACCTGAGCTGTGGCAAAGTGGTGATTGGGTCCTTCTCCATGACAATGCTCCTCTTCACTCTGCATTAGTTATCCGTAACTTTTGTGTAAAAAACGCAATGACTGTCATTCCTCAGCCCCCCCTACTCACCTAACCTGGCTCCAGCCGACTGTTTTCTTTTCCCGAAGCTCAAGAGACACCTGAAAGGACGAAGATTTCAAACAGTTGACGAAATTAAATAAAAAAACAACGGAGCTGCTAAACACCTTTACAAAAGAAGAGTTTTCTGGGGCCTATGATTAGTGGAAACACCGGTGGGAAAAGTGTGTAGCTTCCCAAGGGGTGTACTTCGAAGGAGACAAATTTGAATAACCTGTATGTTGTATGAATAAATGTATAAAAATTCAGTCCTGGAACTTTTTGATAACACCTCGTACAGTGTTGATTTCCAAAAACTAGGTTGGATACACTGTTATATATTTTTAGATAGAATGTAAAAATACTAGAATTTCCCGCCCCTTGGAGGTAAGCTAACGGTGGGAGGGAGGGGAGAAGTTCCATTTTTTTCCATAATATCTCGAAAACTGTTGACTCTAGAAAAATATGTTTCGCATAAACATAAAAGCTAATTAAATTCACTATGAAATTTATGATACACAAATTTGTCGTAGTTCTAACCGATTACGAGATATACGTTATTGAAAACAGGTGATTTTCGGGAAAAAACAAATGTCACCTCACTTTTTGTCAAACTTTGGCTTCTATTACGTTCCACAATCGTTTCTCAGAATAAACATCAGAATCAAAATTGTAGAGCATTAAATGTACTTTAATTTCATTTACACGTTTCTGGTATTTGCTTCAAATGTTTAACAAAAAGTGAGGTAAACATTTTTTTTTATTTATAAAGTTGGGGAAGAAGGTCCCATTATTGAGTTTTTCGATTATATCTCGAAAACGGTGGACTCTAGGAAAATTAGTTTCGAATCAAAGTTAAAGCTTATTAAATTTCCTATAAAATTGGTTTCACACATATTTGTCGAATTTAAAACGGTTGTCGAGATATACGTTATTGAAAATTGATAATGTGCGGAAACAAATAATTTTTACCTCATTTTTTGTCAAACATTTGGTTCTAGTGCTTTCCACTATCGTTTCTCAGAAAAAAAAAAGTTAGAATCGACGTTTTGGAGCATTTAATTTTCTTTAATTTCACATATGCGTTGAAGTTAATGTTTAACGAAAATTGAAGTAAAAATTATTTTTTATTTTTTAAATTATCGATTTAACGTATATCTCGAAAACCGTTGGAAGTTCAACAAATATGTATAGAATCAATTTTATATTAGATTTAATCAGTTTTAATTTTGATTTGAAACATTTTTTTATAGAGTCTACCGTTTTCGAGATATTATCGAAAAACCCAAAAATAGGACCTTCTCCCCCCCCCCACCCTTAGCTCACCCCCCAGGGGCAAGGACTTTTAGTATGTTACTAACTATTCCAAACGCATATTTCATGCACTCTACAACATGCTTATTGACTGGACTAATCTTTGTAGGTGGATACATTTTGGCAGGATTTAAGCTATGGAGTTAGCTAGTGTAAGAGTACTGCACCCATTACTCATTCTAATCCTCCGCTTACTCATTTCCTAATTGTGGATTCCACTTCCGTTAGTTACATCCAGAACGATAAACATACAAGCCCTCCATCCTTAATACACACAATGGATGCTGACTACCTCATACCTTTACATGCAATGTAAATATGTTAATTGTCCATTAATAAATTCATTTTAATTGCCTATTCTGTATTGAACAGAATTGTTAGTCATATAGCCTGAACAGCTAATTTTTTTTCCCCCTAGGTTCTCGATAACAAATCCAACAATGGCTTGTCCTGCAGTATTCTTTTTTGTTGTTAGACAGTATTGTCTTTTATCACAAGTATAATTAAAATTCTGTGGCTAGAGGGTTAATTGTGTTAATTACAAAAGCATTGATTTTGGGACCGTTATTTATTTGTTTTCAATTGGGTAACGGTCGGGTTAGGATGAGACACCAAACTGGCCTCACCCGCGCTACACCGACCAGTTCGATCCTTACGCTTCACTTCGAGTTTACATTTATCGATAGCTCTTTCCTATAACCTCACATGTAAACAATCACTTCTACAGTTTCAACTCGGACTGTGTTTTTTAGTGTGTAAATTGATATTTAGTCTTCTTGAATGAAAATAAGTGAAACAGAAGTTAACAAAATGAATTTCATAAGGGATTAAGTATTTTATCGATTCATGTTTTCTTATTCCCTCTTGTCTAATGTGTAAAAGTGTTACAAAACTTAGGAACATTAATTTGTACATGGATTTGGTGTTTTAAATATTTTTATTTGTTGTATCAATTGCAGTGATAAAATATCGGTATGCATATTTCGTGAATGGATTCCTTGTCATCCATACTACTTATTGTCCTAAAGTGTAACAGATTTTATAATGTAAATAAGTGAAACAGAAGTTAACAAAATGAGTTTCATAAAGGATTAAGTGTTTTATCAATTCATGTTTTCTTATTTTCCCCTATCTAATGTGTAAAAGTGTTACAAAACTGAAGAACATTAATTTGTATATGAATTTGGTGTTTTATATATTTTTATTTGTTGCATCAATTTAAGTGATAAAATTTCAGTATGCATATTTTGTGAATGCATTCTCTGTCATCCATAATACTTATTGCCCTAAAGTGAGACAGATTGTATAATTATTTCAATAAAACATATCGATCTAAAAATAAATGTGAGAAAGTATATCATAGGTTTCATATTTTCTTATTTCCACTTCCCTTGAAAAAATATAGCATAAATTAACATCATCACTTTCAACTAGGATTCTGTCTTATAATGTATAATGGATTATAACATGGAGAATAGACAATGTTAAAATAATCACAAATTAAGAGGTAAATGACACGTTACTATATAATTGTAAAACTGTTGGTATAATGTTATAGATTAATGTGTTTTTAAAAAAATTTAGAAGCCTGATGATGGAGCATTGTCTCTGAGAAACATGTAGCTACAAATGTTAAATAAATAGGAGTTATGACAAATAAATACTTAAGGATTCTGTCTTTTAAATATTTATAATTTGTTATTTACACTTCCCTCACATCACAAAGTTTATCAAGAATTAACATTACTGGTGGTTTAGTATTATATTAATTAATGCAAAATTGATTTAGTTTCTTATATTTTAACATTTTCTTATTTCCTCTTCATTATTTTCTTATTTCTCATATTAATATCATAAGGTAAACAGTTAATATTACTCTGAACAGGGATTTAAAGTTTCTCCGTAAATAAATGAGAATAACCTTTCCCCTCGAAAAGTAGCGACTAAAACAGCGAAATAAATCGGAAGAAGGTAAGAATCGATAAAAGGTATTCTCGGCGGGCGTAGGAGCTGCCTCCTCTTAACCCCACCGTTACCTTCAATTGTAATGCAATCGCAAAGAAACGTTGACTGACTGTATATTGCTGATTGAAATCAGATGACAAAAGACTCGAGAACCTTGCAATAATAAATCGATAGTCAAAGTGATTATTCGTAAGCTCCTTGAATAAATAATTTACCTCTTTACTAGTTGACTGTGGTCGCTAAATGAATGAACTAAAAAACATAAATAGAAAAGATCTCGTGGAAGATGGTTCCAATTACATAATCATAGTATACAAAGCATTCAGCACAGGTAAAAATAAATGATACTTGTAATTATTATTGTTTTCTTTTTACCCCGAAGCTATTGAATATGGAAATAAAACACGATCTAGCTCATTCCTGTTATATAACAAGTAAATTAAAAGAATCGATTCCACATGGAAACAAATAATAATTAATTCACATTTTTTTCTATCATCTTGTTTACTTTTTCATATTGCAGTAGTCTAGCAAAGGATCCATTTACGAGTATTTTAATCTCGCGACACCACACGTGTTTAAATAACATTTTTATTTCATAACTAGTATCCACCGTTGAGGCTTCGCCCGCTATCATAAGTATAGAACTTAGATATTGGGTTGTTTCACATGAAATGTCCGTTTTCAAGGTAAAGGGATTTTAGTAAAAATACAATATGAAAACAATATAATTTTATTCGAAGTATTTACCTTCTTTTTCTACACATTTTTCCCAACGTGACAACAACTTTTTTATCCCGGATTTGAAAAACTCTTGAGCTTTGAAGTGAAACAAAATATGAAAACGCACTTTTGATTTCAGCATCATTTGCAAAAATTTTTCCTCTGCAGAAGTTGTCTAAATTCCTGAAAAGGTGATTATCTGTTGGAGACAAGTCGGGGAATATATGGTGGGTGCGGAAGAACTTCGTACCCCAGCTCTTTCAATTTATGCATGGTAAGTTTTGAAACGTGGGGTCTAGCGTTGTCGTGTAGGAGTATAGGGCCCTTCCGATTTACCAATCCAGGTTGTTTTTTCAATAATTTTTCGTGCATTTGGCCAATTTCATTGCAGTAGGTTGTAGAGGTAATGGTCTCACCTCTAGGCAAAAAGGAATAATGTATGATTCCAGCCATGGACCACCATACTGTAACCATCAATTTTTTCGGGTGCAAATTTGGTTTTGGCATTTGTCCTGGGCTTTCGTCGATGTCTAACCACTGCCCTGACCGACGCTGATTGTCATAAGCAATCCAGCTGCCGAACGACCTAGTTTAAACTCATAAAAAAATATTACACGAAAATCGCGTATTTCCATGTTCATATTTGAAGGTATACTAAACAGTGTGTAATTGATTGGGAAGCTAATGTTTATAAAAGAAAAGTAGAGGATTAGTAACTGCTTGATTATGATATGTGAACTTTGGAAGTAAACAACAGAGACTCGCAAAATCCTCTATGTATTTCAAATATTATAAAATCGGACATTTCATGTGAAACAACCTAATAATTTTAACTAATTGAATTTTATTTGTAATAATTGAAATTTTATTTGTTTATCGACAAGATTTTGTATTGAAATAAGGAATTGAGCATTATTTCTTCAATAATATTTTCACGCTTAGCAGTAATTTTTAACCTGATTAAAATTGTACTATTTATGTGTTTGAAGATTACATAAAAGCATAATTGGACATCCAATTTTAATTCTAATTTATGAGTTGGTAATCCAGATGGACAAAGACTATTAAGAAACTGTTGCATATAATGGACTGCATCAACAGAGCTTACGACTTAAGGGCCATGAATCATATGTTTACACACGATATCAGAACGCAAAGGATCAACATTTTGATTATAATTTCGATTTTATAGAAGTAATTTTATTGATTTCATATGCCTGGATTTTAATTTATGAACATAAAAGTATATGTCAGTGTGGCATTCATTTCTCCTATTCAGTATTGTACATTTAAATTTTTATTATTGTAAAATTTATCATTGCCAAGCCTATCTAGAACTATGAAGATGATTTTGTTTAAATTTAGTACTGTAACCACATTCTGTAATCTATCGATTTTCAAACTTCATTGGGATCCACGTGTCGCACCACATATTTAAATCGTTTTTAATGATTTTATTGAATATAAGTAAATTTTATTATTAATTTCTAGCTCTATATAACACCGTGCCTTTATAAAGTCTCATGTATAAAGGCTTGGGCACACAGAGAGCGGTCTGTAGCGGCGGTCTGCGATCTGCGACCGAAGCGGTCAGGTGGTCTGGTTGTAATACACAACATTGAATCATCCCCGTCAAACAGCACGCGGTCTACCCTCGCGGTCCAGTCTTCGTCATAGCGACAAGCGATCCAGTAGTACAAAATTACAAATTCAACCTTGACCGCCTCACCACCTGCGATTAAAAAATGACTAAACAAATCGAATTATTGATTAAAAATGTTCGAAAATATAAGTGCTTGTATGATAGTGCCGATGAGCATTACAAAAATGTTTTGATGAAGGCGGAAGCCTGGAATGCGATAGCAAAAGAATTAAATTCAACAAGTCAGTACCATTTTTTTAATTAATAAATTATTCATTTTTAAAAAGGCATAACTCCCCATTATTCATTTTTTATTCATTCATTTAGACATGTTTCAGAGCTCAATTGCTCCATATTCTGGTTCTACAATAATTTATGTTATATTTACAATTCTATACTATTTCACTATTACATTTAACAATATTTTAAATTTTACCTTACACTGTGATATTCTCACATAGTCACACTAATTCACACTGACACCACTGGGCAATGTTCAATCATTGTTTTGTTTATTTATTACTAACATTCTGGCCTTTTAATTTGGTTCTTATTACCCATTCCATTTTCATTCTATTAGCTGTATTGTTACTATTATTCACATTTTTATTATTTTTAATTACTAATGATTTTTATCCTGAATTTTACCAAATCATGCATTTCCTCGAAACCTTGTCGCGAAATCGGGAAATATTTGAAAAACCTGTCTTTATGTGACTCTAGTTCCATGCATAAGCGGTGATATTCCCCGAGTCTTTTTCTCTTGTTATTAATTTCATGCATCCAGCAACATCTTTTCCTCTTTTGACTTTGCAATGCAAATAGCAGAAGGAGAATTTCTTCGTCTGAGCTCATACTCAATATAAAAAACGCCAACACGGACCACGCCAGGAGAGGAAAGAGACCAGACCGGACCGCTCACCAGAATGTGTGAGCTCCCTATGTGACGTCCCTATATCGCAGGCCGCTGCGATAGCCACTGGATCGCTGACCGCCGCGACAGACCGCTTTCTGTGTGCCCAAGCCTTAATGGCGCTCGCCACCTATCGGTAAAAATTTTCAAACTTTACGGTAATCTACAGATAATCGCTTTTTTTAATAACAAATTAATTGAAAATCAGAAGATTTTATTATTGCTAAACCTTCCTGGAACTGTAAAGATAATGTGGTTATAATTTGATACCGATTGATTCAATAGTTTTCATATGATATAACGATTAACATCTATTACATAACTTCAGATGAAAATTGGACGGTGCATTAATTCGTATTTACAAAAATAAGTGTTACGTTTAAAGAATGAATGCCTGTTGATAAAAATGTTCAATAATATTTATTCTGGGATACTTCTCACAACTTCTTTTTATTCTTAATTTTAGTTTCAATACTTCATAAAATTTATTCGACGATGTTATTATAATCTGTTACTATAATAAATATTTGTATTAATTCATTGTAAATAGTACCAGTACCCTTTCAAAATATATGGGTTAATAAATCTGTTTTACGAAACCAGTTTGTAATTTCATCCTTTCGTTTACTGCATCCGTTCGATAATTTATCAAACCCGTAAGAAAGTAGTTCCTCAAGAATGCAATTAGCAAATTTATTTTTTCTATCCATCATTTATTTATTTATTATTTATTTTTTTTGTAGCAAACATTTTGAGAATCTCTTAATTTTCATGGTTTAAACTCAATGTAACTAATGAATTATAACCATAAGTATTAAGGTGTACATCGTTAATGTGATTTTTACAAAATGGCGGTGTACCATTAGATCCGTTTTTTATAACTTAAAAGAAAAAAAAATACTCATTCAATGGCAAAACGTAATCTAACAAGGGGAGGACACACTCAGTCTCTCACGGATCTTGTTGGCAATTTTTTTGAAGGTTCCTGGTCAAAAAATATTAGACACGTATTTTGCCGTTCCGACCAATGGGCCCCAGAAGCCGAGAAAAAAAAAAAAATAGCATTAAACTAATTTATTTTTTATCTCGAGTTTAAAAAATGATATTGACATGATTCTTGCACCAAGATTTTCAGTTTTGATTTCGAATTAAAGGAAAAATACAGTCGCTCCATAGATTTTGGTTTAGGTTAATTAAATTCTAAAAAAATGAATTTACCTCTATAGATTTTTTCACACAAAAATTGAGGTCAGATTCTAATTCAGCACCCTCAAAAACATTAAAAAAACATTTATTCAACAAAATCAAAAAATATCATTTTTTTCACCCTCTTCCGGGAAAATGAAATTTTAAAACCGATAATTGGTTACATACCTTTAAATCGTCATTACTTTGTCATGCAATTCACTGGTTGGTATCACTGGAAAGAGGAGGGTCTCCGCTTTCTTTTGATGTATATAAATGTAAAATTCGATGAACAAAAACCTATTAAAAAAATTGGAAAATCCGAAAAACATTTTGATTTTTAACTTGAGTTTGAAACCAGATAGGATGATGAAACCAAATACATTTCAAGCGTATTACCACCCTATATTTTGTGTAAAAAAATAAAGTTGATACGTTAAACCGTCTAAGCGTAATTCATGTTTTTATCAATTTAAATAAAAGTTGCCTACAGGCAAACTTTGAAGCTTACAAACTTTTATTTTTCTATTTGGATGAAATTTCGTATTTAAGGGTTCTCTTGAATGCTGAATTCGAATCCGATATCGGTTCTTGTGAAAAAATTATATTGAATATAATTCACATGAAAAATTTTAGCTTTTACACTGTAAAATGTGATAGAAAATTCTTTTAGCCCTAGAATTCCATCTCAGCACTCTCAAAACTCAGGAAACGTATGTATATATATAGATATCAATAAAAAAAGAAATATATATATATACTAATTGGGAGAAATAATTTGTTACTTTAATTATTATTAAAATAATTATAATTATTAATTATTTATTGTAATGATGGTGCAAGAATCTTGTCGATATCATTTTTTAAAGTTTAATGCTATTTTATTTTTTTTTCTCGGCTTCTAGGGCCCATTGGTCGGAACGGCAAAATACGTGTCTAATATTTTTTGACCAGGAACCTCCAAAAAAATTGCCAACAAGATCCGTGAGAGACTGGGTGTGTCCTCCCCTTGTGAGATGGAAATAAATCCATTCAAACAAGATGTACCTTCAATGAAAATATATATTTAAAAACCTGGCCCCCTTGAAGCTGACGGCTAAAGAAAGGCCAACACGTTTCAGGCGTTGCCCTAGTAACCGGCGATGGTCGTATGTTTTTATATTTCTTTTTTCACTTACCTGTGATTCATTTGTCTGTAAGAGATAAATGTTATAATTAAATAGCTTAATCCCACTGGCCGTCTATGCTCTAATACTCTATATTTTTTCCACTTATATGTATTATTTTTAATTATTTAAATTAAATAAATAATTAATGATTATTCGAAATAAACAAAGTTGAAAAAACCTTCTACACTTAAAAATAGAGGTTTCAAACTTGTCTTTTTTTATTCAAACCAAAATTTCGATTTTATTCAAAAGAGGGATCGAACAAGATCGGTCAAATCCAAGTAAATTCTTTTATTTCATATTCAGAGAAACATAGTCAAAAGGAGCTCACTCAACAGAACCTACCTCCTAGTCCAGATAGGTAGAGTTATTTACTATAAGAAAAGTTGATCTCCTAACTGCTCATATTCTCCTAACATCGAACTACTTGTAACACCCTCGCGTTCCCCAAAACCTATCGCTTTTGAACAATTATGTCACCGGTAAAACATCTTCTATGTTAAAAAAAATATCCATAACCTTCCTCCCACTTATGGAAGGACAAACCAGTCCTAAAGTAATCCCAGAGCTGCTTTTTTCGCCAGTGTCGAAATATAGTGAAAGAACGCTATGGCTCAGTCGTTCAGGACTTCGGTAGAAAAGCTGGTCATTGTCATAACTCCAATAAAATAAAAATTTACAATAGGTCTCGGGGCCATTACCGTTTTGATCTGCGAGGTTTGTCATAAGGATGTGTGGAACTGCACAATGGATGATAGACACAGGGTTGAGATGGTTGGAAAGGTTTTGATGAAATTTTAAAAATTAAGGTTTTGTTTGAGACATAATATGGAGCGTTTACAATTGCACGATAGACTTTAGATCGGAAAAACTGAATGCGTTTGATATTCGATTGTTTTTCTGTCCACGTTTCAAGTCAATAGATCCAATAGGTTTAATGATGCTTTTGTATATGAGGGGTTTGTTTTCAACGGGAAGATGAGATTTCCTATTCAGTAGTCTATACAATTGACTGTTAAGTTTTCTGGCCTTTTAAGTCTAGTGTGAAGGTTCCATGTAAATCTCTTGTCAAGGTAAATGCTTAGATACTGTATTTAGTCAGCTATGGGTAGTGGATCTTCATAACAAATCACGAATTTATGTGCTACAAAAAACATTGAAATATGTCATATAATGTCTCATTAAAATTACAAGAATATGCGTTAAAAAATGTGAGTTTGATAAAGTAGCGTGCAATATTTAAACAGTTTAGTCCAGTCAATAAACACATTGTAGAGTCCATGGAATATGCGATAATTTTTGCCTTCATAGCTTCGTTAGGAATAGTTAGAAGGTAAACATACTAAAAGCCCCCGCCCCTGGGGGGTGAGCTAACGGTGGGGGGAGGGGAGAAGTTCCATTTTTTAGGTTTTTCCATATCTCGAAAACTGTTGACTCTAGAAAAATATGTTTCGAATAAACATAAAAGCTAATTAAATTCACTATAAAATTTATTATACATAAATTTGTCGTAATTCTAACCGTTTACGAGATATACGTTATTGAAAATAGGTGATTTTCGGGAAAAAACAAATGTCACCTCACTTTTTGTCAAACATTTGCTTCTATTACGTTCCACAATCGTTTCTCAGAAAAAACGTCAGAATCAAAATTGTAGAGCATTAAATTTACTTTAATTTCATATACACGTGTCTGGTATTTGCTTCAAATGTTTAACAAAAAGTGAGGTAAACATTTATTTCTAGAATTGTCGATTTTTAATAAGGTATATTTCGAAAACCGTTGAAATTTCCACGAATACGTAAATAATTATTTTTATCGGAAATTTAATGAGCTTTAATTTTGATCTGCTACGTATTTTTCTAGAGTCCACCGTTTTCGAAATATAATCGAAAAACAAAATTGGGACCTTCTCCCTTCCCTTTAACTTTAGCTCATCACCCAGGGGTGGGGACTTTTAATATGTTTACCTTCTAACTATTCCTAACAAAGCTGCGAAGTCAAAAATTATCGCATATTTCATGCACTCTACACCCCTCATTTCGGCACTCTTTATCTGGGGTCGTACTTTTCTGAAAAAAATACGTTTTTATTGATACTCATTCCAAAACTAATTGTTCGATCCAAAATTTCTATTTTATATCTGAAAGCTCCTTAAATTTACTATAAGAACCTATATATGAAATTTTGGTCAAGTCCCATTAAATACCCTTACCAGCACGTTAAAAACCGGCTACTATTTTAAGTTCAAGTTTTTTCGGCGTAGTTTTCACCATAACGCCGAAACTATTTGTCAGATCTGAAATTTATTTTTTTCAACTAAAATCTGGTGAAATTTACTACCAGGCCCTATATATGAAATTTTGATTATGTCACGTAATACACCCAAACCTGAACGCTAAATATGTATGTTTTGGCAAAGTATGACGATATTCACAAATTTAGTGGGCTGGTGTGAGTGTATAACGTGACATAATCGAAATTTCATATACAGGCTCTTATAGTATATTTAAGGAGCTTTCACATAAAAAATAGAAATTTTGGATCGAACAATTAATTTCGGTATGAATATCAATAAAAGTGTTTTTTCAGAGAAGTACGACCCCATATAAAGAGTGCCGAAAGGAAGGTTGTAAAGTGCATGAAATATGCGATAATTTTTGACTTCATAGCTTTGTTAGGAATAGTTAGAAGGTAAACATATTAAAAGTCCCCACCCCTGGGTGGTGAGCTAAAGGTAGGGAGAGGGGAGAAGGTCCCAATTTAACGGTGGACTCTAGAAAAATATGTATCAGATCAAAATTAAAGCCCATTAAAGTTCCTATAAAAATAATTATTTACGTATTCGTAGAAATTTCAACGGTTTTAGAGATATACGTTATTATTAATAAATAATTTTAGAATTACAACAAATGTTTACCTAACTTTTTGTTAATTATTTCTTCAAATACCAGAAACGTATATATGATATTAAAGTAAATTTAGTGCTCTGCAAATTTGATTATGATGTTTTTTCTGAGAAACGATTGTCGAACATAATAGAAGCAAAAGTTTGATAAAAAGTGAGGTGACATTTGTTTTTTCCCGAAAATCACCTGTTTTCAATAACGTATATCTCGTAAACGGTTAGAATTACGACAAATTTATGTATAATAAATTTCATAGTGAATTTAGTTAGCTTTTATGTTTATTCGAAACATATTTTTCTAGAGTCAACAGTTTTCGAGATATCGAGATATTATGGAAGAACCAAAAAAATGGAACTTCTCCCCTCCCCCCCACCGTTAGCTCACCCCCCCAGGGGCGGGGACTTTTAGTATGTTTACCTTCCAACTATTCCTAACGAAGCTATGAAGTCAAAAATTATCGCATATTCCATGCACTCTACACCCCTCATTTCAGCACTCATTGACTGAACTAGTTATAATTTAACTATAAATGCGTGAAATGAACAAATGATTTCTTTTTTTACTCTAATATATCTCTTGGAGTCTATACTTATTTGCTGTAAAAGTTTTTTTCATGTTAAAAAATGTAACATTTTGAACACGCTCTAGCTTTGTTGGCGTTGCTCTGATTGAAAATTTGACAAGAGTTTCCAAGTCGGAAATTTAATGGAGAATACATTTAGATATATAACATTTGTCTCTAGGGCCTAAAGTTTAAGAGCTTATAAATATAAAAAATTAAAAATTATAACAATAAACAAGATATTTTAATGCACAATAAAAAACAATTATTTAAATAAAATGCATCCTGTGCTGAATCAGAGAAGATTTTTAAGTGAATTGGCAATTTAATATTATATATTGTTTGTTAACATGGTTACCATGGTGACCAGCCAGATGTTAATGTATTGATAAAAAGAATAAAGTTTGAGTGAGTTGGTTATATTTTTCAATTTCGCCAGTTAAACATTATTTTCAATTTATTTTGCTATAGTTTCTAAGAATTTCTTGGCTGCTAGTACACATCCCGAATAAAAGTCATAAACAAAACACACAAACAAACAGTTTTAAGAACGTTATACTGAGCACTCAATAATAAAACAGCTGTTTGACATGGAATCTCAATATCCGTTACACACTCCACGATTCACTCTGAGGACATATTTGTGTATATATATATATATATATATATATATATATATACATATATATATATATATAACTTAAAAATAGAAGCATAGCTTTAAAATACTACCGAATAATCTTTTAGTTTTATATAAAGAGAAAAATTGTATGTTAGCATAATTGTATTAGTGAACGAACCAAACGAGAATATTTCTTGGTTGTTTCCCCGATCTAGGGCAGATTCCGAGATATAATTTTGAAATCTGGAAAGTCTTACAAACTTACAATAAATAATAAAAATTTATACATATATTTTTTTTTTTTTTTTTTTTTTTTATTTTGTATTTATTGAAATTTACAACTGTATACAATATAAAATATGATACATCTAGTAAATGTGATGACAATGATAAAAATGACAAGTCTTGTTTTTAAAGCACCTACCCATTGGTAGCACTTATAAAGGTTCTTTATTATGAAGTTTTATATTAGAAGGTCCCGAGGCCATCTTCTTTTCAGGCGCCTCGGAGGATTATCTGGAATGGAATGAGAAGCAAGTTGTGATACTAATGGATTTGAATGGTTGTGGAGTTTGCTATGAAAGGATTGATATCTGGTTTGAGCTAAGTCAGAAACGTAAGGTATATTAAGGTCTTTGTGGATAAGTTTGTTTGTGACGAAGTAAGGAGCATTTAGGATTTTTTCTAAGGATTTTGGATTGTAAGGATTGGATACGGGATGAATTGGATGGTTTAGTGGAGCCCCAAAGCTCAACTCCGTATGTCCAAATTGGTCTAATTATTGTTATGTAAATGAGTCTTTTGTAATTAATTGAAAGGTTGGAACGTTTGTCAAGTAAATGTTGAAGTAGTCGAAAACGACGGGCAATACATATATTTAAAATATATATTTAGATTTAAAAAAAAAAAAATAAATTAAAAAAAATTAGTTCGTTGAACTGGATTAAGATAAGTCGAAAGATCTAGTCAAAAGCTGGTTCAAAATTAAAAAAAAAAAAAAAAAAAAAAAAAAACGTAAACAGAATTCTTAAAGGTTAGCGTTCTAAGTTGCGTGAGAAAATGTGGTACAGGCAACTTCTGTCTTCTTAAACTGAACACCGCGCAACACAGTTAGCCGATGGCTTTGGTCTAATTACATACAAGATGTAACAATATTTATATGAAATCGTATTTATTTTATTTAGTCACATATTTTGGGACACCCTACATCAAAAATTTATTTTTTGTTCTTTATTTCTGATGCAGAATACATCAAATATATTTATATATATGTATCTATTTGTGTGTTTAATACGGTTCTTGAGGTTCAGTCAATAAATAAAAACAACTATTTTGGCGACGTTTCGAGACTATATTGTTCTCATAATCATGGCAATGTTTTCCTTTCAAAGTAATCCTCTTTGGAAATTGGTACGTTCCATACAAATGTATACTACGTACCTTAATATGCATATTTGGAATTAGTAATCTGAAATGAAAAAGCATTATTAGACAACTAATTTTAATTTTAATGTATGATTTGGTAATCGAGGTGGACAGAGACTAAGAAACTCTTTCGAATACTGGAATGCATTATCAGTGCTTGCAACTAAACGCGCAGGAATCATATATTTACACGCAAAATCAAAACGCAATAGATCGACATTTGGGTTTGGTAATAAAGTTTATTCGGCAGAAATAACTTTATTGATTTCATCTAGTTTTATTTTAATTTCTAACTGTATGTACAACTAAATGTATTAACAGTATGGCAAACCTCGTTTCTGCCACTCAATATTGTACATTTAAATTTTTATTATTGGAAATTTTATTATTGTTAAACCTTTCTAGAAAAATTTATATATATATGTATATATATATATATAAGTGTGTGTGTGTGTGTGTGTGTGTGTGTATATCAATTTATTGAAATTTAGAACTATACAAATATGTACATCAAGTAAATGAGCTGATAACGATTACAATGACATGTAACAACTTGAAAAGAGCTACTCATCAATAGCACTTCAATAAAATTTTACACTAGAAGATCTCTAGGCCATCTTCTTTTCAGACGCCTCGGAGGATTATCGGGAATCGAGTGGGAAGCAAGTTGAGAAACTAACGGATTTGAGTGGTTATGGAGCTTACTATGAAAGGACAGTTATATGGTTTGGGCTAACTCAGCAACATATGAAACATTAAGGTCATTATGGATAAGTTTATTGGTGACAAAGTAAGGGGCAATTAGGATTTTTCGAAGGATTTTGGATTGTAAGGATTGGATACGAGATGAATTGGATGGTTTAGTAGAGCCCCAAAGCTCAACTCCGTACGTCCAAATAGGTCTAATAACAGTCATGTACATAAGTCTTTTGTAATGAATTGGGAGGTTTGATCGTTTGTCTAGTAAATGTTGAAGTAGTCTGTAACGACGAGCAGTGTCTAGAACAACGAAAATGATTTAACTAAATTTGGTACAGATAGTTTCAATAGTTTTGCCTCTTTCGCGAAATGGTACTAACCACATATAGGATGATAGCAGTGAAAGTTATAATAATTTTCAAGCTCTATATAACACCGTACCTTTGTAACCTTTCATGCAGAATGGCGCTCGCCACCTATTGGTCAATTTTCAAACTTCACTGTCATTCACATGTTATCGTTTTTGGAATCAGTAGATTTTATTCTTGCTAAACCTTACTGGAACTATAAGTATGATGTGGTTAAAATTTAGTACATATTGGTCCAGTAGTTTTTGTGGTTAGTGATCACAAACGAAAAAATGGCTTCTCCTTTTAATGGGGTGTATAAAAAAAAAATGACTGTTTCTTATTTCTTATTGATGACCGATTTTAATTAATTGCATATAATTTATTCATCGATAAAATCTTGTATTGAAGTATGGAATTGTTTCTTCAATGACATTTTAACGCATGGCAGTAGTTTTAACCTGGTTAAAATTGTATTGATTAGGTGTTTGAAGAGTAGGTAAAAGCATAATTAGACATCCAATTTAACAGAAATAATTTTATCGATCCATCTGGTTGGATTTTATTTTTTAACCATAAAATTAGAAGACGGTTTGGAAAACCTCGTTTCTGGCACTTAAGATACTATACATTTTAATTATTATAATAAAATTTATTATTATAAACCTTCCTGGAACTATGAAGATGTTGTAGTTAAAATTTGGTACGGTTGTGCCTAATAGTTCTACCATTGCTAACTCTGTTACAGAATGGCCACATATCGGTTCATTTTTAAACTGCAGTATATTCATACAATGGGGTGTATAAAAAAATAAGCCGTTTCTTAAACAAATATTTGTATTATTATTTCTTTGATATAAAGTACAATTAATACTCAAAGTATAGTCCATTGTTATCTACCGTCATTACCCATCTGCTAGCCAATTGCTCAATGCCACGCTGTTACCATTCCTTGGGATGGCTGTCAAAGAACTCTTGGATAGCATTTTCAACTTCCGCAAAATTATCAAATTATTTCCCTTGAAGAAAATGGGCCATGGATCGAAACAAGTAGTAATCCGAAAGTTCGAGGTCTGGACTATATAGTTGATGAGGCAGGAGTTCAAACCCATGAAGTTTTGTAAACTTTTGTACCATTGTTGAGGAGTAAGTTCGTGAGGGACCAGTCTACAGGTCTTTTTCACCTTCCCCATGGAGAGAAGATGGCGACTAACAGTATCTTTCGACACACCACACTCCCTGGCAAGTTCGCGAGTACTTGTGGACGGATTTGACTCAACAGCTTCCTTCAGAACCTCATTAATATCCATTAATAGCCGCCCGGAGACCTTCTTCCTTTCCAACGTCGTATCTCCTCTTCTAAATTTTTAAAACCAACATCGCGCAGTGCGCTCTTCAAGGACACCTTCCCCTTCATATTTAATTATTTCACGAGTTGCTTCAGCAGCTGTGAAATTTTTTTTCCACTAATGTCTTAAAATTACGAGAATTTCGTAGGATACTGTAATATTTCTTCTTTAAAATCAATAACTAAACTGAGACGTTTTTGAAGAAATCCAGTGTTAGTAAACAAGCTTAGGGAATGCTCTAAAGGGATTATTAAGTATTGGTAAATAATAAATAGCATTAAGATATTTACAGACTTTTGAACTCAGGAATTTGATAAAACGGTAATTTTTTTTTATACGCCCTATTATATAACAGTATAAATATATATGTACGATGTATATATTTTCTAGCATTAAATATATTAATATATATGTATATATTATAATACTTATAATCTCTAACCAACTTCTTGGAGATTAATATATGATATATTGGAAGTTGAAGGACAGTAATGAATGGAAATCCTTTGGCTCGGACTATTCTAGATTCAGGGTAGACGGGCAGTCTAGAACCAACATGTCCTTCCCCAAGGTGGAATGCTCATGGGTCAATCCCTGAAGTCCACCTTCGTGTCAAGAAGAACCACATTACAATTCCTAGTTCGTGTATATTGTGCATGCCCTCTACCGGAGTCGGGAAAAACTTAATCATAACTAATTATTTGACAATTTTACAACATAGGGGTAAAGATATTAGAGTAAAAAATGGAGAAATTCTTACAGGCTCTTATTGTATCCTCACTTATGTATGTTATTGTATGCGTTTCTACAAGATATTGTCTTATACTACATTTTTACATATTTGACGTAATCAGATAGTTTTAAAAAAAGATAGTAGAAAAATTAGTTTTCATTTTCTGCTTTTACGGATTGGTTCATCTTGATTCTGTTTATTAATACCACTAGGAACCACCTTTATGCAGGGTGTTCCATATTCAATGGCCATCCCCTATTTTTTCCACAGTTTTTGAAATTTTGAAACAAAACTCTCAGGGTCTTAACTGTGTCAATAAAGTTTCTTTTCAGGTTATAGTCTGCTCTCCAAGCTTCTCCAGTTCTTCTCCAGCGACCCTTATTCTGGAATTTCCAATAAGATGTGGTATTTTTAGGATGGATGACGGATCTCGATAGAAAATCAAATTTTGAATCGATTTTATACCGGTAAATTTTTTTTATCCGGAGCACCGTTTCGCCACAGATCGTGAAAAATCATTTTAAGAAAATAAGCAGTCTAAAACTGGTATTACAAAAATTAAAATAAACTTTGAAGAAAAATATGAAATTAAGTCTTTCCCGCTACTGTTACGACGAGCGGTAAGAACAGACTTGGAAGGTTTCCCCCAAAATTTTATTTTTGCAATACCAGTTTTAGCTATATTAGAAGCCAAAATCTCCTGTAACTGAAAATTTTTTTTCAATAAACAGTAATTTTTCATTCATTTATTTATTCAATACCAGTTTTAGACTGCTTATTTTCTTAAAATGATTTTTCGCGATTTACGGCGAAACGGTGCCCCGGATAAAAAAAAATCACCGGTATAAATCGATTCAAAATTTGATTTTCTATCGAAATCCATCATCCATCATAAAAATACCACATCTTGTTGGAAATTCCAAAGTTAGGGTCGCTGGAGAAGAACTGGAGAAGGTTGGAGAGCAGACTATAACTTGAAAAGAAACTTTATTTGACACAGTTAAGATCCTGAGAGTTCGGTTTCAAAATTTCAAAAACTGTGGAAAAAAAAAGGGGGTGGCCATCGAATATTGAACTGAACACACAATATACAGGAAATCAGAAATTTAAAATTTAAAATAAAAACAAAAGAAATCTGAGGAGTAACGAAAGGATTACCTCAATAACTCCGATTTGAACATAATGATGTGTTGATGAATTAAATATAAAAATATATTATTTTGATTGTTTTGTTATTGTTACTATCTTTTCCGCTCTGTTTACGTTTATCAATATTTTTTTTTTATATGCGATATCTTAGGAATGGTCAAATCTAAAAATAGTACTGCACATGTAGGGCACGTGAGATAAACTATAACAGATCAATTCCATTGCATAAATGGATAGGTTTAATGTAAACAAAATAAATTACTAAACGAAAAAATAATTGGTTTTTGTTTTTACCATATTTTTTATTTGTCCTGAAGCTATTAATGTATTCAGCATCCATGAACAGAAGACTAATACTATACAATTTATTAATATTTCCATGAATAAAATAAAGCCGGTGAAGATACTGGTTTCAGATCTGCCAGGATTATTGAGGTATCAGATCTGAAGATTTTTGGCGTCTGAAGGACATCCTTGTCCTTCGCAACTCCATCCTGTTTAGTTTTCGTCCTTTTGAAAATTGATTTTAATGGTTAAAGTTTTAAAATTACACTATCTCTTCCCATTGAACTATCACACGACACTTAGGGATACTTTCAGATCTGCCAGGATCTGATGATCTTTAATGGTAGGAGGATATTATTCTTTCTGGTTGGTTCTTGGGTACATTTGTGTGGTCCGAGGACTCAACTCTATTAACCCTATGGTCCAGTCAATAAAAAAATTGTAGACCGCACGAAATATGCGAAATTGTTTTACTTCATAGCTTTGTTAGGAGTAGTTATAAAGGTAAACATACTAAAAGTCCCCACCCCTGGTGTGTGAGCTAACGGTGTGGTCAGAAGGTCTCATTTTTGGGTTTTTCGATAATATCTCGGAAATGGTGGACACTAGATAATTATGTTTTAAATCAAAATTAAAGCTAATTAAATTTACTATAAAATTGATTCTTTACACATTTGTCGAACTTCGAGCGGTTTTCGAGTATATTGATAAATAATTTTATTATACAAAGCATTTACTCCTCTTTATTAATAGTAAAAACATGTGACATGTTTCGGGAAACAAGGTCACATCATCAGACTGAAACAGTATTTACAAATTACTATAATCACACTACATTTTCGATCAACTACAATATACAGTGGACTCTCGTTATAACGCGGGTTAAGGGGAAATGAAACCTCCCGCGTTATAGACGTACCCGCGGTATAACGAGGGCGGAAGTATGAATTATAGGGGGTCAAAAAATAATGAAAATGCACTCTGATATAAACTCGGGCAACAACTAAAGGAATAATACACAGTTTTTAAAAAGGAAGTGAGGGGGATTATATGAACCAAGAAGGCATGTATAGAGACAACTTCTCCGTACGTCACCTAGGTAGGTTACCGGGAAGATATCCAATCGACATTGTCTAAGCAACACATTTCGGCTTATTTCCAGGACGATACAAGCGATGTTCCCACTCTTCCCTAAAGTTTTTTTAAAATTCTAATAAAAATCAAACTTTAAAAAGTTCTAATATTGAAACAAAAACAATGAAACTTGTTTAGACAATCGTAATTCTAAACGTCCTATTTAGTTTTACTTCCTACGTTAACAACCAGTTATAATTTTTTTCCTTTACAAATTCCTTTTAATGTTCAGTAAAATTAGAAATGTGTTAAAAAAAAAAATTTAACAAACGTAACTTAATTTGCAGAGTTTACTTTTTCCCAGAACTTATTAAACTTTGGAACCTTTTCGTTTTCTTCTCTAGTTTTTATGACTCAATTTTCTAATGAATTGTTTTCAAGTTTTCTATTGTTGGTTTTAAAACCATAATACGATGTAACCTTTATTTTTTATTAATTTTAATTGAATCAGGATCGGGACCGGAGCTTGACCCGCGTTATATCCGAATCCGCGGTATAACGAGCCGCGTTATACCGAGGGTCTACTGTATCTCATTATAAATTTACCTTTAAAACAATCTCTTTGTGTTAACACACCGTGTCAGTTTCATTTACATTGTCAATAGAATAACTCTTCTACTTTATGGGAACAAGGGTCGATCCTAATTGCCTAATCCTTAGTTTAACCAAATCACAAATTCAATTTTGATAACGTTAAAATCTTACAACACGAAACCAAAACACATAATAGAAAAAAATAATTTTACAGAAAAAACAAAACCGACTTCAAGACTAAACCTACTTACAGGAACTTAACTAAAAAATAAAAAAATAATATTTTCATTGCTTCAAAACAAAAACCATTAAATGAAAATCAACGAAATTACCGATACTTATATACCTATTCACAATTTATGACCAGTTATCTTTGGAGTCGGTGCCAGCCAAGGACAGTTTAATCCTGCCTTTACAATAAGTAAACTTTCGAATGGCCGGAGACAGCGGTATGGCGGTGATGAAACAGTGGGAGGATCTTTACGATTACAATTTCTTTTCAAATTCTGTTTGTTTTGGTTGGCACCAACTCCAAAAATAACTGATCATAAATTGTGACTAGGTATATAAGTATCGATAATTTCATTGATTTTCATTTAACGGGTTTTGTTTTGAAGCAATTAAAATATTATTTTTTTATTTTTTAGTTAAGTTCGTGTAAGTAGGTTTAATCTTGAAGTCGGTTTTGTTTTTTCTCTAAAAATTATTTTTATTTTTCACATTTTAGTGGTGAGTGTATTTTTGTTTATATAGTCAATTCTCGATCTTCAAGCTTCCCTAAAAAATAGTTCGAGTTACTGAACAAAGACTTATCGAGGTTATCATTCCACTTACCTTCATGTAATTGGGAAAATTAAACACAAAATGGGAGTTGAAATCATTACGTATATTTTTCATTAATGGGTATGTGTATGTTGTTTGTACATACATATAAAATCATTGATAAAGAAAATTAAATACCTGGTACCAATTTATCATATAACTTTCAACTGAATTGAGCTTTTTTCTGAGGGTGCCTAAAAGTAGACACCGCCTTCCACCAGTGGCGATATTTCTTTATTATTAAGGACGGGGATTTAGTTACTTAGGGATTTTAAATAATCATAATCATAAATATGTTTAAAATGTAAGGTTATAAAACAGTGATTTTTATTAACTGGTTTTTTAATTTTTCTTAAAACGTGCTGCGTTGATTTCAAAATATTTTTTATTGGACTACCTCTGAAGTATGTCCTACCAGTCTAAAAAACAATCATCAAAATTGATTAAGAATTGACGGAGGTTCTCAACTCATCTGTATTTGTTTTTTTTTTTATGTTACGCGATTTCTCTGTCAATTCTGAATCAATCTTGATGATTCTTTTTTAGATCGGTAGGGCATACTTCAGAGGTGGTCCCATAAAAAATATTTTGAAATCAAAGCAGCACTTTTTTAAAAAAAAAAAAAAAAACCGTTAATAAGTGATTTTTTTAAACTGTTTTTTTTTATTTTTCTTAAAAATTGCTGCGTTGATTTCAAAATAATTTTAATGGGACCCCCTCTGAAGTATGCCCTACCGATCTAAAAAAGAATCATCAAAATTGATTCAGAATTGACGGAGTAATCGCGTAATCACACACACAAAAAAAAAAAAATACAGACGAGTTGAGAACCTCCTCTTTTTTGAAGTCGGTTGAAAATAAAAGAAGCGATATACATTAATAAAACAATAAATAATGCAATAAACTACAAAACAGACACATATAAAATAGGATCTATATATGCTGGTATAATAAATAAATTAATAATATAAGATTGGATAACTTAGTACTAATAGCAATAGTAGAGATTATGATTGACCCTTGTACCCATAAAGTAGAAGAGGTATTCTATTGACAATGTAAATGAAACTGACACGGTGTGTTAACACAAAGAGGTTGTTTTAAAGGTAATTTATAATGAGATATATTGTAGTTGATCGAAATTAGAATTGTATTGTTTTGATGTTAGAAAATGTAGTGAGATTATAGTAAATTGTAAGTACTGTTTCAGTCTGATGATGGGACCTTGTTTCCCGAAACATGTCATATGTTTTTACTATTAATAAAGAAGAGTCGAATGCTTTGAATGATACAATTATTTATAAAAATCAAAGTTGTATAGCATTCAATTTACTATAATTTCATATATGCGTTTCAGGCACTTGAAGAAAATGTTTGATAAAAAGTAAGGGAAAATTTCTTTCTTTTTATTGTACTATCCTGGAACAAAATGTAGTCTTCGTAAAACGTATGTTCTTGGAAAATCGAATGTTCTTAGTCGTTTGATCGAATAACACTCGGAAACCGTTTTCCTGTTAGTATATTTGAGCTATGTACATTATGAAGCAAATCAAATTTGGCACTATTTATTTCTTTTTCTCTCATCTTAGTTTTCAAACGGTTCAGCCACAATGATTGGCTAACTTGTAGTAAGTAAGTGGCTAAATTTCCTACCCTAAGAAACTACATATATTAAATTTATATAATGTCTTGTAAAATACCCACGCAGAATATTTGGTACATTTTTCGTTAAACCCTTAAAACCTATTCGTTTTTCGATCCAAAATTTATTTTTCTCAACTGATAGACGACTAAATTTTCAATCAGACCCATATATTAAATTGATATAAAGTCACGTAAATACCAATTCCAGCACATCAAAACCTTGTACTGGTGTGCGGAATCAAAGTTTTTTTTTGGCACATTTTCGTTATTACCCCAAAACCATTCTTCCGATCCAAAATTTATTTTTCCTCAACTGATAGCTGACTAAATTTGCAATCAGGCCAATATATTAATTGATATAAGTCACGTTAAAATACCAAATGCCAGCACCCAAAACCTTGTACTGTTGTGAAAACCAAGTTTTTTGGCACGTTTTTCGTTATTACCCGAAAAACTATTCTTCCCGATCCAATATTTTATTTTTCCTCAACTAATAGATAGCTGACTAAATTTCCAATCAGACCCATATATTAAATTGATATAAAGTCACGTAAATACCAAATGCCAGCACACCATTCAAAAACCTTGTACTGTTGTGAAAACCAAGTTTTTTGGCACATTTTTCGTTATTACCGAAAACAATTCTTCGATCCAATATTTATTTTTTTCAACTAATAGCTGACTAAATTTGCAATCAGACCCATATATTAAATTGATATAAAGTCACGTAAAGTCACGTAAAATACCAATGCCAGCACACCAAAACTAAAACCCTTGTAGTTTTTTTTGGGGCACGTTACCACCGAAAAACTATTCTTCGCGATCCAATAATTTGATTTTTCCTCACTAATAGCTTGAATCAGAACACCAATTGTATTTTTACCTTGTACACCAGTTTTTTTTAGTCACCTTATTTCGTTTCGTTATTACCCGAAAACAATTCTTCCGTTATACCCAATATTTATTTTTCAACTAATCAATCAGAGGCTGACTAAACTTTCCAATTGGCAGACCCATATATTAAATTGATATAAGTCACGTAAAATACCAATTCCAGCAATTAACACTATAAAACCTCGTAATGTTGTGAAATCCAAGTTTTTTGGGCATCTTGATCAAGTTTTTTTTCGTTATTACCCAGTAGTTTTTGGGGTTATAAATGAAAATCTACCAAAAACTATTCTTCCGATACCACATATTATTTTTCTCATAAAAGAATAAATAAACTAATAGCTGACTAAATTTCTAATCAGTATTTTAAACCCATATATTAAATTGATATGAAAGGTCACGTAAAAAAATACCGACAATGCCAGCACAGTGCACTTATTGAAAACCTTGTACTGTTGTGAAAACCAAGTTTTTTGGCAACGTTTTTTTAGCACGCTATAATAGAACAAACTTTTCGTTATTACCCGAAATACAATCCCCCCCATTTTTTTCTCTCGAAAATTATCGATTTTCAATAACGTATATCTCGAAAACCGTTCGAAGTTCGACAAAAGTGTATAGGACTAATTTTATAGGAAATTTAAAAACCTTTAAGTTTTATTTGAAACATATTTTCCTAGAGTCCACTGTTTTCAAGATATAATCGAAAAACCAAAAAATAGGACCTTCTCCTCTGCCCCCCACCGTTAGCTCACCTCTCAGGGGCGGGGACTTTAGGCATGTCTATCTTATAAATAAGCTATGAAGTAAAAAATTATCGCATATTTCATGCACTCAAAACCTCTCATTTCAGCACTCATTGAATGGACAATTAGTAAACCTACTATTAGTAGGCCGAATCATTCAAATACTAAACTATGACTGCCGAGTAAAAAGGCAGATTCAGTTAAGAAAGTTTATTCGGGTGTGCTCTATTGATGTTAAGGAAATTAGATGTACAACAAATAGTAGGTACTGTCACGAAATAGCAGTTAGAGAAGCAATTGGGTCAGAATTCTTTCAGTATTTGACGCCAGCGCCAACGATAGTGGAACATGTGACCTTTGCAACATCAATTTGGGAGTAGTCTCCTATCAGCCCTTGTATGTCTCACATCAATGAGGTAGGGTTGTAATATCATTGCAAATTATAATTACAACTAATTATAATTATTATAACTACAATTTTTTTTTAAATTACATGGTTTAAAGTCAAGCAGTTTTTAAATAATTAGAAAAATTTGTATATAGTTAACATGTATTAATAATCTAAAATACAATTTTATTATTCAGATTTATGCCATGATATCTATATCGTAAATTAATGACAGCTAAACAGAATTTAATATTTCAGAGTATTTTATGAAAGCTTTATTTTTAATTAACTTAAAAAAAAAATAATCTTAATTTGAAGGTTTAATAATGAAATTGAGGTACAGTATAGAATATACCTCATATGCAATCCTTACTATCCAAAATCCTTCGATAAATCCTCAATTCTCCTTACTTTGTCACCAATAAACTTATCCATAAAGATCTAAATGTTTCATATGTTGCTGAGTTAGCCCACACCAGATACCTATCCTTTCATAGTAAGCTCCATAATCACTCTAATCCACTATTTTCTTCCCCCTCCATTCCCGATAATCCTCTGAGGCGTCTAAAAAGAAGATGGCCCAGAGACCTTCTAATGTAGATTTTTTTTCGAAAAGCTACCTGATGATTAGTTCTTTTCATGTTATGATTTGTTATTGTAATCGTAATGAAAACATTGACTTGATGTATATGTTTTTACAGTTGCAAATTTCAATAAATTAATATATAAAAAAAAATAAAAATAAGACTACGGAATCAATTAATATATATGAAGATATATATTCAAAGAATCCACAGCAATTTAATTAATTCAAAATATTTTACATAATAGATTAATAACTATATAAGGACATTTTGGGGTGACCTGTGGTGTAGTGGTTAGCATAGCAACCTACTAAACCCAAGATCGCGGGTTCGCAGCCCGGCAGATGACCTTAGGATTTTTTAAAGAGAGGAAAAAATCCTTAGCTATGCCGTCCTTCGGAAGGGACGTAAAATGGGGGTCCCGAGCCTGTGCGATGTCAGGTACTCGTTAAAGATCCCTATCCTAATTATACCTGGATAGGCAAAATTTAGGACTCCCACCGTAGCATCGTCCGATTAGCCATAGCAGCATAAAGTGACGTTAAACGAAATAAATAAACAAATATAAGGAAATTTAATTAACTAAGCTAGTTGTTTATTTGAAATTGTTATTGTTTACCAAGATTTGTTTTAGTATCCTTAAGGCAAAAACAATTAAAGTTTATTGTGTTAAATTAAAGTGTTATTATCCTTTCAGGTAACTAAAGCTATTTTAGAACTCTAAGTTATTCAGTTGTACTAAAGTATATTCACAACGACGAAATTATTGTTGAATAATAATTTTTTTTTTTTTTTTTTTTTTTTTCATTTATCGAAATAATAATGGAATTATAATATAGCTGTTTAAATTTCAAAAACCAATCATAGGAATTAATTTAGTATACGAGGTGTGATCAAAAAGTTCCAGGACTGAATTTTTATACATTTATTTATACAACATACAGGTTATTCAAATTTGTCTCCTTCGAAGTACTCCCGTTGGGAAGCTACACACTTTTCCCACCGGTGTTTCCACTGATCAAAGGTCCCTGAAAACTCTTCTTTTGTAAAGGTGTTTAGCAGCTCCGTTGTTTTTTCTTTAATTTCGTCAACTGTTTGAAATCTTCGTCCTTTCAGGTGTCTCTTGAGCTTCGGGAAAAGAAAAAAGTCGGCTGGAGCCAGGTCAGGTGAGTAGAGGGGCTGAGGAATGACAGTCATTGCGTTTTTTTTTACACAAAAAGGCCATCTTTAAACCTCTTGAACCACTGATGGCAGCATGATCGGCTTAGACATTCTTCACCAAAAGCCTCTTGTAACATCAAAAAGGTTTCAGAAAACGTTTTGTTCAGTTTTTCACACAAACACGTTGCTCTTCTTTCACATTCATTTTCATAAAATAGCCAAACTCTATAAAACTAACCTCAAACAAACTGTGCTAATGTTACTTTCAGTGATGTTATGATTGATCTGCAAACACAGCTGTGTTCCTGTTGAGTCAGGCAATACAATGCTGCCAACCGCATCGCTGTGAGACTTTGCATTCCCATAGTATATAAAAAGTCCTGGAACTTTTTGATCACACCTCGTAGATAGTGAACTGAATTTCCAACTTATGAATAATTCGAACTTAGCCATTATACTATCGATAATTGAAAAAAAAAAAAAAAAAATAAAGGGCCACTTGAACCTGCCGGCTAAAGAAAGAATAACATGAAACATGTTTTAGGGGTTGCCCTAGTAACAGTCGATCCTCATATGTTTTATATTGTTTGTTTTTTTCGCATACCTGTATGGTTTTAAATTATTTAAATTAAATTAACAATCAATGATCATTCGAAACAAAATTCGGAAAAATAAGGGGTTTCAACCTTGAATGTTTTTATTCAAAATAATGTTATTGAACAAAAAATATTTTCCATTAAAATTATGATAAAGAGAAAGTTGTGAATTTTCGATCTGAGAAACACCAACAGAGCTAGAGTTCGCCAAAGAAAACTCCTACACTAAAAAATAGGTGTTTCAAACGTGTCTTTTTTTTATTCGATATAATATAGCTCCTAAACAGTAGGTCCTAACGACAAATGTTACATAACAAAAAATATTACCCATTACATTTCTGACTAGGAAAATATCATAATATTTTCGATACAAGCAACACCAACTAGTGATGGGTCGTTCTGGTTGGAACGGAACTTGGAACTGGTTCCAGCTTTGAACCGGTTTGAACAGAAACGAAAAGCCCAAGTTTGGAACGAAACTACCATGGAGTTATAGTACTATGGAGAGGCCCTCCCCGTATATTGTTCCGTGAGGGGCGAGACTAAAACATAACCGGCCACGCCCACTATGCCCAACAGGCGACTTGTATTCTATATAGCCTAGGGCAATTGAAAGGGTTCGTGATAAATAAAATAAGTTAACCATTAAAGTAAATGAATCACCAACATAAAATAACAGCAGTATAAAGCCTAAGAAACCAAAATTTGAACTGATAAGAGGTTAATATACTGATAATACGGAGAGGTAAGCCCCCTCCACTTGTCTATAACTCTATGGAAACTACATAGAAGTAGTAGGTTAGTCAAAACTGACGTGGAACGAAACGACAACTGGAACTGGTTCCAATAGTGGAACGGAACGCAAAATATCATTCCAATTTTAAGCCGGAACGGTCCTTCACAAACACCACGGAGCTAAAGCGTGTCCAAAAATCCCCCAATATTTAAGAATATAGCCAAACGTGACTTTTTTCATTCAAGCCAATATAGCTCCTAAACAGTAGGCCCTAGCGGCAAATGTCATATAACAAGAAATATTTACCATTAAATTTCTGATTAGGAAACCACTGTCAAATGTCGATCCAAGCAACCACCAACAGAGGTAGAGCAAGTTTAACTTCGCGCAATGCCCTCGTGTTCTCCCAAAATGTATCAATTTTGACCAACTAGACCACGGATAAAACATGTTTCATATTAAAAATACAGTCCCCATTGAAGTTCCTGCAAACTATTTATTGAAACTATTTTCTTGCAATATCTTTTCTTAGGAATAAGAAAAAATTTTTCAGAAATGTAGTAAAAAATTTTGTTGTTTAGTCTTAGTTATTTTCTTTTCTTACGTTTTTTCCACATTGTAGTAATCGTAATACATGCCCCACAACAGGTGTATATATTTCTACGCGTTCTCATGCATATATTTCTCGACATAACGTATACTGAAATAATTATTTATACAAACTATTTTTATAATAATACATAAATTATTTTTAGAATCATACTAAAATAATTTAACTTTAATTTAAAATAATTAAGTTAAGATGAAATTTAAGCAATAATCATCAAATGGATTTATACGATAATTGATGAATAAAATAAAGATTGGAGAAAAAAAAAATGAATAAAAAAATATATAAATGAATAAAAAAGAGAAGAAGAAAAAAGTATATATTACCAGGAGTAGGTAAAATTATATAGGCAGTTTAGTTCAGTCAACTTTAGAAGCCGTCAACTTTTTTTTTAAAAACATCACTTACTTAATTTTCGCGGAAAGTCGGGGTTAATTAATTATAACAGGTTAGTTTTTCATTTAAATGTCGACAAACCCTGATTTCTTAAATATTAAAAAGTCCGATCGACGAAAAAGGCATACGACACGTATAACTTACATACCGGTAAACCGATTGATTTGCAGATTTTTTAAATTCTATAGGGTACATCAAATATCATAGAAAATATTATCCCTTGAGTCAAAACATGAACAAACCAAAATCGGATTTTTTCGACACACTATAGGTTAACAGAGCAAAATCTTGAAATGATAGGCATTAACAAACATCAGATTCAAATTCTACACCCTCGAAAACACACTAATTTGAAATTTAAAGTCGATGCAAAAATTTTTAGAGGCTCAAATTGTTATGTCTAGAAAAAACACTGTTTCGTCATACTGTGTGCCGGTGAGTTGCCGGCGCCTACCAATGCATTATAATTACTGTTTTATGGACTATAATTACAAAAGCTATTACTTCTTTGAGTTACTGAATCGAATGAAACAATATCAATTTGTTAATCAGAAATTGTTAAAAGTTTTAGGTCGAAAAGTCAAGAATAAAATAAAATTATAATTATTAAAAAAAACAACTACTAATTGTTTGAAGCACCGGAAAAATATCGCTCGGTTTTTTTACCGCCGTCCAAAAGTCGTGTGTGCAACTAGCCTTACGAAATGTTAAATAAATAATGTGGAAAGAAAACAGCTGTTTCAAATGCGACTTTTAGAATAGAATAGAATAGAAAAATTATTTTATTCTGGGACCAAGTCCCTTAAGAATAACAAACTGTACAGAAATAAATGATATTAGATACATCTGGTCAGAGACATGATGAATAAATAAGATGAAAAAATAAAAAAATAATAAAATAAAAAGAAGAAATATTTATATAACAATGATAATGTATACATAGATAATAATGTAATATATGAACAGGAAAATAAGAAGACATTCTACAAATGAAATAATAAATAGGTTATTTCGATACAATGCTACTTATATACAATATAAGAACCCAAATGTTGTATTCGGAATGAGAAAAGATTATTTTAATTGGTAACACTGAGTGTGTTTCAGAAAGACTTACGATATCGTTTAATTGAAAAAAATATATTGTTAGTAAGCGTCACCTTGGATTAGGAGGAGGTACTGGAAATAGAGGAATTTAATGGTTTTTAGAGATTTCGCTTGTCTAATATGGGAAGGAATGGAATTCCATAGGATGGTTGAGCGAAATAGGAAAGAGCGCTGGAATGTAGTAGTTCTATGGGATGGGGTATATAGTTCAGAAAGACGGGATCTTGTGTTCAGTGACTTGATTGTAGATCTGAATTGAAACGTATTGTAAATATAGGAAGGATGAAGGGTGCTGATGATTTGGTAAAGGAATGATCCGTGGAAATATTTTCTACGGAATATGGGATAAAGCCAGTTTAATTCGGTATAGAGGAAGGAAACGTGGGAGCGCCTCGGTTTATCGAAGACAAATCTGGCAAAGCAGTTCATAATTAGTTTCAATCTGTCTTCGAGAACCGTCTCTCTTTTTTCATTCAAAAACAATATATGTGACCTTTGACCCTGAATATCTAATTATGCAGACATGCTGAGACCTGTGACTTTTTACCCCTTATTTCGAATGCCAAAACAAAGGTATATGCAAAAATTCAGCTTCATTGGTTCATATCCGAGGTCAAATCCTTATTTGACTGGGATAGGAGGTCCTAACGACAAATGTAATATAGCAAAAAATATTTTCAATTTGATTTCTGTCTATGAAACTGTAGTAAAATTTTCAATCTCAACAACTTCAAAAGAACTAATAAAAATCCCAAAACTTAATAAATTTAGTCGAATTTTTCGATCTGAGCAACACAGGTAGAGCGTGCAAAAGAAAACTCCTACACTTAACAATAGGGGTTTGAAACGTGACTTTTTTCATTCAAAACAATATGGCTCCTAAACGGTCGGTTCTATCAACAAATGTTATATAACAAAATATATTTTACATTAAATTTCTAATGAAAAAGCTACTGTACATTTTTCGATCCGAGCAACATTAACAGAGCTAGAGCGTGTCAAAATGTTACATTTTTGAATGTGAAAAAAAGGTACAGCAAAATACATTTGTCTATAAATATTATCTATTATATATTTGTCAAATACCACTTACTCACTTAACACGAAATCTCAGAAACCACCGAAAGGATTGGAATGAAATTCGATATGTAACTTCCTCTAGGGCCGTAGGTGCTCGCTATGAAAGGGATTTTAAAAAATCGGTCTGGATCGCGGCTAATTTGCGAAAAATGCTATTTCAATTTTTATTGGGTGAATAATGAAAGATTAATTATCATATAGTATTTGGATATAAGCTAAGTTAAAAAATAGGTTAGATCTTTAAGCCGCAAACTTTGACCACCGTTTAAGTTCCTTATAGTTGTAAACAAACAAAAATACGATTGATGTCGAAACATTATAATATTGGTACTTTCTGTGAACTCATGGTAGCTGCAGAGGTTACTTACAACTTACAAGTTTGAGTTGTTTCGTGAAGAGAAGCTATTAAAAGACTTATGTTAAATAGGAGGTTAAAAGACTGTTCTCTGGTGATGACATGTAAGGCCAGTTCGATGTAGGGACAAAAAACAGATAAGAATCAATAGTTCTACCAAGTGTATGATTCTCTTTAGTATCGTATCATGTTCTACCATGGAGAAGAAGGGTACAGTATTAACATCCCTCAGCGTGACCCAAACTCCAATACATCACTTAAGAAAACTGTGTCTGCAGCTGATTTTTACGCTTAATTATGCTTGATATGAACGCAAAAATAGAAACAGAAATACTAAACTTTCTTCAAAAAAGTTGAGAAGTTAAGGCTATATTTACTCAAAGTATGCCATAAGAAAAGCTGATGGTCTGGGTAAGATGGTAGTGCTGCCTCGAAGCTTCACTGGAAGGCTATCAAAATAATATAAAATTAACTTTTGCAAATTGTCAAATTTACTAATTGAAATTATTCTAAGAATGGAATTGTTCAGGTTTATTTAAGTAATAATAATTATCAACGTTAAGCTTAACTTTTACTAATTTACGTTGTCTTCATCCTAATGATATTAAACCGTAGCGGAGCGGGGTACTTTCAGCTATCTATTATATATTTGTCAAATACCACTCACTCATTTAACACGAAATCTCGGAAACCACAGAACGGATTGGAATGAAATTCGATATGTAACTTCCTCTAGGGCCGTAGGTGCTCGCTAAGAAAGGAATTTTAAAAAAATCGGCCTGGATCGCGGCTAATTCGCGAAAAATGCGATTACAATTTTTATTGGGTGAATAATAATAGATTAATTGTCATATGGTATTTGGAGATAACCTAAGTTAAAAAATAGGTGAGATGTTTAAGCCGCACACTTTGACCACAAATTAAGTTCCTTATAGTTGTGAACAAACAAAAATACGATCGATGTCGAAACATAATATGGTACTTTCTGTGAACTCATGGTGGCTGCAGAGGTGGACCCTTACAAGTTTGAGTTGTTTCGTGACGAGAAGCTATTAAAAGACTTATGTTAAAGAGGAGGTTAAAGAAGCCAGTTCGATGTACATATTGCTTCACCAGTAGTTTCGTTCTCAACTACCCTTCTTTCAGTTTTTCAGTCACAATATAATTGGCTTTTCTCAACCAGGCCCGAGTTGCATTTTACAAGTTGTACTTTGCATTTCTGAATTTCATTCATTGAACCTAGAATATACCTTTTTCTCAGTTCAGATGAGTCTATGGTTTCTATTGAATAGAACTCAACTATTTATAAATATATTTAATATAAATATGACATAAGAAGAGCTGATGGTCTGGTCTCAGAGCTGGGTAAGATGCTAGTGCTGCCTCGGAGCTTCACTGGAGGGCTATCAAAATAACATCAAATTAACTTTTGCAAATTGTCAAATTTACTTATTGATATTATTCTAAGAATGGAATTCTTTAGGTTTATTTAAGTAATAATAATTATCAACGTTAAGTTTGACTTTTCCTAATTTAAGTTGTCTTTAATCCTAATGATATTAAACCGTAGCGGAGCAGGGTACTTTCAGCTAGTAATGTATAAATAATAAATATAATTGTATTAATATTTAAATATATTCATAACTCGACAGGTAGCTGAGGTCAGTAATAATTTCTGAATAAGGAAATTTATTATTAATGATAAAATAAATAACTGTTGGCATTGAGCCAGTGCATTCAAATCAAGAAAAAAAAAATGTTAAATATCTAGACGGCACAATTCCTTTCCGCCACTTATTATGATGCCTTTGACCCCAATACTGGAACAGGGCTGCATCTCACGGTATTGATCAAAACCGGAACTAAAACATCGCCACTTAAGGTCAAGGCACCAGCGGCGAGGACGCCCAATGAGGGTCACGTTTATAACCGTTGCCATGGTGCCACACTTCTTTTTTCAAACAAGTGAATGCGGTCTATGTTGTACTTAATTACAGAAAAAAACTAATTTCACTAAGTTATCTTGAAAGGGATTCAAAACGATCGAAATTCGGAAGTTTATAAGATGGATGAGGTGGATAAAGCAAATGGTTGGGTACAGAAAAGTAAGAACAAATTAAATCTAACCGAGATATATAATATTACTAGGATCCCCAGTCACGGCTTCGACCGCTCTTATAAGTAACGAACTTAGATAGGTTTAACTAATAACAGAAGTTTTATTTTTTAACAATAAAAATCTTATAATGCAGTTGAGAATTATTTTCTCATAATATTTCTATACATTTTGACTCAAAGCTGTAACCCAGTATTATTGCAATGATTTACTCAAAACATTATTGGATATTTAAACCTTAAATCTAATCTATGAGTTGGTAATTTAGATGGACAGAGACGTTTTAGGAAGAAACTCTGGCGGATAATGGACTGCATTATCAGTGCTTACAACCCTATCAATAGAGATATTCTCTATGTCACAATTTACTTTTTCAATAATAGTGTTGTTAATATTCTCTGCTGTAGTATTTGTTGGTAATATTACTGCTCTTTCACACAACCAATGGTACGATTTATTAAAGAAACCTGAAACATTAAAATGAATTTGAAATCATTGAAATATTAGTCTTCTTAAAACCTTCATCAAAAGCTATGGTTAGGTCGCCCATTTTTTAAACACAATCAAAAAACACAAAAAAATAATCGAAATTTTGATAAGGCAATAATGTTTAGTGCAGCAAAAATAATTTTATTGATTTCATTTGGTTGGATTTTAATTTCTATCTAACCATAAAAGTTAATGACAGAGTGACAAACTTCTGCCACTTACTGTGAATTTGAATTATTATTATAGTAAACTATACTATTTAAAATCTTCCTAGAATTATGAAGATTTTGTAGTTGAAATTTGGTGCCGAGGGGTTTAATAATTTAACCAGAGCAAACTCTGGTGTAGAATGCTGCTAACCACATATCGTTCGATTATTAAACATCCCTAGGACCCACACGTCACACTAAATATTTATTTTTTTTTTTTTATAACAATTTATTTGAATCAAGTCAATTTTATTATCAATTTCTAACTCTATATAACATTGTACCGTTATATCCAACCAAAAATGGTTTGTCCTTTTATATTATAGTATAGATATAGATTAATTTAGAATATATGTTTTATTGCTAATTGTTTACAAACACCTGCACTAACGTAGTAATTATAAAATATAAATGTTATTTTGATATTTACATACACCTAAAACCCTAACTCTGATTTAAAAATTTTTTTTTCAAAAACTTTCCAGGGGATATACCCAATAATTTCCCAAATTTTCACGGCGATTGAATGTACGGTTTTTGAATCTATCGAGTGCAGACATACACACATTCATTGTTATATATATATAGATAAGTTATAATATAAGAACATTTAAATTTATATTTAAAATCAATTATTTTAAAAGATATATCTTTTTTTATTTCTTTATAAACTCTCATCGCCCGTCGCGATCTAGCCCGCTCTCATAAGTATAGAACTTACAAGGGGACGTTTGCAGTTGTAACTCACATATTTGAATGCCGATTTTTGTGTGAGTAGTAGGGACCTATAATAGTGCAAAACTAGAGTTATAGCCGCCAATGGGCATTAGGAGCCGAGAAAAAAAATAAAATATGAAAATCACGTTTTATTTTTTTTCTCAGCTCTCAATCAAGATAGAGATTTTGTAGATATAGTCTAGAATGATTTTTTCACGTTTAAATGAAGTTATGTATGCTATTTGAAATAAAAATACTTTCGTCATGCTTAAGACACTACCCGGCTTTAGGGTGCTCAAAAAAAAAATGACTTTCAAGGAAATCCGCTGTACATCAGTGGAAAAATTTGTTCATGGACAATCGACCTCAAATCTCGATTTAACGCACCGTAAAACCATTATGTGTGAAATTTTATAAAAATCAAAAACTACTGATTACCACTTTTAAGGAGGTAAAAATTTTGAAGTTAAAATTTCATCAACAATTTCTTAATTAAAAAAAAAAACAACGGCCATAACAACTGTTGCGTTCAACCGATTACAATAGTAATAGCATCGCAATAATCAGCGTACATTCTGCTTTTTATCCATGCATAAAATGGGGTTTAATCTAGTTTTTAGTGAACCAAAACTGATGCGAATGAAAATATCCGAGGTCAGCTATAACTTGAGATATTTCAATTAGGGGAAATCCTGCGACCTCCGGATTTGGGCTGCACTATGCAGTTTTATGGTTTCTAGATGACCTTAAAATTTGTTTTTAATCGGCGGCGAAATATGTGAGATAGCGCAAATTATCTACATTTTTTTCAGAAATTGACAGTTTATTCTACATATCGGTCGATTTTCAAACTTCCACATATCGTGCCACATATTTACCTATAACTTTTTTTATTAATTTAATTGAATATAAGTAAATTTCAACATCTTTAAAACTTTATACATTTGTAACCTCTTATGTAGAGATGTGCTCGCCACCTATCGGTCAAGTTTCAAAATTCAACTGTTATCAACATACTATCGCTTTTAATAACATAATTGTTAATAAATGATTATATTTTATCATTGCTAAACCGTCCTGGAACTATGAAGATGATGTGTGGTCGAAATTCGTCATTTTATCAACCGACTTCAAAAAGGAGGAGGTTCTCAACTCGTCTGTATTTTTTTTGTGTGTATGTTACGCGATTACTCGGTCAATTCTGAATCAATTTTGATGATTCTTTTTTAGATCGACAGGGCCTACTTCAGAGGTAGTCCCATAAAAAATATTCTGAAATCAACGCAGCACTTTTTAAGAAAAATCAAAAAAACAGTTAATAAAAATCACTTTTATATAACCTTACACATTTTAAACACATTTATGATTATGATTATCTAAAATCTCCAAGGTAACTAAATATAAATTATTAACAAAAATAATTTACATATACAGTCAACTCTCCACTCTTCGATAAGATGAATTCTTAAATAAGTTGTAGTAAATAATAACATTGTATTTGTATCTCATTTTCTCATATGTTTTTTTTGTATAACCTTCTCAGTTTATGGTTAAGTGTTATTAGTTTTTTTACGAGTCATGCTATGTAGTTCTTATATGTGTGAAATTGTGTTCAATAAAACCTTTCAAGAGGCATTTCTTCCTTCTCATAAGTCGAACAAAATCTGCGGTCGGAAGTACATTACACTTAAATTTCACCTTAATGAGACGATTTCAGACAAAGAACGTAAAAAATTGTGTCGAAAATAAGTACCACCTCTATGAAACGAACTATTAGAAGTCATCGCCTCTATAATTCAAATTAAAAAAATTTCATGTGTAATTTGTTTTTCTGTTTTCTGTCATTGTGTGTCTTTTCAGTTCATAGTTACACCAGTCACTTATTATTAGTTAGTTATTCACCCGAGTGGTTTTACAGTGGCTATTGAAAATGCTTCCAATTAACGAAAAGTTAAAATTGATTTGCAAAGTGCAGAAAGGAGAAAGAAGTTACCATTTTTCAGGAAAGCTTGAAGATCGAGAATTGACTGTATAAACAAATACACTCACCACTAATAATTGAAAAATAAAAATAATTTTTAGAGAAAAAAACAAAAACCGACTTCAAGGTTAAACCTACATATACTAACTTGAACTAAAAAATAAAAAATAATATTTTAATTGCTTCAAAACAAAAACCATTAAATGAAAATCAACGAAATTATCTATACTTATAAACCTATGCACAATTTATAATCAGTTATTTTGGAGTCGGTGCCAACCAAAACAAACAGAATTTGAAAAGAAATTGTAATCGTAAAGATCCTCCCACTGTTTTATCACCGCCACACCGCTGTCTCCGGCCCTTCGACAGTTTATTTATTGTAAAGACAGGATTAAACTTCCCTTCTTGTTTGGCACCGAATCCAAAGATAACTGATCATAAATTGTAAATAGGTATATAAGTATCGATAATTTCATTGATTTTCATTTAATGGTTTTTGTTTTGAAGCAATTAAAATATTATTTTTTATATTTTAGTTTAAGTTTGTATATTTAGGTTTAATCTTGAAGTCGGTTTTGTTTTTTCCTAAAAATTATTTTTATATATTATAGATTCCTGATAATAAAATAAGTCTCAGAACATGGCTGAGAATCGAGTGATACGTTGTCAATCTCCTGTCATCATTATTTCAGTTAGGCCACTGTGATTTTGGGAGATTGTCAATATAAAAAGTAAGACAGGTTTCGTGTTGTAATGTAGTATTGCGTATTGTGGGTTTTCAGGGACATGTTTTTTTTTATCAAGCATATAGTATGTTGTTCTAAATGTATTGTAACGTAACATGTATGGTTACTTAATCGCATGTTGATCAATTGTACGCAATGGCTATATCTTTAAATATAACGAGAAAATTATATATAATTTAATTTTTCAAAGACGATGTTTAGATTAATTGGCTCGTTACTTATAATTATGGTTTTAGCAATAATATTCGAGTGACTGAAGATCATGAGATGTTTAGTAATTTTTTTTTTTCGTAATAATTAGTTGATTATAGTTCGTTCGATACTCGATCTGCCTTATTCGAAATGTAACGAATTACATAACCAGGAGCCGGTTGAGCATGCTCAAGAACTGCATCAGAGCAGTCTGAAGGACAAAGGGGCTCGTCCGTTGATTGAATTAAATTATTCATTTCATTATTATTAATTATTTATCTCATTGAATAATTCTTTTTGGATACGATAAAAAACTCTTCAATGGAATAAAAAGCAAAGAAAATAATTATTGTTTAATAGAAAATAAAGGACAACTGTCACTAAAGCGACACCAGATCAGAGGATCTTAAGTTATTACATTTATTATTATTATTTAGGAATTATTTTATTGGGTTTTCAATGTAAGGGTTAAAACCAAATGATAATGAATATAGAGCTCAATTTTGACGTTAGCCTCTGAATGCAGATAATATTGAAGAATACCATTTTATGAGGTGAATTTTATGGTTAGATGAGTCTATTTTTACAGGGGAAGGCAAGACCTTTAATGCTAAATCCGAAACTGTGGACAAAATTTGAGAAATATTTAAACAAAATGTAGATATTACAGCTTTTCAGGTAAAAACCGTGGTTTCCTCAAAAAATTCTTTAAATTATCGTATATCTGCAACGGATTGGAATAGAAAGCTGTGATCTGCGGAATTTTTCTACATTTTTGATCTAGTTTCACCCAATTTTTTGTTTTACACAAGGAGGTACTCACCTAGTATAACAAAAATGTATAAATTTCGTTGTAATAATACTTTTATTGTAATTTAATTATGTATATTTATACTATTATATAAAAGGACAAGCCATTTTTCGTTTGTGATCACTAACCGCGAAAACTACAGAACAAATCTGTACCAAATTTTAACCACATCATCTTTATAGTTCAAGGATGGTTAAGCAATAATAAAATTTAAAGATTTTCAATTATATTGCCGTAAAAAAAGCGATAAATATGTGGTGAGTAGTGAAGTTTGATAATGGACCGATAGATGGCGAACACCATAGGAGAGAGGTTACAAAGGTACGGTGTTATATAGAGCTAAAAATTTATAATAAAATTTCCATATTTTTAATTCAATTAATATTTAAAAAACTATAAATATATGAAGCGACAGGTGGATCCCTGGCCAGTTTAAAAATCGACCGATATGTGGCCATTCTGCAACAGAATTTGCAATGGTAAACTATTAAACCCAACTGTACCAAATTATAACTAAAACATCCTCATAGTTCTAGGAAGGTTTATAATAATAAATTTAACTATAATATTGATTAAAATGTATAGTCTTGAGTGCCAGAAACGATGTTTGCCTAACTGTCATATACTTTTACGGTTAGATATGGTAAAATCCAACCAGATCGATCTATAAAATTATTTCTGCCACATTAGAAGTCTATTTATACTTTTTCGTACTCTTAAAACACCTAATCAATGCAATTTTAACCAACATAAAAATTATTGCCATGCGTGAAAATATCGTTGACGAAATAATGCAGAATTCCATACTTCAATACAAATTTTTATCGGAAGACAAGTGAAATTCAGATATAGTTAAAATATTCTTAATTATTTATTTATGAGAGCAGGCGGAGTATGCTTGTAAAATCTAATTTATTACACCACCTGCGATTTAATTTCGAAATAACGCATTACGTAACAGTTTCACATTTTTAAGATATGCAACGGTTCAAACTTTGAGCAAAATGGCACTGTTACAAATTTTCAACAACTTTTAATTTCATTTAATATCTTATTAACGATTTTGTTGTTATATTTATTGTTTTTTAATTAGAAAAGATCATTGATACCATCATATGTATGAAATTTAAATTGGAAGTTTGCGTTACGTAACCAACAGACAAATATGCTTTAAGAACTGCAACGGATCAAGATGGCTGCAAAGCTTAGTGATCGATTTCTATATAATTTTTTTTTTTTTTTTTGTTATTTATTAAAATTTATAACTGTATACAATACAAAAATATAATACATCAAGTAAATATGATGATAATAATAAAAATGACAGGTCACTTGTTTTCAAAGCAACTACCTATTGCTAGCACTTAAAAAGGTTCTATATAATGAGGTACTATATTAGAAGGTCCCGAGGCCATCTTCTTTTTTAGGCACCTCGGAGGGTTATCTGGAATGGAATGTGAAGCAAGTTGTGATACTGATGGATTTGAGTGGTTGTGGAGTTTGCTATGAAAGGATTGATATCTGGTTTGGGCTAAGTCAGAAACGTAAGGCATATTAAGGTCTTTGTGGATAAGTTTGTATGTGACGAAGTAAGGAGCACTAAGGATTTTTTTAAAACTATTTATTTATATTTACAACTGTACACAACATACAACAAGTAAATTTGATCATAATGATAACAATAGCATGTAAATAACTTGTGATGAACTACTCACTAGTAACACTTCAATAAAAAAATTATATTAGAAAGTCCGTGGGCCGTCTTCTTTTCAGACGCCTCGGAGGATTATCGGGAATGGTGTGGGAAGCAAGTTGAGAAACTAATGGATTTGAGTGGTTATGGAGCTAACTATGAAAGGATATGTATCTGGTTTGGGCTAAATCTGCAACATACCGAACATTTAGTTCTTTCTGGATAAGTTTGTGACAAAATAAGGATCATTTAGGCTTTTTAGAAGGATTTTAGATTGTAAGGATCGGATACGGGTTGAATTAGATGGTTTAGTAGAGCCCTAAAGCTCAACTCCGTACGTGCAAATAGGTCTAATCATAGTCATGTAAATAAGTATTTTGTAATTAATTTGGAGCTTTGAACGTTTGTCTCGTAAATGTTGAAGAAGTCAAAAATGACGAGCAGTTTCCTGTCGTTTTAGTCTAGTGCCCCAATATTTAAATTTAAGTTATTGTTTCATCAATAACTATTTATATAATATGCAATTTATTTCATTTTTGGATACAAGAACTAGCTGGAAATTTATGGTTATATAATTATTAATAATTTCCCGATTGCTACTAATATACGTTAAACAATTTTATTTTGTGCCCCGTTTAGAAACTATCTGGTTTCATCACTTACTAATAATATGGTAGTAACAATTAAGAGCTTACGTAACAATGTTTTCATCAGGTTGGTTTCTGTCAAGGGGTCTAGAAAATAATTATGAGGCAACTAACAAACAAGTATAATAATTAATAAATAATAAAAAATCCACTTATAAGGTCTAATAGTAAATTGGCCCAGCTTTGAGATGGAAAAAATAAATTTTGGATCGGACGAATAGTATAGGGGGTTATAGTGAAAAATGTGCTCAAACACTTGGATTTCACAACAGTATGGGATTTGTAGCGTGTTTACATGTGTATTTTGAGGGAATTGATTAAAACTTAATTAATGGAATCTAATAGTAATTTTAACCAGCTTTAAGATGAAAAATATCAATTTTGGATTATTAATGATAATCCACTAATCCCTGTTGAACAGATCCGCTACCTAGGACTCCACTTGGACAAACGGTAAACTTGGAATCCACATACAGGACTAAAACAACAAGAAACTGCCCCTCGTTACAGACTACTTCAACATTTATTAGACAAACGTTCAAAGCTCCCAAACCTATCTGGACGTACGGAGTTGAGCTTTGGGGCTCTACTAAACCATCCAATTCATCTCGTATCCAATCCTTACAATCCAAAATCCTTCGAAAAATCCTCAAAGCTCCTTACTTTGTGACCAATAAACTTATCCATAAAGATCTTAATGTTCCATATGTTTCTAATTTAGCCCAAACCAGATACCTATCCTTCCATATTAAACTCCATAACCACTCCAATCCACTAGTCTCTCAACTTGCTTCCTCCTCCATCCCTGATAATCAATCCTCCGAGGCTTCTGAAAAGAAGATGGCCCAGAGACATTTTAGTGTAGATTTTATTGAAGTGCTACAAGTGAGTAGTTCTTCACAAGTTATTTACATGACATTGTATTCACTGTCAACACATTTACTTGTTGTATATTATTTTGTACAGTTGTAAATATCAATAAATGAAAAAAAAAATATATATATATTTTGGATTAGACCAGTAGTTTCGGTGTTTCAGCCGAAAGAGTACGACAAATGTGTTTTCGCGGAGAAGTGGGACTGACTGCAAATTGGCCAATTTCTACAATTTTTCCCAAGACCATAACTTCGCGAAAAATAGTCCGATCTGGAAGTTGTTTTTTTTATTCATTTCGTAGGTACTGGTTCCAGCTACAGTTAACATTTCTTCGAAAAATTCTTCTTGCCGTGTTATAGATAAAAAACCGAAAATAACCGGTATTTTTGGCGTTTTTTTTTGTTGTTGGGATTTTGGATATGAAGCCGATGTTTGCCGTGGTAGCAAAATTCTTTTTTACTTATTTAACACCCCAAAAAACATAAAGATCCGTTGAGAATAAAAGTTCGGCAGTTTTTTCTTGAAAACGGCCTTTTGGAGGCTTATTTTACTGAACCATACACGCTCAAAGAAGCCTTTAATTTAATTTTCTTTATATTTATAAAACGTTTGGTCTCACTGAGTTTGAAAAATTAAGCTTCTATTCAGATGACTCGGAGGGATACAGGGAATCGATTAAGAAGTTGAGAGACTAGTGGAATCAAGTCGGTGTGTAGCTTAATATGAAAGGATAGATATCTGGATTTAGGTGGAATCAGATATGGAACAATAAGCCCTTTCTGGATAAGTTAGTTTAATAATAAGGAACATTGAGGATTTCACGAAGTATTTCGGATTGAAAGGACGATTCACGATTTTCATCGATAAATAAATAAAATTTTCATTATTAGTTCAAATTATCAAGTTCTTAACTTATAAGAGCGGGCGAAGCCGCGACAATGGATGTTAGTGTATTATAAATTTCAAGCTCTATATAATACCGTACCTTTGTAACCTCTCATGCAAAAGGCCGCTCTTTGCCTATCGGTAAATTTTCAAAATTCACTGTTATCCCATTTTATCTCTTTTTATTAACAGATTAATTGAAAATCAGTAATAGCCATATATATCAATATTTACAACAGAACAATTACCTACAATTCAATTGCAATATTTAAAAAATTAGACTAGTGAGCCAATTAAGAGTTGGAGGAACAAAACTAATCCGAATATATCATAAAGGCACCACATATTGTATAAATTGCGAGGAAGACTGTACTCTCTGTAACCTTAAACAGAAAGAAGACTTATTTCATTTGATATTTGTATGCCCACATTATGCTCAGTTAAGGGATAATTATATTAATCCAATCGTAGGACCAAATTATAATAGAGATTCCCTGGTATTTGTGCTGGAAGTGGATAGCATGCCAAAGCTAAACCTCATTTTTTATTTTTTTGTAAATTTACTAAAAACAAGAAGTTTTTTAAATAATGAATGAAGGAAAAGAGACTTATATAAAAGCTGTAATATCAACCGATTATTGTAATTTTCATTTCGTATCTATGAAACTAAGGAATAATTCTGTGTATTTTTAGTTTTATTCAATTATAATGGAAGATTATGCTTTATGTATATGTATGTATGTGTGTGTATGTGGATGTGTGTATATATATATATATATATATATAGTTATTTTTGTGAATTTAGTTATTTAGTTAGTTTATTTAGTTATTTAGGCCAACTCCTTGCTGTGAGATGTATCTCTACAAGCAATAAAATTATCTTATCTTATCTTAATTGAAAATTAGTAGATTTTATTATTGCTAAACCATCCTGTAACCTACGAGATTATCTGGTTAACATTTGGTACAGATTCGTTCATAAGCTTAGTGATCACATACGAAAAATGGCTTGTCCTTTTATATAATAGTGTAGATAAATCTTTTTTTATTAATTTGACAAGATTCTAATTTAAATAATTGGACTTTAACCTTTATAATAAACATTAAATAAAAATAACATAGTAATTGGAGTTGCAGCGAAGAGATTAGAATTGGATCAAGGCCAAAGACCTGGAAGACTGGAGGTGATGTTAATGCCATTCACGCAGAGGACGTTCGAAAGAAAATCCATTCAGCAACATTTCTTGACATTCAGCCTCTAATTTATTCCGAAAGGATAACGACCATGTAGGCCTAAAAAATATATTCCAAGTCCTTGGAAAATAAATTACAAATAATTTATACATATTTCCAGATTCCGCGGAAAATTTAAATTTGAGGATTCTGAAAAAAAAAATTCTCATATTATATATCTATACTATTATATAAAAGGACAAGCCATTTTCATTTATGATCACTAACCGCGAAAACTACTGAACTAATTTGTACAAAATTTTAACCACACCATCTTCATAGTCCCAGGAAGGTTTAGGAATAATAAAATTTACTGATTATCAATTAATGTTTTGCCAAAACGTATATATAAAATTAAAGTCAATTTAATGCTTTACAACTTTGATTCTGACATTTTTTCTAAGATCGCGGAAGGCACTAGAAGCAAATGTTAGACAAAATTTTTTTTTTTCTGAAAATGATAGAATTTCATGACGTATATCTCAAAAACCGTTCAAAGTTCGACAAATATGTATATAACTAATTTTATAGGAAATTTAATCAGCTTTAATTTTTATAAGAAACATATTTTTCTAGCGTTTACCGCTTTCGAGATATAATTGAAAAACCCGAAAATGGGACCTTCTCTCCTCCCATCGTAAACTCACCTCCCAGGGGCGGGGACTTTTAGTACGTTTACCTTCTAACTACTAGGGTTGGGCGATAGTCGACAGTGCTAACTATAGGCCGATACTATCTTATATTATACTTTTTGATAGTTGCTTCCTTTTTTTCCAAAGCTATTCAACAAAGAATTTCAACTGATTTCATTAAATTCAATTATCTACTTACTATTTGAAATTTGCAGGATTATAAATTATAAGATTATATCATAACGATGAGAGGAAAAAACGTATTGTTTTGAATTTTAAAGAAGTATTTACAATTTACATGGTTACAATAATAAAGAACAAATCAAATCTTCAGAAATGAAAAATAACGAAATAGTTAATTCCCAGAGTCAAGTGTGCTCCTTGAGCCACATATTTCCCGAAAGAAAAACTAGCATTTCTGCTTTCCTTTGGCTTAATCTTTGAGAGAACCCTTGAGCTCTAGGAATTTCGAATTCAATTTCAAAAAAACTTGACACTGGACAGAGACAGAACAGCATAATGCCGAGAGTTTCAAAACTTGAGAATAAAAATGATCTATCGATAGTCGACACTATCGACAGTGGCCATCGATAGGCATGACCTATCGATATATCGATAGTAACTATCGATTGTCGCCCAACCCTACTAACTTTTCCTAACGAAGCTATGAAGTTAAAAATAATCGTATATTTCATGCACTCTACACCCCTCATTTCATTACTCATTAGTAGTTTTTTCGTCGGCGTTATAAATATGTTTTGAATCCAGCTCTGGAATTTCAGACCCATATTTATCAAAGAAAGGTTTGAAAGCTGAATGATCTGATGACAATAACATAATATACATTATTTATAGCCATGGAAACAATTTATAATATAATATATGGACAGTACATTATCCATTAATAGCCAGAAACCTTATTCAAATAAGACTTCGAAATTTAAATAGCCATCCATCTATCGCTGGCCTTAAAATCGTGTTTTCCAGAGATTTTATCGTAAAATACTCCAGCGTTTTCATTTAAATTTAATCCGGTCATTGGTGTTTATTTCCGCCGTTCTTGAATGGAACATTAAAGTAAGCACTCAGCGACTGTGGCAGGTCAAAAGGAGTTCTCTGTCCGAAATGCTGTGGGTGTCAGACTATCAAGGACCGGATTATCGAGATCGTACAGCAGTTTATATATATATATATATATATATATATATATATATATATATATATATATATATATATATATATTTATATAGATAGATATAGTGAATATGTTAGTAATGATTACAAAAATTCAAAGTAAATTTTTAATTTAAAGTGCAAAACTTAAACCTTTTTTTTTTTTTTGATCTCTAAAATCTTGAATGGAAGTTTCCTATGTCAAAGTGAATTGCCTACCAGTTTCATCTGGATGGCCTTGTGTATTTGCCTAACAAATAAAGTCTTCTTCTAGAAAAAAAACAAAAGAACAAGAAAACCAGTAACATAACAGCTAATGCAGATTTCTAGGACACTAGAGTTTATGTGACAGTAAGCACTTACGAATTTCCTAGATTTATAAAAACTATACATGACCTAGGAGAACTTTCTATCATTTATATAAATTACTATCAATTCATTTTTTATTTTAACCTTCATTTAAAAATATAGCAAATCATGATGACGAATTCACAATCGATTTGTTATG